>CM029023.1:113325092-113865091 GCA_016801055.1 Panax notoginseng | reverse complement strand
ATCACAAGATCTTGGCCCTATAACAAACAATAAACAAATTCATGTTCAGATAAAAATTTCATATAATCTTTGGAGAACCAACTTCATTTGAATCGAGTCAAGTTACCTGCTTAACCAGGGTTACAGCTGTTGTTCCACTGCAGAAGCAATCAATGTTAGTATGCATTTTCAGTTCCCTATCCATGACTTTATAAGCCTTCAGAAAGGAGTCCTTCAAGGCCTGAAAGAGATCCAGGTGCTTTTCAGTTTCTTCAACATCAACGGAGGCCCTTGATTCCTCATCGGCAGTTAGAAAGGAGGTACTTTCCGAGTTCATACTGCCTGTGGTATTAAGGCTGACATCTCTGAGAACATCGTCACTCTTTAAATTAACTTCCCAGTGTGCACTTAGTTTCAATGGGAGAGAATCTCTGACTCTCTTAGCAACCATGTGACCATAGGGTCCATGGCCATCAAAAACACCACAAAAGATCGTGTCTGTTCTCGAACCAAAGTTCTGAAATTAATCCTCCTTAATATTAGTATTATGTAATTCAAAATAATAATGAGATTAGCAATGATCACGAGAAGATAATACGTAAGATAATTATTCATGCCGACAAAGACAATAAAAGAGAAATACATGCCTTATGAATCATGTTGGGAAAATTTTGAAACCTTTGTTAATTCCTCTCAAAATTTGAAAATACTAAAGATATATATATACATTGACACAAAGACGATAAAGAAAAAGACGAGCCTTTATGAATCAAATAATGTATTTTTTCCAAACCTTTGTTGATTGCTCTCACAATTTTAAAAGGCAAAACAAATAAAAAGCTAGCGGTGATCCAACCTAATAGCACACATATCAATAATTATTGACAGAAAGTTGAACGTAAAGATGAAATAATTCCAACCTATAAATCAGAAACTCATCAACGCATTATAATGGCTTTAAATCTCATACAAATTGACAATAATAGCTTTCATTTATGTGGAACTTGCACTTGCACGATATTGGAAGCAACATTCTTTTGTTGATTAAACACAGATCCACTGTGGCACCATCAAACTAGACACAAGTTAAGAGCTACAATATGCTACTCTAATAGCATTGTAAGGTGAGGCATGATTGGGTATATTGTCAAACATTTAACATCATAAGAAGTTGTTACTTCAACTAAGAAGAAGATTGTTCTCCTTGCACATGTTAATCAGCTGTCGCCTACATCTAAAATATCATTTAACTGCTATCAAAATCAGTAGACTATTAGTCTATTACCAGGCTCACTAAAACTTCAAAACATGCTCAAGCCAATATAACCAAAATGTATTTTTAAGTAAAATATGCGTCTGTCCTTTCATTTCCCACCAATCAGAAGAAGGGATCAAACATTGAAACTTGAAAGATAGAAATTAAAACCTCAAAACATTTTGAAAAATAAAAACCATAATATAAGATGGAGGATGGCATGTGTCTAACCTCCCAAACAATCATGGCATCTTGATTGGTCCCTTTCTTGCCTTGCTGGGTAAAGAGTGAAGCAACTTCACTAGAACCATTCAAGAACATTCGCCCCGGAATCCTGTGAAGCTGTTCTTCCCTCCTATAATCAAAGGAAGAATTCCGTGACCCAGGTCTTTTCTTTGAGCTCTTCCTCTTCCTTACACCTAGAGCAGATGTCGGCGAAGTGGGGAGAGGGCTCCTGCGTTCTATGGATAAGCAGGACCCCATCCTCAGGGCCCTGATAATATTTAATATGCAATCCAGACCAGCTAGACAATCACACCCCCTATTTTCAATTGAAGGATCCGTCACAACCAAGTAGATGAAACCCCTGCTGTTATTTAATCACCCTTTCCTGCCAAATCAACAGTTTAATCAACACCTCCAATTCCCAAATCTTTCAGCTCACAAAAAACATAGTGGTACTCTTTGGCCAAAAAAACACAAACAACAGAATCATAACAAACTTTTTTTCACTTCTCTTAATTAATAAACAATCACACAGGTATGAATAATTTATTAAAGGGATAGAGCATAAGAGGCAGATCTAAAACATTAATTAAAAAAATCTTAACATTTTTCTAATTTCATTAATTGCAATAATCTAATAATATTTCTCAATCCTTACCTCTTCCAAATCCTTCTATGTAACTCACAGAATCCCCAACAAGAAGATCAAAGCTTGAATACCCACCACCAATCTTCAAGTTAGATTCCCAAATTCACCCAAATACCCACAAAATCTCACTACAATTTACCCAATTCTGTCATCAATCGAAACCAAATAGCTCTTCAACATAAACTGAAAATTTTATCATATGGGTCGAACTCTAATAAACTAAATCTTCACAAAATCACCAAAAAAAGAATAGAAGAATCAAACAGAATGAAAAGGGTATGATGCACAAGTGAAGCTGAAACTTTTACACCAAATGGTCAAAGAGAAAGATAACAGTATAGAGAGTTTGGAGGGGATTGGTTTTCAGAAAAAGAAAAAGGGTGAAATTTTCAACGAAAGGGAAGAGGGAAAATCGCCAGAACCAAGAGAAATGAGAACACAAAAAACGCGGTCTCAATTACACAGCGATTTAATAGAAGAGTGAGAAAGAACGGGTTTTTTAGAGAGACTAAGGGAGAGCGAAAAGTCCTTCCTTCCTAGAGCATGTACGTCACCTGTCACCGCTCTCCATCAAAATCTGAGATTTTTATCAATTACTATCAATTAATAAACACTTGTTACCATTTCAATTACTGAAAATTCTACGCCGACCGGCGTTTTCCGACCGGGGTAGTGACCGGCCGGAATTTTTTTATTTTTAATTTTTTTTTTTGCTTTTGACTACAAAATAATTAATGTGATTTATTAGAACTGAAATTTTTATAAAATACACTGATTTAGGCGTCCGTTTGGATACACGTAACAAACAGGGTGATTTAGGCGTCCGTTTGGATACACGTAACAAACAGGGTTATACAGTCTGTATAACCCTGTTTGTTACGTGTATCCAAACGGACGCCTAAATCAGTGTATTTTATAAAAATTTCAGTTCTAATAAATCACATTAATTATTTTGTAGTCAAAAGCAAAAAAAAAAAAAAAAAAAAAAAAATTCCGGCCGGTCACTACCCCGGTCGGAAAACGCCGGTCGGCGTAGAATTACTCTTTCAATTACTGGTACTAAGAGATGAAATTGGAAAGTTCAATTATTAAGGTACTCGTTTTGTGCAATAAAAGTCGTACTTACACTTTTTTAGGCATATTAAAAAATAAGATAAAATAATAAAATTATTTATTTTTAAATTATTATTTAATTAATTAGTTTTTTACACATTGATAGACACATAATTTATATATTTTATTATCCCTAATTTATTATTTTAATTATATTAGTTTATTAAATTAATATATTTTATTTTATTTTATACTCCCTCTGTCCCAAATTAATTGCTCAGTTTTGACTTCTTAAAGTCAAATTGACCATTTTTAAAACTAATCTTTTTATTATTTTTGCTAAAATATAGGTGAAGAGATTATAACCAAAAGCAAGTACATATAATTTATTATTAATCCCAATTTTTATAATTTTAGAAATATATTTATATATGCTTAATTATTAATTCTAAAAAAAGTCAATTTGACTTAAAAAAGTCAAAACTGAGCAATTAATTTAAGACGGAGGGAGTAAGATTTAATATTTTGTTGCAATAAAGTCAAAAATCAAATAATATTTAATGCTCTTATTTATATAAGAAAATATCCAAGAAGAATCCTACAACGAAAAGTAAATAGGTGGAATAATATTAATGTGTAAGTAAAATCCAGTCAAAGAAAAGAAAGTCTATCTAGAAGATTTATTTGAGAGGTTAATTGCTACTAAAAAGTTGAAACCTACATAAAATGGACTCTTGGGAGATTACATGTACCGATTGAAGCCAACAAGTAAAGAAGAGGATAAAAGAGAACAAAAGAGTACAAGTTCAATGAATCAAATTAGGACATATATTTATTTTCCCTATAAATAGGTATCTTATTTTAGGGAGAATGGGGATTGTATTAATTTAGGTTAAAAGTAGAAGTAAATTAAATTACTTCTTTATTGTATGCTTGTTGGAGGATTGTTAATAAGGAGAGTTTTCTTATTTATTTTTATCCACTTCTTCTTTATTTTTATTAATTTATTTATTTTCATGTTTAGTTAATTTTTTATATCTAGGATTAAGATGAAATTAAATAATTATTCATGATAATATTTTTCATCTCTTCTATTATTTACGCTTCTATGTTTAATTGATTTCGCCTTCGTGTTTGTTTATTGAAATACCTTCGTTTTGTAATTCTTATGTGATTGTAAATTAATTAAGAGATTTTAATAAATTATTGTTAAGATATGAGTTTTTCATAATCTATATTTACTCGAAAAAGTTTTGATGAGTTATAGTAATCTTTAAAATCTTATAATCTATAATTGCTCACTTTAATTGTAAAATTACTAAATTAAAGAGAATGGAGATCAAAATCATAATTAAGTTATAAAAATAGAAGAGATTGAATTACTTATTATGTTTATTGTTTAATGGATTCAGATTCCTAGATTGCTTCCTCAATATTAGTTTTCATATTCTAATTAATCAATTCTCAATCTTTATTTGTAATTCGCCTAAAATTGATATTAAGGATACATTAAAAGTAATCCAGTCTCTTTTATTTGACCTGTACTTGTTAGTTTTTCAATTTGACACTGTGCACTTGTAGTTACATATTTTTATCACATCAAGTTTTTGGCGCCGTTGCCAAGGACTAGAATTAATTTTTTATTCCTTAATTTTTATTTATTCGAATTGATTTTTAACTCTAATATTTTTTTTTCAGGATTATCGAAGCGGATCGAAGGAGCGAAAATATGACGATTGTAAGACCCCAACTTTTATGAATAAAGATTAATTTTCTCTAAATATCATTTTGAATATTATGGTGAAAATTTGATATAATGTTATAGTTGTGGGTAATATTTATAAATTTTGCAAAGTAAGCAAATGATTATAAAATATTCGATTGGTCGGGAAATATTCGTACGACGACACAATCATTGGTGGTCTCCACAACGAAATTACTGTCGGAGTGAGAAAACGACATAAATAACTTTTATAAAAATAACGGCGAAAGTTTTACCGTTAACTGTTGAAATACCCGGTGATAAAAGTACAATAATACGCGTAGTTGCATAGTAGCACACTGTATTTATTATTGATGCTTACGTGAGAAGTCACTCAATTATTGCTACAGTAATTACTGCATAGTATCTCACATTATTGATTCAATTATGGTCACAGTATCATCTGCACAATATTTTATATTATTAAATTAATAATTGTGACGATAAAGTTATTCATATTATTATTTGTACTATTGATAATGTCTAGAAAGTTCTATCGAAAAAAGGGGTTTGGTCACCTAATTGCGCGCCAATAAGGAGAAATCTTTATCGGAAAGCCCCCTCTTTCCTGAGAATGATCTGGTTGTTAATATTGTTAGTTATAATATTAATGATGAATGTTATTAAAAATGTGTTTTGTGAAGCCAAGTGAGTTGAGATAAATAGAGAAGATTTTTATGAAGTATTTGATGTAAATTTTGCTTATTATATGAACCCCCGCTTACCCATTTTTTAAAATAGTCGAGAGAAAGTTATCTCAATTTTATTTATATATATATATATATATATATATATATATATTAATAAGTTTATTTTTTTATGAAAAATAGAATATATTATATTTTATTATGTATAGTGTCTGCATAGTATTTGCATACTAAATCAGAAAATTATTTTCGACCGAATTTTATACGCGCCCGGGATATGTCACTATGCAGTCCGTGAATAAAATTTCTAAATAGTATCCTTCCATTCTCCTATAAATAGGATGCTCAGTTTAGAAATGAAAATTACACCAGAATCAGATAATTCTTCTTCTATAATATTGAGCGTATTTCTTTTGAGTTTAAGGAATTTTTGAGTGTAGAAAATAGTGAAAGGTTTTTTCAAGAATATCTCCGCTATACTAGCCGAAATTGCTCTCTTTCTAAGGTAAGGGGTATTATTTATATCACATTCGCTTACGATATTATTTTTCGTATTCGTAAGGAATTTTATTTTCGTTCAATATTCGTAAGGAATATTAACTTCGTTCAATTTTTCTCGAAATATATTTTTGAATATTATGGTGTGGATTTGATATAATGTTATAGTTGTGGGTAATATTCATAAATTTTGCAAAGTAAGCAAGTGGTTTTAAAATATTCGATTGGTCGGTAAATATTCATTTTAACAGGGAATATTCGTACGACGACACAATCATTAGTGGACCCCACAACGAAAGTATTGTCGTAGTTAGAAAACGACAGAAATATCTTGTTATAAAAATAACGGCGAAAGTTTTACCGTTAAACTGTTGAACTACCCAGTAGTAAAAGTACAGTAATACGCGTGGTTGCATAGTAGCACATGGTATTGATTATTGATGCTTACATGAGAAGTCACTCAGTTATACTCAATTATTACTACAGTAATTGCTGTATAATATCTCTCATATTATTGATTCAATTATTGTCACAGTATCATCTGCATAATATTTATTATTATTAAATCAATAATTGAGACGACAAAAGTTATTCATATTATTATTTGCAATATTGATGATGTCTAGAAAGTTCTGTTGAGGAGAGGTTTGGTCACCTAATTGCGCGCCAATAGGAAGAAATCCTTATCGAAAAGCCCCCTCTTTCTTAGGAATGATCTGGTTGTTAAATATTGTGAGTTATAATATTAATGATGAATAAGTTCGTGCTGATTAAAGATGAAATTGATAGTTCCATTGTGTTGAGATTATTAGTGTTTGTGGAAATCGATATTTATTTCGATGATATTTGATGTCTGGAAGTTATAATGACCAATCGGATAATTAATCGGATAAATGAGTAATTAATTGTTATTAATTCACATGCTTATAACTATGTGTTAACATATGTGTACTATTGATTCACATGTATGTACTATTAGGGGAGATGGTGTAAGATTGATAATACTTGTATGACTAAATTAAAAATGAAGGTATAGATGAAGGTACTATACTGTAATTATTTTTTTCACATGTATAGAACTATTGAGTCACATGATTGAACTATTGATTCACATAATATACTATTAGGGGAGGTGATGCAAGTTTGATAATACTTGTAGGACTAAATTAAAAATGAAAGAAAAGATGAAAGTATTATACTGTAATATTTCGAGCCCCAAAACGTTCAATTATCGAAACTATGTTTTCCTATAAATAGAAGCTCATTCTTCTTTCATTCTCACCAATTCACTAAGACTCATAAGAGAAATTATAGAGAGAGAAGCTATAGAGAGAAAGAAGAAGAGAAGTTTGCTACTTCACTATTTCAATATCCAGTCTTCTTCTGAGGTAAGGGGTATTATTTCTTTCGTATTCGTAAGGGATGCTATTTATTTCTTATTCGTAAGGGGTATTATTTGTTTCATATTCGCTTACGATATTATTTTTCGTATTCGTAAGAAATTTTATTTCGTTTAATATTCGTAAGGAATATTATTTTCGTTCAATATTCGTAAGGGGTATTATTTATTTCATATTCTGAAGAGATATTATTTTTCGTATTCGTATTAATATTATTTTCGTTCAATATTCGTAAGGGGTATTATTTCTTTCGTATTCGTAAGGGATATTATGTTTTTCAGTATTCATAAGGATTAATATTTTCTTCTATACTTTGTAGTATGTGAGTAATATTATTTCGTCTCGTATTCCTGATTATACCCTCATTTTGTAAAAGTATTGCTTCTATACTTCGTGAAATTAGTAGAATATCCTTGAAATTTGCGCTTCATCTAGTATCGTTTCACAAGGATATTTTCTACACATTCTCGTTAAATTTTAAGCTTTTCATGCCGGAGTATTATCCATAAGTAGTATTCATTTATACGATACTATTCACGGGGTACAATTCAAAAAATACTATTCACGGGTACTATTCATGAAGTACTATTCACGAGTACTATTCACGAAGTACTATTCACGAGTACTATTCTCGGGGTACTATTTTTGAAGTACTATTCATAGGATACTAATCACTCGGGTACTATTCACCCGAAGTACTATTCATGATAAAAATTAATTTCTTTTCGGTCCAAATTATTTTTTATACAATATTATTCTTGAATTTTACTCCACAAAGTAGTATCATGTTGACAATTTGGATATTTTTAAACTCTGAATAAATTTAAAATCTTTAATATTTATCCTTGATTTCGTTTTATTAATGCTTATATCATTGTCATCATCCTCATATTTATATTGTGATAAAAGTCATTTGTGGCTTACGTGCATAGATGTACTATTTATTGGTATGATTATGACCATGGATCATTCGGTATAATCATGCCCCCAAATGTTATAAATGATGTGGTAAAAGTCCTCATTGGGCCTTAGTGCATTGATGAACAGTTGTTGGTATGATTTTGACCAGGGATTATTCGGTATGATAATGACCATTGGTGAAAACATGAATATCCTTGGCCCGTAGTGCATGTATAATTCGTGGTTGTGATACTATTTATTGAGCTGAGTCTCAGCGATAAAATTGATGATAAACTCTTAAATCATAGAAGATAGTAGATATCATGCTCTACTTGACTCTTCTAATGGATTGCTTGTTCCACTGCAGTTAAACTTGATGTTTATTGTATTTTATCAGTTTAACACTGTTGAAGGCTAATGATAATTTATTCTGCATTATCTTAGTCATAATATTTCTTACTGGGCTAGTTGAGCTCACCCTTTGCTTTCATTGCTCTCTTTAGGAAATGAGAACATAGCCGGGACTAGTCGGGAAACGGAGTGATGGTTCGAGATGGTGCATTAGTAGTCCTCACTATTTTGTGAAATAGTGTGATAATATGAGGACTTATTTTGAGTTTGAATACTGTCTAGAAGACAATATTTGTATTAAAACTCATAGCTCATGTTGTATATTTAAGTTTGTATTTGTATTCTGTACCATGTATTTGGCGACTCAGAATGGGTGATGTATACCTATTTTGGCGGCGTCACAGTTGGTATCAAAGCCTAGGGATATGATCCTTGGCTGAGATGTGAGACAAGAACTAGGAGGGGAGAGACGAGGAATTCCTTCGCTAGTATGACCTACATAAGTTTATTTGGTATTTAATTGGTCGGTCAGAGTATAGGGATAATATGTGACATGTCAATTAACCCTTGTTTTGTGACAGTGTTTGAAAATGACATCTGAAAATGTCGAGATAGGCAATGAAGCATATGAGACCGTTCAGTCACCAACGATCAATACCCAAGATAATGTGCATCAGGAAGACAATAATCCTCAGGTAAACAACAACACTAATCAGATGATGAACGATGGGGTGTTCAGAGGCTTTATTAAATTCATGCAACATCAGGCGAGAGAGACTCCTGCTCAAAATGCAGGTGGCACTACAAGAAAAATCTCTATCTGCGACCAAACTTTTCAGCGACCGCCCTTTTCGGTCGCTGATATCAATAATAGTGACTGACATCTGCGACCGACATTGCTTCTAGTCGCTAATATCTATTAGCGACCGCATGCAGTCGCTGGATTGATTTTCCCTCCAAAAAATCGGTGCCAAATGTTGGTGCGTTTGTTTTGTGAGACCAATCTCTATCAGCGATCGCTAGGCGGTCGCTGATGGGTCCACGTCATTAAAAATTAGCGACCGCAGGCGGTCGCTGCTCATATTAATGTTTACCAGTTTCAGTCATTCGCTCGACACAGGCGAAGAAGAAAAAATAAGAGGGAGCAGAATAGAGAGAAGAGGGAGAAAGGGGGAGAAGAGAAGAAGGAGAAGAAGGAGAAGCCAGCCACAGCCGCACCACCGGCCAGCAGCCGCCACCACCGGCCAGCCGCCGCCATCACCAAGTACTGGTAATCCATCTTTTTTTATTTCCATACTATTTATATCTTATGTTAGATTAGATTAGGATAAGTACTAATAGTCACTAGTGTGCTCTATTAACTTGGTTTGAAAACTGGGTGTTCATTAATACCCATCTTTAACTTTGATTTGGTTGATCTCAATTTTAAAATGTTTATGTAGAGGAGTGATAGGAACTTTGCGACATTAAACCCTTGCACTTTGTTCATCTTCTTATTATTGTAGAAATTGGACAACAACTCATAATCAAAGTATAATAAGAATTGAAATAGATTGTTTGATTATATGATGATGGTGGTTTGGAAAGTTTAATGCTTTTTGTGCTTGTTATTTATTAACATGTACTCTCCTAAAATTGAATTTTAATTGGGAATGAATCGTCTAATTCTAGTAATTTATGAAAACATTTATGACTAAATAAACTATTTGGAGATTCCGAATGGATTTTAGACTAGTTTGTTGATAGTAATTGTTGAAAGCCCTGATGAATGATTGGGCACCACAATTCTAGATGTGGACTGTTTATGAAATTATAGTCAAATCTATCCCTATATGAGAACTATTATAGCAAATTTTTGCAACTGAAGTTTTGAGACAGTATGGAGTCCCTATATTGTCTACACATATCATTTAAAATGTGTTCCTTAACTTAGTTGTGGTCTATGTTGTGTATTGACCAAATTTCATGTTTAAAAGCCATGAAAAGTAAGCTTTAAGTGGTAACTAAGACTTAGGTATAGAATTCCCATACCTGGACCATGTGGGCAAGTTTCAATAGTCATAATATGACATAAGTAAGCTACACAAGCTAAAGAAATCAAGCCTAAACTGTTTTGAGCATTAAACTTGTGAAAAATCACATTTTAAGCCAAAAAGTGTACTGTTTTGGGTGACCTTTAGTGCCTGATCTTATAAGACTATAATGAACTCATATAAAATTGCTAACTCATGCTTGTGATGATTCCTAATCATTGCAATGACCAAAGCTTAGACTATACAAGTAGCCAAAACTGGAGAAATAGAAAAGTGTCAAAAACAGTTTTTTGTGAAAAAGAGAGAAAACAAAGCCAGTTTCAGTTCAGTTTTGAGAAGCTTAAATGAAATGAAAAAGAAACCTAAACTTTGATTAAATTACCTTGATGTATGGATACAAAAATAGAAGAAATTTCGATAGAGCTGAGGCAAGTTATTTTCAGAAAAGGCATGATACCATAGTATAACTGAACAAAGGTGTATATTTATATTCTACCCCTAGAAATCTATTGTCTTAAGGCTGGTGTCAGTTAAAATATATAGGATGACAACAATATACCATGCCTTTTTGGGTAGTCGATCTCAAGCTGTGTAAATTTGTTTTGGCATGTATTCTTGTTCAATTCCCGAATAATCATATATGATGCACACTCATGTTATATATGTACATATACATCTATATGTATTTATAAGCATCATAAATGGGATTGAGCTGAATTGTAAATCTCTAACAAGGGAATACAATAATTCATGTCAACATAGGTACCGTGGAATCATGGACCTCTATTCAGACCGTAGTTGGATGGCGCGATGAAAGTCAAGTGCCCAGATAAGTGCTACAACTGAATTTAGAGCTGGTTGCCAAGTGTTTTTGAAGTATGCATATAGTCACCTGGAATGTATGAATGGTCAGTCGCAGATACGATGTCCATGTTTGAAGTGTAAGAATGTAAATTATATGGACAGAGACGTCGTAAACTATCATTTACTTATTTTTGGGTTCATAAAAAATTACGAAGAATGCTGGTGGGCACATGGGCAGAGAAGAGATGGTGGCATCACAGAAGTACACAATTCGGGCAGTAGTACTCATCGTATGAATGAAATGGTTCATGATATTGCAGGGCCATATTTTGATTAGGAACAAGGCAGAGAGCAACCTATGAATTCTGATGCCAAAGACTTCTTTAAGTTATTAGACGAGGGTAGCGAGCCATTATGGCATGGTTGCACCAAACACACGACATTGTCTGCAGTGGCGACATTACTTAACATCAAGGCTGATCACAACATGAGCCAACATGAGCCATGAGTGTTTTGAGTCGCTTTTGAAGGCCATTAAGAGTATGTTGCCCGACGGTGAGAAATTACCTGGTAACTATTACTTTTGTAAGAAAATGGTAAAAAAGTTGGGTCTTGGATACCAAAAGATTGATGCATGTCCCAACGATTACATGTTATTTTATAAGGAAAATGAACAGTTGACAAGCTGCACGTTTTGCAGTCATGATTGGTTTAAGCCTAATAAAGAGGGTGTGAGTACAAAAAAATAAGTATACCGTTTAAGATTCTAAGGTATTTTCCAATAACACATCGGCTAAAAAGATTGTACATGTCTTCAAGAATAGCTGAACATATGAGTTGGCATGCGAAATCTCCAGCTAAAGATGGAGAACTAAATCATCCCGCAGATGGGCAGGCTTGGAAAGATTTCAACTTAGCACATCCTGGGTTTGCATTAGAACCTAGAAATGTGAGGCTTGGATTGTCCACCGATGGTTTCAATCCGTTTGGCCATTCAGCTGTTCCGTACTCATGTTGGCCTGTGATTGTTACTCTGTACAACTTGCCTCCTTGGATGTGTATGAAACAGCCATACTTATTTCTTTCACTCGTGGTTCCTGGTCCTAAGAGTCCTGGAAAGAACTTAGATGTTTACTTGAGACCTCCTATAGACGAGTTGAAGGTATTGCGGGAGGATGGAGTACAGACTTGGGATGTTGCAACGAAAATAAATTTCAACCTTGGGGCAGCGGTTGTGTGGACTATAAGTGATTTCTCAGCTTATGGTATGTTAGCTGGATGTAGTACACAAGGGAAGTTGGCTTGTCCGTATTGTATGGAGCATACAAAGTCTTTCAATCTATCAAAAGGTCGAAAGCCTTGCTGGTTTGACTGTCATCGTCGGTTCTTGCCAGTAGATCACCCATTTTGAAGAAATAGAGAACACTTCAGGAAAGAGAAAGTAGACAATGATATGCCTGCACCGCGATTGTCGGGAATGGAGATGTGAGATCGTGTGATGAGATTGCCAGTTATCCCATTTGGTAAGATTGATGCCACAAACATAATCAATGGGTTTGGAGAATCTCATAACTGGGTTCGGAGAAGCATCTTTTGGGAACTACCTTATTGGTCTACAAATTTGATTCGTCATAATCTAGATGTGATGCATATTGAGAAGAATGTGTTTGACAATGTGTTTAACACCGTGATGAATGTTACGGGGAAGATAAAAGATAATGATAAGGCACGCTTGGACATGAAAGATATTTGTAAGTGTCCTGGATTAGAATTTTATGAATCTCCTAATGGTAAGATTGTCAAACCGCATGCAAGGTACACATTGTCCAAAAAGCAAGTTGAAGATGTGTGCACATGGGTTAAGTCTCTGAAACTACCAGATGGATATGCGTCAAACATTGCAAGGTATGTTACGGGTGGGAAATTACAAGGGATGAAGAGTCATGACTGTCATGTGTTCATGGAGAGACCTATAGCATTTTGGGATCTGCTTGATAAACCAATATGGGATGCTTTGACGGATCTTAGTCATTTCTTCAAAGACTTACGTTCAAAATCATTAAATGAGAAGGACATGCCTGTACTTGAGAAGAACATCATAGAGATCACGTGTAAACTGGAAAAAAATATTCCCACCTGGTTTTTTTGACTCCATGGAGCATTTGCAAATCCATCTTCCCTATGAAGCTCGTGTTGGGGGTCCAGTTTAATATAGATGGATGTACCCTTTCGAGAGGGTGATGGAAAACCTTAAGAGAAAGGTGAAGAATAGAGCTTATGTCGAGGGGTCGATATGTGAGGCATACAGTTTTGATGAGATATCTACGTTTGTCTGAGACTATTTTCCGGACGAAGTCTTGACAAAGGCCAATCGAGTATCAAGACATGATGATGGGAGAAATGTTGAACTAAATGGTCGGCTCTCTGTATTTGGTCTATCGGGCCGCGCTTATGGAAAAGGGAAGTGCATATTCCTCTCTGAGCAAGAATTACATGCTGCACATACTTACATTCTTCTCAATTGCGAGGAGATTGACGAATTTGTGAGGTACACATGTAAACTTGATAATTTATCTTTTAAGTTAAAAATTTATTCCAATATGTTAATGTTTATAACATTGTATAGATTGTACGATGACGAGTTAAAAGTGAAGCATCACGACATAACTGATAAAGATATTCAAATCAATCGTGACAAAAATTTACACTTTGGCTAAAGGACAAAGTAAGTTCAATTTCTTAAGCACGACATATATATATATATATATATATATATATATATATATATATCATATTAACTATGACTTCATTTAATAAGATGGAGTTTTTGTAGGCTTTGACTGAGGGATCAACGATTCCGGCTAATGTACAAGTCCTAGCTATGGGACTAGACAGGGACCAAGTCAGCTGCAATGGTTACAAAATAAATGGTTGTGAATATCATACAAAGGCATATGGGCGCGGTAAAAGAACAACGAACTCTGGAGTGTGTGTCCAAGGAGATTGTTACAATGAGCTTGGTTGTGCCTTTTATGGGGAGTTGGAGGAAATCGTAGAGTTGTCGTACAAGGGTATGTACGGGGGTCATATTCACTTGTTTAACTGTCGTTGGTTTGATTCAGAAAAAGGGATACGTGTTGACAGACATGGAATCGTTGATATTGACCTCCATAGGTCTGTGTACTCCAACGAACCATTTGTTTTACCAACTCAAATAGTACAAGTATATTAATACACTCCTAGTCCTGTTAGGAAAAGGGATAGACAACCTACAGGTTGGCAAGTTGTAATTCATACTCCCGCGCGTAGTCGTGTAGAAGTAGTTGATTGGGAGATTTACCAAGAGCAAATGCTTCATAGTCAAACTATAATAAATGTGAGGACGACAATGAAGTAATCTAGTTAGATGGTGGAGATGAACCACATGAATTAGATCCTGAGTCAATACTTGTGTCAGACGACATTGATACTGAGGAAGAAGAGTTATTGATTGAGTCTGACACTGAATCTGAAGCAGATGATGGTTATGAATCTGCAACACGTATACAAGATGATTCTGAATCAGACATTGACACTTAAACAAATGAAATGTATGTTTAGCATTACACATTTTTTATATCATTGTCATGTTTATGTACTTAACTATTTAAATGTAATTTTTGTTTATTGTCATTTTATATTCATATATATACATGTTTATATCACTGTCATGTTTAATGTCATTTTATATATTCATATATACATGTAATCAAATATAACTCATAATAACATCTTGAAATTTGTAATATACATATGGCTTCTGAAGCAGCGCAGAAAAAGCGCGGCTTGGGTAGGGGGCCTAATCATATGCCCAAGGCCCCTACTAATCCAGATGATCAGATTCTTATTCAGATTCGCCCTCCTCCTGATAGCACGTACGTCCCGCATCATTTATATATAAGCATTTTAGATTCCATTTATACAAGATATATAGAACTTAGATGTTAATTGCTTTAATATATCTACTTATCGTTGATGTAAATTGTTGTATATTACAGTGATTTTTCAGATAATAAGATCGTCAAGTGCATATCACAACTGTGTTTATAGAATTGGCCTACACCTGTGATTACGTGGGTGAGCACACCTATCCCCCACAAGGATGTTGTTTGGGCTGAATTTCAGGTATGTTTTTTTAATTATGACAGATAATATAATATTCTAAGGATAATTGTTTAGTAATGTTATTATTGTTATTTTATTAGCAAAAAAGGTATAGATGGGAGGACGCGCAGGCTTCAGTGATACAGACATTATTCTGGCAGAAGTGCCGGTTCGCACCAAAGACAATTTGAATAAAGAACGACAAAAAGCCTTTCACAATGCATCGATCGACCATCCAGGCCAGAGAGAGGATTACATGCACGAGCATAGCCCCTGGTGGTGCACCCAGTCCATATGGGTTGAGATGTGTGCTAAATGGAGAGCTGAGAGCTGAGAGCTGAAAGTAGTATGCACACAAGTCAATCATGTTTGATGATAAAGCATATACTTTGTAACAATCTTATTCATTTATTAATAAAAAGTATTAATTTATTAAAGGCTTTTAATTATCTACATGATGCTGTTTTATAATATGTGATAAACCCACAGTATTAAGCAATGCTTTTAGAATAATGATGATGATCATTCTAATGAAATCTAAGTTCTTAGAAAGCTTAAAACTAAAATAGTTTCAAATCGTTGGATTACTAAATTGGGGATTAGTGAATCCGGATAGATTGGTACATACGTTGCTTGCTCATTGGATGAGGATGATTGATTTTATGATCATTTGTGTGGAGACACTAAAGCAAGTATGTAGGTGTTTATTAGAGAATAAGTTCATTGAACGTGGCTCGTTAAGGAATACCTAATGGAGTTTTACTTGCCTGACAATAGGAATTCCTATAGTGATAGTAGTACAAGTGATCCTTAGACTTGAGAGATCATTATAGTATTTTGTGTATGATAAATTATACTTTGACTTATTCCTTAAGACCCTTAAGGTATATTAAAGGTATGCTTGGATATAATAAGTCGTACATGGAGATAATGTATGATCAATAAAGAATCTACCACTTCTAGTAAAAGAAGAGTAATGACCTATGTGATTTAATAAATGACAACCCAGTAGTCCTTGGCCAAGGCAGAATGAAATTAGAAATGAGTTTCTAATTTGCATTATTTGGAGTTGTGCATTTAAGAGTCGAAATACATATAATTAAATAAAATAAGACTTGACAGTAATTCCATGTCTTATATTTAATTGGGACATTGTATGGTGGAAGGATTGAATTGTACATTAACTATTTACTCAAAGGTTCTTTTATGATTAATGTTGAAATCTATATTATCTGAAAAGTCGTTGATCGCTAGGGAGACTTATCCCTATTGTAGAATAAATATTATTTATTTAAATAAATTAATAATTTAATTTATTTATTTAAATAAGATTAAAATTGTTCTAATTGATTTATTCACAACCGGTTTAATATAGAGAACCTAAAGGGTCACACCATAAAAGGAAGAATAATTATTTAAGAAGTTCATGACATAATCATAATTATAAGTTAAGTATATTTAATTTAATCTATGGTGATAGAATAAATTAAATAGCTTAATATTTATTATTTAATATTTTAGAAATATTAAATATAAATTAATAAGAGGAGTCTTATTATTATTATTACTATTATTATTATTTAATTCCTAAAGGAGTTTGGGAATTAATTAATAAAAGTACTCTCATATATTCCTAATAATATTAGGAGACTAATTAATTAAAAGAGTTTAATTAATTATCCCTAATAAGATTGGGAGCATAATTAACTAAAGGAATTTAATTAATTAAAATAAAACTCAATTCCTTAATTGTTAGGGAGAGTTGCCTACATCTATAAATAAGAGGAGTCTTATTATGGGTGTAGAGTGGTTGTTGACATTTTCACAACATACGTAATTTCAATAGTTGGAGAGTACGCTCCTTTTCTATGAGAGATAGAAAAACTAGGGTTTTGCCAAACACCCATCTTCTTGAGTCTTTTTTTTTCTTGGCGGAATACCTCTAGAGGCCAAATACTTGAGTGGCTAACGTTGATCAAAGGAAGGAACCAAACCCGGTGGATTCAAGTTGAACGCGAAAAGGATTGGAGGTGAACTTGTACATGAGGAAGCTCAAATCTTCAAGGGTATGATTCTTGTTCTTCATATCTTTTTATTTAATTAATAATTATGCATAAAGGATGATCCAGGTATATGGTTTGTAAAATTTTAAACTCTAATTTTTACTCGTTTTCACTTATTTTGTGCAATTTGATTGCGTTCATAAATATTACAAACCTAACAGTGGTATCAGAGCCAAACCTTTATGCGAATTATTAATTATTTTAATTTGATATGTATATTGGGCATAATTTTATTGTATAAAATTTTAAAAAGAAGAAGAAGGAAAAACGGCAATCAATTTCGCTGAATCACGTGTTTCCTTTTGGAGGAGATTTAGATTATATATATAATATATATAATCGTAAATATTATATATATATATATATATATATATATATATATATATATATATATATATATATATATATATATATTGATCAAGGGAGCATGTCCTGGAGCTTCAATGAATTATTAATAATCATTATAGGATTCAACGAAACAAGAATCGTTTTTTTGAAACATGCTTTGCGAATATTATATATATATATATATATATATATATATATATATATATATATATATATATATATATATATATAACATACGGATATTATATATTTACATATATATAATAATTTTAATAATTTTATAATTAAAATAAATAGTTTATTTTAATTTTAAAATAAAAAGTTTATTTTAATTTTAAAATTAGATTTCATGCTAACTAATTAGAGTTGGAATTAGATTTCATAATAATTAATTGGTGTTAAAATTGGATTCCATATTTTTTTAAATAAAGAAGTTTATTTAGATATGAAATAAGATTTCATATTATTCAAAATAAAAGAGTTTATTTGTGAATAGGAAAGAGAATCCTAATTTCCTTAAATAAAGGAGTTTATTTAGATATGGAATAAGATTTCATATTATTCAAAATAAAAGAGTTTATTTGTGAATAGGAAAGAGAATCCGTATTTCTTTAAATGAAGGAGCTTTTTTGGAATTGGATTCCATAATTAATTAAAATAAAGGAGTTTATTTTGATTAAAGAATTTGATTAAAATAAAATAGTTTATTTTATTCAAAATTAGATAAACTAAAATAAAAGCGGTTTATTTTGATTTAAATTTGGATTAAAATAAAGGAGTTTATTTTTGATTCAAAATTAGATTTTATACTAACTAAATTTGCCCATTAAATGGTATAAATATATATATTGAATGTTTATTATTCATGAGATGAATGTTATTTATTGATGCATATGGTGATGTGTATGATAATAAATGGGATTGATTATGGACTATTTGACCAATGTGATTGGATTTTATTTTAGTTGGATGCATAAATGTATTGGTTTTATTAAAATGGGGTCTGCGTACCTCGTCTTCTCTAATTTTTCTTAATATAAATTCTAACTCCCTCCTATATACTTCCCTTGACTGCTGATCAAGGTTTCTATTTATTTTAAATAGTTTTGTAATAGGAATAGTTAGAATTAATTTTGAAGAATTGGAGATCAAGGTACAAGAAGCGCTTGAAGATTCATTTGTAATGGAGCCCGGGTTTAAATGTAATAGTTATATTTAAATATTAATTCTTGCACCCCTAGGGTTTGACCTTTTGGTTCACTTGGTGGCTCTAGTGAACCAAACTAGAATAGAAGTCCATAATCAATCCGGGTAGAATATAGTATTCTATATGTGCATACTTATACTATATATATATATATATATATATATATATATATATATATATATATATATATATATATATATATATATATTATAATGCAAACATGCTTCACATGTTAATTAATATGACACGTATTTTATATATATATGTGCATGCGCGCTAAACAAGATGAAACAAATTAATAACAAACCCCTCAAATTTTTTATATTAAGTCCTAAGCGTTCAAACATATTTGGAATATCGAACGTCGCCTTCTAGCATGATAAAAATAATAGAGTATCAATTAATTATTATAAGTTTGTTGTGTCACCACAAGGCTTATTGTAATTCTTTGAGATGTTAATTTTATCACATTTGATGCTTATAAAGAAAATTGAACAATATTATTTTGTTGTGTCACCACAAGGACAATATTTTTCTTTTTTGAATATATGGAGTGCTAGGTTGGACTTAACTTAAATCATTTTAGTTCGAATGTGCACACACTTCACCATTATGATCTAAGAGGCAAAATACAAGGAGTTACATAGTTGATGTAATTGACAAGAGTTGTCTACCTATTTATTTATATATAGCTTGTTGTGTCACCACAAGGCTATATACATTTGAAATGAGATCCTTATTCTCACTAGCAAATCTTTAATTAGATTTTGCCGAACTATATAAGTGAGGGTAATATAGTTTGAAAAAAATAGTGGGAGATACCAATTTAAAACAAGACCTAATTTATTTTGGTAATTAATAAAAGAATGTATGCTAAAATATTGTTAATTATAAATTCATTTACAGAATTTTACAATGTCTAAATCACTATCACTGCGAAGCATATTAGATGCTATTTAATCGGACCAAATTAAAGAGATTGGTTAAGGAATTTGAGAATAGTTCTCATGGCTGAAAAGCTATCTTATGTCCTTAATATGACTATCCCTGCAATGGTTACAGACAATGCCTCTGAGGAAAGATTGCTACTTTTGAAAAGTGGCAAGATGATGCACAGTTGGCTCAATGCATCATGCTCGCATCCATGAGTAACGAGTTTCAGCGTCAGCATGAAACTATGGATGCTCTTACTATATTCCTGCACATCAAGTAGTTGATGGTGAGGAAAGTAGGACTAATAGATATCAGATATCTAAGAAGCTCTTCCAATCTAGAATGACCGATGACACTGCAGTACTGATAAAAGTCCTTAACATTATCAATTTGATTGATCAATTAGGATAACAGGTTTTGTCATGGATGGAGAGTTGAGCCAAGATTTGATCTTGCACTCACTCTCGGACTCCTTTCACAATTGTTGTGAATTTTTCATATGAACAAGCTAGATATCAACCACGCTGATTTGCTTAACATGTTGAAAAATATTGAGAGTCACTTTCCAACCAAGAAAGACCAAGTCTTACTGGTAGGGGCCAAAGAATCTTTTAAAAAGAAGAACGATTTTAAGAAGGTAAATAAAAAAGGCAAAAACAAAGGATAATAAGAATAAAACTGATACGAATAGCAAAGGAGTTTGCTTCCACTGTAATAAGCCTGAACAATGGAAAGAAACTGTAAGAAGCATCTTGTAGAGGCTAACCTGAAGAAGCTTAGTGAAGTTTCGATTACAAATACAATTTTGTTCATGATTTAAAATAAATTTTTCTTTAAGTCAAGATTCTACTTGGGTATTGGATACCGGCTTTGGTTATCATAAATATAGATTTATGAAGGGACCAAGCAGAAGTAGAAAGCTATACAAAGATAAGTAATCCTATGTGTGGGAAATGAAGCAAAGGTTGCTACATTAGCCATAAAAACTTATAGTTTAGCAATGCCTACGGGTAAATCTATTAAGTCAATAAGTTATTATTGTATTCCAGTTCTTGTTAGAAATATTATTTTTATTTTATTGTTGGATAATGAAATCTTTGGTATTATATTTAAGAACAATTGTTGTTCTATTTATAATAATAATATTTTGTATAGAAATGGAATATTACTTAATGGATTTTGTATACTTGACTTACGTGAAAAATTATTTTATATATTGAACAAATTAGTATAAGAAAAGGAGATGATCATTCAAAGAGTTGAATGTGTGTATTTGCTGAAATATAAGTGTGAATTATTTGAAAGCTTCAAAGAATTCAGAAGTGAAACAAATTAGCAAAGTATTAAGATTCTTTGATTAGATCAAGGAATAAATACTTGTTCAATAAGTTTCTAGATCATCTCAAATGGTTTTCTCACAATGGACGCCTCCTGATACGGAATACTTGATTGATGTATCTGAAAGAAAAAATCGTACCTTGTTGGACATGGTGCGGTCCATAATAATTTTACCAACATTCCAGTATCCATCTAGGGTCATGCCCTAAAAATGACTGCATATCTACAAAAAAGGTAACCTCAAAATTCAGCCACAAAACTCCATAAAAGTTATGGAAAGGGAGGATTCCTAATCTTAAGTATGTTAAGAGAAGGGGTTGTCCAGCTTATATGAAAAAGATTTCAAAATGATAAGCTAGGGACAAAATTTGACAAGTACAGATTTATGGGACATCCTAAAGTAAGTTTAGGGTACATGTTCTATAATCCTACTTAGCAAAAGGTGTTTGTTGCGAAACTCGCTACCTTCTAAGATAAATGTGTTTATCATTAAAGGGGTTAGTGGGAGGATAATAGATTTTGAAGAGTTTAAGAACCATAAAACACTATAAGTCAAATAAGAGAAACCTATAGATAGACCTATATATTGTACCACAATCGAATCATAAATTTGGAATAGTATCAAAGATACCTAGGTTGTATGGATTCATCATAGATGATGATGATGAGGTACGCATCATAGAAGATGATGATCTAGTTATATACAATGAGGTAAGAGTTGTAGACACTCAGAGAAATGGATTGAAGCAAGCTTCTCAAAAATAGAACATTCGTTTTGATGAGACAATCAAAAGAGTTTGATTTTATCAAAAACAAGAATGAACCTAGTGTGTACAAAAGGGTCAGTGGGAGCGTCGTGACATTCCTAGTATTATATGTTGATATACTACGGATAATGAATGACATACCAATGCTATAATTAGTAAAGATAAAGTTGTTTAAACATTCCTCCATAAATGTTTTGGGAAGAGTATCGTTATTGGGGATACAAATGTATATAGATAGATTTAATAGGATACTCGACTTAACCCAAAGAACATATATTCATTTGATGCTAAAGTTGTTTAGCATGATAAACTCCAAGAGTTATCTCATGTTGATGAGCCATAGAGTGTATCTCTCTTAATAGTCCCCATAGACTCATAAAAGAGAGATCGCATGAGTAACAATCATGTATATATTGAAATATACAAGACCTGATGTTGATCAGTCATATTTTGGAGAAGTTCACTATGAGTCAGTAAAAAACATCTTAAAGTACTTAACCGGCACTAAGGATGTGATCATATTCATGGTGGGTCTAAATTAAAACTAGAGGGCTTAACAGACTCAAGTTTTTTAGATAGACCAAGACGACAGAAAATCCACTTTAAGGTAAGGTGTTACCTTGAACGGTGGTACAGTGAATTGAAAAGGTTTCAAACAACAAAGAGTTGCTGGCTTAGTGATAAAGACAAAGTATATAGCTATAAATGAAGCTACAAGTTAATTGTTAGGATAAGAAATTCATTACAAAACTAGGAATAGTTTCTAAGTCTCATCTTGGATCTAAACATGTGTTGTGACACTTTTATTTGATTATATGAATCATTGAAAAATAGAAAAGCACTATAGAGATAGTGACCTCTTAAGAACAACATTATATATCCATTAACTAAAGCTTATCCAATAGCAGGATAATTATCACTTAAAGAAGAAGGGTATGAGATACCATGGCGATTGGCTTTAGTGCAAGTGGGAGATTGAAAGTAGTATGCACACAAGCCAATCATGTTTGATGATAAAATATATACTTTGTAACAATCTTATTTATTTATTAATAAAATGTATTAATTTATTAAAGGCTTTTAATTATCTACATGAT
Organism: Panax notoginseng; assembly: GCA_016801055.1. Lineage (NCBI taxonomy): Eukaryota > Viridiplantae > Streptophyta > Magnoliopsida > Apiales > Araliaceae > Panax > Panax notoginseng. The sequence continues at coordinate 113,841,639 of CM029023.1, read as the reverse complement.
GCTGTTTTATAATATGTGATAAATCCATAGTATTAAACAATGCTTTTAGAATAATGATGATGATCATTCTAATGAGATCTAAATTCTTAGAAAGCTTAAAACTAAAATAGTTCCCAATCGTTGGATTACTAAATTAGGGATTAGTGAATACAGATAGATTGGTACATACGTTGCTTGCTCATTGGATGAGGATGATTGATCTCATGATTATTTGTGTGGAGACACTAAAGCAAGTATGTAGGTGCTTATTAGAGAATAAGTTCATTGAATGTGGCTCGTTAAAGAATACTTAATGGAATTTTACTTGCCTGTCAATAGGAATTCCTGTAGTGATAGTAGTACAAGTGATCCTTAGACTTGAGATCATCATAGTATCTTGTGTATGATAAATTATACTTTGACTTATTCCTGAAGACCCTTAGGGTATATCAAAGGGTATGCTTGTGTATAATAAGTCGTACATAGAGATAATGTATGATCAATAAAGAATCTACCACTTCTAGTAAAAGAAGAGAAATGACCTATGTGATTCAATAAATGACAACCCAGTAGTCCTTGGCTAAGGCATAATGAAATTAAAAAGGAGTTTCTAATTTGCATTATTTGGAGTTATGCATTTAAGAGTCGAAATACATATAATTAAATAAAATAAGACTTGACAGTAATTCCATGTCTTATATTTAATTGGGACATTGTATGGTGGAATGATTGAATTGTACAGTAACTATTTACTCAAAGGTTCTTTTATGATTAATGTTGAAATCTATATTATCTAGAAAGTCGTTGATCGGTAGGGACACTTATCCCTATTGTAGAATAAATATTATTTATTTAAATAAATTAATAATTTAATTTATTTATTTAAATAAGATTAGAATTGTTCTAATTGATTTATTCACAACCGGTTTAATATGGAGAACCTAAAGGGTCACACCATAAAAAGAAGAATAATTATTTAAGAAGTTAATGGCATAATCGTAATAATAAGTTAAGTATATTTAATTTAATCTATGGTGATAGAATAAATTAAATAGCTTAATATTTATTATTTAATATTTTAGAAATATTAAATATAAATTAATAAGAGGAGTCTTATTATTATTATTACTATTATTATTATTTAATTCCTAAAGGAGTTTGAGAATTAATTAATAAAAGTACTCTCATATATTCCTAATAATATTAGAAGACTAATTAATTAAAAGAGTTTAATTAATTATTCCTAATAAGATTGGGAGCATAATTAATTAAAGAAATTTAATTAATTAAAATAAAACTTAATTCCTTAATTGTTAAGGAGGGTTGCCTACATCTATAAATAAGAGGAGTCTTATTATGGGTGTAGAGTGGTTGTTAACTTTTTCACAACATACGTAATTCCAATAGTTGGAGAGTACGCTCCTTTTCTATGAGAGATAGAAAAACTAGGGTTTTGTCAAACACCCATCTTCTTGAGTCTTTCTTCTTCCTTGGTGGATCACCTCTAGAGGCCAAACACTTGAGTGGCTAACGTTGATCAAAGAAAGGAACCAAACCTGGTGGGTTCAAGTTGAACGTGAAAAAGATTGGAGGTGAACTTATACTTGAGGAAGCTCGAATCTTTAACGGTATGATTCTTGTTCTTCATATCTTTTCGTTTAATTAATAATTATACATAAAAGATGATCAGGGTATATGATTTATAAAATTTTGAACTCTGATTTTTACACGTTTTCGCTTGTTTTGTGCAATTTGATTGCGTTCATGAATATTACAAAACTAACAAGGGCTGGGTGAAAAGACAAAATACTGCCGCCACCAACAGATCCTCGGGGTGTACTTGATGGCAAAAAGGCTAAAGGAACATACAAGGGCTGTAATATTTCACAGTTGCAGCATATCACTGCCAGGGTATGTATTTACAAGTTTTAATATGTTTACAATCATGAATTATAGAAAATATATCACATTTTTACTTAGTAATATTGGCTTATTTTTTGTATAGGAGTCTCAGTCTCAAGGTCAGCCTATCCATTGGCTGGATGTGTACGTGACCACCCGTGATGGTCTGCCTGATGCTATCCAGATAGCGGTAATAAGTTTTAACAACTTGATCTTGTTTATCAATGCTTATAGAATTTATTTTTAACTATTTAATTGTTAACATGATGACAAGATACTTATAAGCGTTTATTGAATGAGCGCTATCCTAAAGACACTCCACGTCCGCCAATTGATCAAGAGTTGGGGGAGAGGGCGTCTGTTGTGAAGAAGAACTACATTAAAGGTCAAAGACAACGACGCCGCCCATCCTTCAGTGGCTCAGGCTGCTCTGCTACCCAGTCTTCACAGTCATCGAGTCATCTAGCTGTTCATACTCCAGCTGACTATGTGAGAGCTATATGTCGAGATCGAGATGTTTTGAAGATACTGGGCGGGCATCTGGGGGCTCTAAGTCCTGAGGAGTTAGCTGAAGTAGTAGCGACAACAGCACAGCATGGGATGGCGACGAGGTAATCAATTTGTTGTATATATTGTCGTAATATATACCAGTATCAACATAGTTACTATATTTGTAACTTGTTTTATTATTTTGTTAATTACAGGGTGATCAAGGAGGCGATGATGCTTGACGTACCTGCTTTAGTATTGTTTTGTAGTTATTTGATAAGCTTGTACTTGTATATTCATTCTTTGGATGTCTGTTAACTTAAACATTAGATTTGTGGTTTAAATTATTCAATTTATATTGGTTTTTAAAGGTTTATATAGTTTATATACTAGTTTGGTGTATGTGTTGGTGGACGATGGATGTTTATACTGTTGTGCAGAATGTTTATATTGCTGTGTATATGTGTTGGGATAAAGTAGATACAAAATAGGTACAAATTTTTGGGAATTCTGCAAAACAGCAAAAATCTGGTTTTCAGTTTTTTAAAATCAGCGACCGTATGCGGTTGCTGGTAACTATTAGCGACTTACCATTTGAGCGTATCAGCGATCACCTGCGGTCAATTATACCAGTCGCTGACACGTGGCCCACGTCGGCCTTTGGACCTGAACCATGCTGACTCAGCTCAGCGACCGAAATGACGAATTCGGTCGCTAATATCGGTAGCAGATGTATCGATCGCTAATAGTGGTCGCTGATGTGCATCCCAGCGACCAGATTTTATGCGACGCCTATCAGCGACCGCAGTTGGTCGCTGATAAGGATCTGCGACCACATGCGATCGCTGATATGCGGTCGCTGATAGCCCCTTTTCTTGTAGTGTGAAAAGACTGACAACTCTCGGATGGTCACTACTAAGCAGTTCAAGGAGCTGGGACCACCGGAGTTTTTGGGAGAGCCAGAACCACTTAAAGCGGAGACGTGGATAAAGCAGATCACCAAGATATTTGGTATCTTGGGATGCTCTGAGGAGCAAAATGTTCCCTTTGCCACCTTCATGTTGCGAGGAGAGGCAGATTACTTGTGGGAATCAGTAAAACGTACTCAGCCTGCCGCACTCAAAATGTCTTGGGAGAAGTTCCAAGAGTTGTTCAACGACAAGTACTTTTCCAAAAGTATTCGTCACATGAAGGAGGTGGAGTTTATCAAGTTGGAGCAAAATAATATGACCGTGTCGCAGTACGAAGCTAGGTTTGCCGAGTTATCCCGGTTTGCATCCCACTTGGTTGATAATGAGGAGAGAATGACGCGGATGTTTCTAATAAGTTTAAAACCCGAGATACGTCAATACCTAATTTCTCACAAACTGTGTTTGTATTCAGATGTTGTAAATAGGGCTCAATTATTAGAGCGCGATAACGAGTCATCCCAACCAAGAGAGAGCAGCTGACAAAATGATAATACCAGTGGTAGCAGTCATCGAAGCCATAATAAAAAACGTGGAGGGAATCAACATGCCAAAAATGGTAACCACTTTGGTGGAAATCATGGCCAAGATAATAGAAGTGGAAATTTCAAGAAGAAGAGATTCAACAATGATGGAAAGACGTCATCACCAGCACCTGTTGTTAAGGAAGGGGAACGACAGCCAATCGTATGTTACAAATACGGAGGGGAGGGACATATCAGTCCGAACTGTACGCAGCAATCCAAAACGTGTTATAATTACGGAAGAGAAGGTCACCTAACTCGATTTTATCGCGCAGTAAAGCCAAGTCCAGCTGGGATGGAGGCACCAAAGGTCATCCCAGAGAAGTTAAAATCGGTAGTTTAAGTGAGAGCGTTTGTCGAGGAAACCGAACGAAGTTATCATGGGTAAGTTAATCATAAACTCTTGCGAAATCTATACCTTATTAGATACCGGTTCAACCCATTCTTTTATTTCTCCTACTTGCGCTCAATGTTTAAATTTAACTCTGGAGAAATTAGACTTTGACTTATCTGTTGAAACTCTGTTAGGAGAAACCTTCATTACATGTGTTATCCAAGTCTTGGATGAGAGTCACAGTTTTTAAATGATATTTCTATCGTTAATAAATTTTCTGATGTATTCTCGAAGAACTTCCTAGCCTACCCCAGACGTAAAATCGAATTTTGTATTGACCCCAGTACAAAACCCATTTCTAAAACCCTCAAATATTTTTCACCCAAAACGAACGTAACATGCGCAAAAGTCGTTGGCTCGAGCTGTTGAAAGATTTTGACAATACCATTCATTACCATCTTAGAAAAGCGAACGTCGTAGCTGACGCGTTGAGTAGATGATCATATACGTTTACGAGTATGACGTTGTTAACACAAAAACTCATTTCGTACGACATACAAAAGATGGACATAAAGTTAAAGACTCCAAGAACTTACGCGAAGATAGTGAATATACGATTAGAACCGACTTTAATCGATAAAGTTAAAGCCGCTAAAGCTAGAGACTTAGAGCTTATGATTGTGAAGAAGAAGGTTCAAGAGGGCGTTATTTTAGAATCAAGAATTGACAAAGAGAGGAAATCTCAACCCTCGACTTTATTGGTCTGTTTGAAATCATCGATCGAGTAGAAACTGTGGCCTATAGACTCGCATTACTGCCAAGTATGTCGCGTGTTCATAACATTTTTTTTCACGTATCGATGTTGCGTAAATATGTGAACGACCCGAGCCACATTATTGAATTAGAACCGAACGAGATAACGGAAGATTTAACGTATGAAGAGGTACCTGTTAAAATCTTGGATAAGAAGAAACATATTTTACGCTCAAAGGTTATACCTCAAGAGTTAGAATCTGACGAGGTATCCTCACCTCTTCGACATACCAGGTACGCACCCTAATTTCGAGGAAGAAATTTCATAAGAAGGGGAGGTTGTAAGACCCCAAGTTTTATGAATAAAGATTAATTTTTTTTAAAATATATTTTTGAATATTATGGTGTGGATTTGATATAATGTTATAGTTATGGGTAATATTTAACAATTTTGCAAAGTAAGCAATTGGTTTTAAAATATTTGATTGGTCAGAGAATATTCGTTTTAACAGGAAATATTCGTACGACAACACAATCATTAGTGGACCCCACAACAAAAGTATTGTCGTAGTTAAAAAACGATAGAAATATCTTGTTATAAAAATAACGACGAAAGTTTTACCGTTAAACTGTTGAACTATCCGATAGTAAAAGTACAGTAATACGCGTGGTTGCATAGTAGCGCATGATATTGATTATTGATGCTTACTGAGAAGTCACTTAGTTATACTCAATTATTGCTACAGTAATTGCTGCATAATATCTCTCATATTATTGATTCAATTATTGTCACAATATCATCTGTATAATATTTATTATTATTAAATTAATAATTGAGATGACAAAAATTATTCATATTATTATTTGTAATATTGACGATGTCTAGAAAGTTCTGTCGAGGAGAGGTTTGGTCACCTAATTGCGCGCTAATAGGGTGAAATCCTTATCGGAAAGCCTCCTCTTTCCTGGGAAATGATCTGGTTGTTAAATATTGTGAGTTATAATATTAATGATGAATAAGTTCGTGTTGATTAAAGATGAAATTGATAGTTCTATTGTGTTGAAATTATTAGTGTTAGTGGAAATCAACATTTATTTCGATGATAATTGATGTCTGGAAGTTATATTGACAAATCGGGTAATTAATCGGATAAATGAGTAATTAATTGTTATTAATTCACATGCTTATAACTATATGTTCAAATATGTGTACTATTGATTCTCATATATGTACTATTAGGGGAGGTGGTGCAAGATTTATAATACTTGCATGACTAAATTAAAAATGAAGGTATTATACTGTAATTATTTTTTTCACATGTATAGAACTATTGAGTCACATGATTGTACTATTGATTCACATGATATACTATTAGGGGAGGTGGTGCAAGTTTGATAATACTTGTAGGACAAAATTAAAAATGAAGAAAAAGATGAAGGTATTATACTGTAATATTTCGAGCCCTAAAACGTGCAATTATCGAAACTATATTCTCCTATAAATAGAAGCTCATTCTTCTTTCATTCTCACCAATTCACTAAGACTCACAAGAGAAATTATAGAGAGAGAAGCTATAGAGAGAAAGAAAAAAAGAAGTCTGCTACTTCACTATTTCAGTATCTAGTCTTCTTCTGAGGTAAGGGGTATTATTTTTTTCGTATTCGTAAGGGATGCTATTTATTTCTTATTCGTAAGAGGTATTATTTGTTTCATATTCGCTTACGATATTATTTTTCGTATTCGTAAGAAATTTTATTTCGTTTAATATTCGTAAGGAATATTATTTTCGTTCAATATTAGTAAGGGGTATTATTTATTTCATATTCTGAAGAGATATTATTTTTCGTATTCGTATAAATATTATTTTCGTTCAATATTCGTAAGGGGTATTATTTCTTTTGTATTCGTAAGGGATATTATGTTTTTTAGTATTCATAAGGAATAATATTTTCTTCCATACTCTGTAGTATGTGAGTAATATTATTTCGTCTCATATTCCTGATTATACCCTCATATACTCCGTGAAATTAGTAGAATATCTTTAAAATTTGCGCTTCATATAGTATCGTTTCACAAGAATATTTTCTACACATTCTTGTTAAATTTTAAGCTTTTCATGCCGGAGTACTGTCCATGAGTAGTATTCATTTATACGGTACTATTCATGGGGTACTATTCACAAAGAACTATTCACAGGTACTATTCATGAGTACTATTCACGAGTACTATTTATAAAGTACTATTCATGGGAAACTATTCCCAAAATACTATTCACATGGTACTATTCACTCGGGCACTATTCTCCCGGAGTACTATTCATGATAAAAATTGTTTTCTTTTCGGTCCAAATTATTTTTGATACAATATTATTCTTGAATTTTCCTCCACAAAGAAGTATCATGTTGATAATTTGGATATTTTTAAACTCTGGATAAATTTAAAGTCTTTAATATTTATCCTTGATTTCGTTCGATAAATGCTTATATCATTGTCATCGTCCTCATGTTTATATTGTGATAAAAGTCATCTGTGGCTTACGTGCATAGATGTACTATTGATTGGTATGATTATGACCAGGGGTCATTCGATATAATCATGACCTCAAATGTTACAAATGATGTGGTAAAAGTTCTCATTGAGCTGTAGTGCATTGATGGACAGTTGTTGGTATGATTATGACCAGGGATTATTCGATATAATCATAACCATTGGTGAAAACATGAATATCCTTGGCCCGTAGTGCATGGATAATTCGTGGTTGTGATACTATTTATTGAGATGAGTCTCAGCGATAAAATTGATGATATACTCTTAAATCATAGAAGATAGTTGATATCATGCTCTACTTGACTCTTCTAATGGATTACTTGTTTCGCTGCAGTTAAACTTGATGTTTATTGTATTTTATTAGTTTAACACTGTTGAAGGCTAACGATAATTTATTCTGCATTATCTTAGTCATAATATTTCTTACTGGGCTAGTTGAGCTCACCCTTTACTTTCATTGTTCTCTTCAAGAAATGAGAACATAGCCGGGACTAATCGGGAAACGGAGTGATGGTTCGAGATGATTGCTATAGTAGTCCTCACTATTTTATAAGAATATTGTGATAATAATTGTAATGAGGACTTATCTTGAGTTTGGATATTGTCTAGGAGACAATATTTATATTAAAACTCACAGTTTATGTTTTGTCATATTCTATACGACACTTAACAATTGTATAAATTAAGTTTGTATTTGAATTATGTACCATGTATTTGGCGTATCAGAATGGGTTGTGTATACCTATTTTGGGGGCGGCACAACGATTTTTTTGATGTGCTTTCTTTGGTACTTCATATCTACATATTTTTTTAATTTTTAAATTTTTTTATAAAAAAACAAAAAAATAGTAGTTTAGTTTTTTATTTTTTGTAGATTTTAGTTGCCGCATTCATGCATTCACTCACGTAGAGCACATCCTGTTTAGGTTTTTTTTTGTCAAATATAAACTGTGATGATTGTTGGAGAATTGAGATACGTTAAAATTTCTTCTTCTTTCGTAATTCACATAGTTTTAGGACACTTTAATTGTTTACAATTTTTTTTATTTTATTTGTGCATTTTCATCTTTAATCTAACATTAAGGACAAAAACGTGTAATAAGATAAGGTGGACTAAAAGACACTTTGCACCCCAAAGTTTGTAGCATTATTGAGATTTGCACCACAAACTGAAAAAGGTGTCTAAGTACACACCAAACTTCAATTATATATAACAAAAGGCACACTTTCTTCGATTAATCGATCAAAAGTGACCGACTAAGGCACATGTATGGATCTAGAGGGGTGTTTAAGTCTTTTTCATATCTTCTTTTCCACATCTCCCAATACTTTCCCTCACAGAAAGCCCATTTTCATAGTAAATTAAGCAATGTTTCTCTCTTTCAAGAAACACATTGATCTCCATTCATCTCTTTCTCCTTTTTTCTCTCTCCTCACCACCGCCACTGCCTCCACCACGGCGACCACCACCACTGCCGCCGGAAGTACAACCCCCATCATCGGAATCACTTACATCTCCACCGCGACAAACACTCTGCCACTAGAGCACATTGCCGCCACACTTCAGTCTCACCGCGTCACTGTTGTGCGCCTCCCTCGATCGGACCCCCTAATTGTCTGAGCATTCACGTACTACAACATCTCTCTGCTGCTCGAGGTCCCAAACAACCTGGTTTCCTACTTTGCCACTAATCGCTCCGCAGCGCTCGTCTGGCTCTACACGCACGTCGTTCCCTTTTACCCTTGAGCCCACATCTCTGCCATTTTCATCGGCTCTGACGCCTTCAACACCTCTCTGGCTGACCTCATCGATAATCTCCTTCCTGCCATGCGAAATCTTTTGGCATCTCTCCAATCATTGGAAATTCACAAAATCTTCATCTCCACCACATTCTCCTTCATCAACATCATTGACAACCCCTTTCCTCCTTCCTCTGTCGAGTTTCAATAACCCATAAATAACCTAATAATCAGACCCTTGCTCCGATTCTTAGCCAAAAATAACTCTTCTTTCTTCATTAACTCCACCCTTACATGGTCTACAGAGTAAACCCTCAAATCCCAACTGGGTTCCCCCTTTTTCAGGACCTTTCGTATAATTTCTGAGATGATTCCATCACCGGAGTCCATTATCGCAACCTGTTTGATATGATGGTTGATGCTATTATAATCGCATACTCTACTATTGCCGTCGATGTTTTAGAACTCCATGTACTTATTGGCATTTGATTTCAACATTAAGTCAATGGCGGAGTCAGCACAGAACAAAACCCTAGGACCAGCCAAGTCCAAATTGAACATTCTCGAGTGTTATTCTTCGAGAGGTTTGGAGGAGAGAGAAGGGAAATTGACAATGGAGTATAAGGGGCTGTAAGTGGTGAGATTGATAATGAAGAAGGAGGAGGAAGAATCAACTGAGCCGTTAGATGATGGAGAGTGGGGATTAGGGTCGAGGTTTTGGGAGTTGAATTTGAGGAAAGAGAGTAGGTCGTGTAGGGGGAGATAGGAGAAGTGGCCGCCGTAGAAGGGGTTTGGGTCGAGGTGTAGGACGATCTTCCCGGTGGTGGAGGCTGCTGCGGCGATGACGAATTCAGGGAGGTTGGTACCAATGGCGATCAAGTTGAAGGTGGTGGTTTCCATTGGTGGGTAAGACATGGTCTCAGCCATGACGGGGTTTGGGTTTAGGGTTAGGGTTATTGATGGAGAAGATGCAGTGACTTGGAGGTTGGGATATATTTTAATTTTTTTTATTTCTTAAACATGTTTTTTCGAAATTACCCCTTTAAAATTTGGATTATAGGCACAACCAGCCAATTTTGACTGGTTAATTGTACGGAGGGTGCATTTTGTTTTGCAAAAAAATAATAATTTAGAGTGCACTTAGATACATTTTAAATATTAGGGTGTAAACTTTAACAATGCTACAAACTTTGGGGTACAAACTGTCTTTTAGTCGATAAGGTGAGGATTTCATCACCTTCCTTGGTCCTCAAAAAACCCAACTTGCATTTTGCATAACCTTGCCCTAATAAAATCAAGTAGACGTTGGCCCCTAGGACTCTCGAACTCAATTAGGACAAAAAACTCCAAGAGGAGTCTAAATTTTAAATTAATCAAATTACTGGTGTCTAGGCAAGTGGTTCAAAAGGCAAACACCTAAAGAATGTGTGGTTATTCAATTAGTCTCCGTACTTATGGTGAGACTCCCACCTTTCTTACACTTATATGGCTAGTGGTGTGATTAATTTTGAATTTTGTGGACCTTACGGTGTACCTTAGAACAGTTAAGAGCTGTCTAGATTTTATTTAGGTTGACCTTAGAAGTAATTATTTATTTATTTATTACTATTTTCTCTCTCTTTTTTTTGTGTGCTTATCTGCTTATTTGCTAATTAAGTAGTGTATGCAAAAAGTGCCAATTAAGGACGAAACATCTCGATTAGTGAGAAAACTTGAATTTTCGGATTTCACTTTAAAAGATCCTAGTTTAAGAAAAATGGAGGCCTCACAAACCGTTTCTTTAAGGGATCGATGTTATCCTTCCTGCTCTACCCAACCTTCATGTCTCAGCCTATCACCGGTTACTGGTAATAATTTTGAACTTAAGCCACATTTTATAAATATGATACCTAGGTTCACGATTATAGAAGATGCATATTTAATTATTCAGGAGTTTGAGGAACTTTGTGCTTTAATGAAAATTCAATAATTGTCTGATGACTCAATTAGGCTAAGATTTATCACTTTTGCTTTAAAAGATAATGCTAAAAAGTGGCTATATAGCCTACCCAATAATTCCATATCAACTTGGGAGGGATTTGTTGTTACATTTCTTGAAAAATATTTTCCAAATCATAAAAATGATAAAATTAAGACTACAATTCATCAATTTTTCCAACTTGAAAAAGAGTCATTTTGGAAATATTTTGATAGATTTAAAAATTTGTTATCCCAATGCCTACACCATGGAATTGAGAAATGATGATTATGTCAAATTGCCTACGAAGGTTTAGACTATCCCACTAAAACAATGTTAGAGTCAATGTGTCAAGAGAATTTTCTGAATAATGATGAGGAAACGGCTTGGGAGTTTTTAGAAGACTTAGCAGAAAAAACCATGCAATGGGAAACCACCAGAGAGATCGATAAACCTAGTTCATCTAGGGGTGTTTATACAATTGACAATTCAATTGCTACCGAAGCTAAGTTAGCTGGTGTACTTAAAAGACTCGAAGCTTTAGAAACTAGGGGACCATCACATGTGAACCTAGTCTCAACACCAACACCTTTGTGTATACGGTGTAATTCACCAAGTCATGTGATTGAGGAATGTCCTAGAGTCATGTCCCAACCTGAAGAATATGAACAAGCCAATGCAATGTTTCAAAGACCTAGGAATGACCCATTTGTACCCACTTATAATCCAAGTTGGAGAAATCATCCTAATTATGCACGGAACCAAGGACCCTACCTAAATAACTCTTCAAATTAGGTCATTTAGTCTCTAAATAAATCTTTTCAACCTTACCAAAAGCCAAATCCTGGTGCATACCAAAATTTAAATCTAGAACCTCAATATCCACACGACCTTTTAAATTAAGAAGAGAAATTTTTTAACGTTGAATCTAACAATCCATCTTCAAAGTCAGCCCAGCCTGAAAATTCCACAAACTTTGAGTCAATAGGCCCCATCCACTAAGCATGTGTCAAAAAATGATCAAACCACATCTTCTAAGTCAATTAAAAAAGTCTTTAAACCAAAAGCTCCGTTCCCTCAAAAACTTATTTCAAACAAGCAGTCAACCCAGTTAGACAAAATTCTAGAAGTGTTTAAACAAGTGAAAATTAACATTCTTCTTCTAGATGCCATTCAACAAGTTCCCTCATATGCTAAATGTCTAAAAGATCTGTGCACACACAAAAGAACCATTCATGTTCCTAAGAAAGCTTTTTAACCATTCATGTTAGTTCTATCTTGTCATGTTAAGTTCCTGTGAAGTATAAGGACTCCGGTTGTCCTACTATTTTATGCGATATATGTGACACATTAATTGAAAATGTTTTAATTGATTTAGGAGCTAGTGTGAACTTGTTACCGTTTTCTGTGTACCAAACCTTTAGTTTAGGAGAGTTGAAACATACAAGTGTAAAACTCCAACTAGTTGACATTTCAATTAAAGTGCCAAAGGGAATAATTGAGGATGTAGTAATTAAGGTTGGCGATTTTGTCTTCCCTATTGACTTTGTTATCCTTGAAACCCAGTGTGTTGCCAATCCCAAGGGTTAAATTCCTGTCATTTTAGGTAAACCATTTCTAGCAACCTCTAATGCGTTAATCAATTGTAGAAATGGACTAATGAAATTGACATTTGGGAACATTACAATTGATTTAAATGTGTTTAATGTGGGAAAACAACCTATTGATTTTTCTGAACAACTCATTGAAATGAACATGATTAAGGAAATGTCTGAAAATTAACTTAAGGGAGAAGATGAAAATTTTAATTTTTGTCTAAATTATTTTGGTCAAAATTGGAATGAGACAAAATATGTAAATAAGGTGAATGAAATTTTAGAGTCATCCACACTAATTTCTTACTCTAAATGGGAACCCATGACTGAGGCAATCTTGGAATCCTCAGAACCTCTCGAAAAGAATCCACTAGAGTTAGAACTCAAATCTCTTCCTGATAATCTTAAATATGCCTATCTAGGTCCCTCCAAAACTCTTCATGTGATCATTGCTTCCGGTTTAACAAACACACAGGAAGAAGAGTTATTGACCATTCTTAGAGAGAATAAGGAAACCATAGGATGGAGCATAAATGATATTAAGGGGATCAGTCCAACCATTGTCCAATATAAGATCCACTTAATAGATGATGTTAAACTAATGAGAGACCCACAAAAGAGGTTAAACTCGGTTCTGAAAGAAGTTGTTAGGAAAGAAATTCTCAAGTGTCTTGATAATGTGATCATCTATAACATTTTTGATAGCTCTTAGGTAAGTCTTGTTCAGTTGGTACCTAAAAAATATGGCTTAGTTATGATTCAAAATGAAGCTAATGAGTTAGTTCCCACTCGTGTCCAATCTGGTTGGAGGGTTTGCATAGACTATAGAAAATTCAATTCTGGCACAAGAAGAGGTCAATTTCCTTTACCCTTCATAGACCAAATTCTAGAAAGCTTATCTGTTCATGCTTACTATTATTTCCTTGATGGATACTTTGGCTACTTCCAAATTTTCATAGTCCTAGAAGACCAAGAAAAGACCACATTCAATTGTCCTTATGGAAGTTTTGCATATTGTCGTCTACCCTTTGAGCTATGTAGTGCCCCTACCACCTTTCAAAGATGCATGATGACATTTTTTTCTGACATGGTGGAGAAATTCCTAGAAATTTTCATAGATGATTTTTCTATATTTGGGTGTACATTTCATGAGTGCCTTCACTACCTTGACATAATTAAGGTGATGTAAGGAAACTAACTTAATCATAAATTGGGAAAAATGTCATTTCATGGTAAGAAAGGAATTGTTCTTGGTCATATCATATCTGAAAAGGGAATTGAAGTAGACAAAGCCAAAATCGACCTCATTGCCAATCTTCCACCACCTAGGACAGTCAAAGAAATCCGTTCATTCATAGGACATGCAGGCTTTTATAGGCGATTCATTAAAGATTTCAGTAAGACCCTTGACTACTCTTCTAGGTAAAGATGCACAATTTAAATTTACTGAAAAATGTCTCCAATCCTTTGAACAACTCAAAAAGGGGTTGACTTCAACTCCTCTCATCAAATCACCCGATTGGAGTCAACCATTTGAGTTAATGTGTGATGCATCTGATTATGCAGTTGGTGCTGTTCTAGGGTAAAGAATCAACAAGATTCCCCATGTTATATACTATGCTAGTAGGACTTTGAATGATACACAATTGAACTATTCCACTACTAAAAAAGAACTTTTAGCTATAGTTTTTGCCCTAGAAAATTTTTGATCTTATCTTATTGCGTCTAAAATCATTGTTTACACTGACCATGCTGCCCTCATGCATCTTCTTTCCAAGAAAGCCTCAAAAGCCCTTTTAATTCGTTGGGTCTTATTGCTCCAAAAATTTAACCTAGAAATAAGAGACAAAAAAGGGTTCGAAAATGTGGTAGCTGATTATTTGTCCCGTTTAGTTGTGGAGTCCAACTTTGACCTACCCTTAAATGAATATTTCCTAAATGAGCACCTTTTCTCTATATCTGCTACACCTTGGTTTGCTGATATTGTGAACTACTTAGTTACTAGTGAGATTCCTTCTAGTGGTCCAAATATATAAGATTGATCCAAATTTCTTTCAGAAGTCAAACACTTTTATTGGGACGACCCTTATTTGTTTAAATATTGTCCTGATCAAATCATTAGGAGATGTGTACCCAACCATGAGTTTAGGAGTGTCCTATCCTTTTGTCATGATCAAGCTTGTGGAGGACATTTTGGAGGCAAAAAGATGGCCGCTAAGGTCCTCCAGTGTGCTTTTTATTGGCCTAATCTATTCAAGGATGCCACAAAATTTTGTGCCAATTACCATATGTGCCAACAATTAGGGAGGATAACTAGGAGGAATATGATGCCAACGCAACCCATTCTAGTAATTGAATTATTTGATGTGTGGCGAATAGATTTCATGGGCCCATTTCCAAATTATTTTGGAAATCTATACATTTTACTTGTCGTTGATTACATGTCTAAGTGGGTAGAAGCTATACCAAGCAAGACCAATGTCAACAAGGTTCTTGTCAAATTTCTAAAAGAAAATATTTTCTCTCACTTTGGTACCCTTAGGGCCATAATCAGTGATCAAGAAAAACATTTCCGCAATCAGCCTTTTGAATGTTTGATAAAGAAGTATTCCATCACCCATAAGCTTGCAACAAAGTATCCAGGGGCGAAGCCACCTTAGAAGGTATGGGGTTAATTGACCCAACATAAAAAAATTATTTTGTAATAAATGATAAATTTAGAAGAAATTTAAGTGCCATTAATAAATTGACCACACGTCAAAATAATTTTTTTTATAGCTTTCTCAATTCCATATTACTTCTACTCCTTGATGTATGCATCTTCCTCTAATATTTTTTAAATAAGTAATAATCTAATTTATTTTATTTTTATAACGTAAGAAATTTAAATATGTATTAACAAATTTATGATTAAAAAGGCGTATTAAGGGTCAATAAGGGGTGTGTGTGTGTGTATATATATATATATATATATATATATATAATGTTATTACTTGTTATATTAACAATATTGTAATAAAATACATGTTTTACATATGCAACTGGCCAAAAAATACAAAATTATCTAAAAAAATTGGCTCGGGGACCCCAGCAAAATTATTTATAACATCACAAAATTTTGACCTTACTGGATAAAAATCTTGGCTTCATCGTTGACCATATCACCTTCAAACAAGTGATCAGGTAGAAGTCTTGAATAGACAAATAAAATAAATCTTGGAAAAAAATAGTGAGTTCAAATAGAAAAGACTAGTCTTTAAAATTGCCATATGCATTTTGGGCCTACCGTACTGCTTTTAAGACTAACTTAGGAATGTCCCCGTATAGGCTTATTTTTGGGAAAGCTTGTCACTTACTTGTTGAATTTGAACATCGTGCTTTTTGGGCCATAAAACAGTTGAATTTTAATATGTCCACTAGTGGGAGTCATAGATAGTTGCAATTAGCTAAGTTGGATGAGATTAGGAATGATGCTTATGAAAATGCTAAAATTTATAAGGAAAGAACAAAAGTGTTTCATGATAAATCAATTTTAGGAAAATCATTTTCACCTGGTCAAAAAGTTCTATTGTATAACTTTAGGTTACATCTATTTGCTAGAAAATTGCGTTCTAGATGAGATGAATGTGAGTGAGTTTTATACTCATAATTGAGTGCGTTTGAGCTTAATCTTTTGGATGTTTTTAAGTGTTTATGTCTACTCATGCATGTTTTACGTTGTTTTGTAGGAATTGGGACAAAAGTTACTTGGATCGACGTTTGGGGTGGCTAGATGCGCGTTTTCGGCTTATCATTTACATAACAGCCACTTCAAAGCCAATTTCAGCATTGTTCCAGACCTTATTTCGAAAAACTCAAAGAATGAAAGTTGTAGACCTGCGTCTCCTCTTTCCATAACATCTTTAATCTTCGAAATTGGAGTTCAAACGAAGAAGTTATGACCATTTTTCCAAAGGACATCGGAGAAATTTTTTTTCGGAAAAGGGCCTAGCGCCGGGGCGCCCAAACCAAGACCATTTCCAGCGCCTGGGTGCTAGCAGGCAGTGTTGCAGTGCCATGGCCAGCGCCGAGGAGCTGGGGAAGGGCTTGGTCAAGCTTGGACACGTTTTGAGGCGAATTTTGACACTTTTTGACTCTAAATTGGATTGGGTTTTCTCCTAAGCTAAAAATTGGACTTGTAATCTATAAATACATGATGTAAGACATAATAATTGGGTTAGTTGGATAATTGGTTTATAGTGCATAAATTGGGGATATTGTAGTCTTAATCTTTATTTATTTAAATTCATTCATATAGCCTTAACCTTTATTCAATTGAATTAATTTCTAAAGACATCTAGTTTAATTAGTTAATTTAGTTTTCTTAATTCAAAAATCTTAAATCAATTGTTTAGCTAAAATTGATTTGGTTAAGAGTCAGTACTTGGTAATTTTTATTAAATAATTCCTCGTGGGAACGACACTTTTCTTATCACTTTATTATTTGTTGGCCGTGTATACTTGCACGTATATTTTAATTTTGAAATCGATCAACAGTGAACCTTTTGTAGTGAAGGTAGTTTACTCTTATGGGGCAGTCGATATTGAAAATCCAAATAGTGGGAAAATTTTCAAAGTGAAAGGCCAACGACTCAAACCATTTTTAGAAATGCCAAACGAACCAGAGGAGATGGTGTACCTTGTTGACCCACCTAATTTAGAATGACTAGCACTGCACTTGTATTTGTAAGTTTGTACGTATATTTTTCTTTTGTACAATATTGTCATCTTGTTCCTGTTCTACAATTCTTTCATTTCTTTGTTCTCTTTTCTCATTTGCATACATTGAGGACAATACATGATTTAGGTATAGGGGGTGGTGGAGTTTTGCATTTTTATTATTAGATTTTTTTCTCCTTTTTAGGAAATTAATTCTTTTTGTTAATTTTTTTTTGAAAAAAATGAAAGATTTTGTTTGACTTTTTATGAATTGAATTTATTCTAATAAATGTCTGTAGAGTTAAAACTGATGAGTATGATTGAAAGATTTAGAACTCTTAAGCCTTTGATTAGATACGGAATCTTAGTTTTAAATACCGTCTGGAATAAAATTGATTTCATAAACATTTTTCCACTTCATGTTTGCACTAATTCTTAGTTGTGGGGTATAAGCTATGATTCGAGTAATTTCAAAAAAAATTGAAAGGAAAAAACAAGAAAAAAAAAGTTAAAAAAGAAAAAGAAATAAATAACTGCTTCAATGTCCTTTGAACGAAATAACTGGATATCCAAGCCTCAGGAAGCATTGTTATTCATGTTGAAAACTGTGATGGATAAAAGCAGTTTAACTAGTCCAATTTTGTGGCATTTGTTACTCGAGTTAGTAAGTCCTTAGGGGTGTCTTTACATCTAGTGCCCTAAAGCCAACTGGTTTGGGAGTCATTGGTCCAACGCTCGCTACATGGGTAACTCTGAAAAGCCTAAGAAAAATAGACATTACACATGACTAGGAAAAAGATTCAAGATAGGAAAAAAATGAAAAAGGAAGGAAAAAAAAGAAAAAGAAAAATGATTTTACTTGATTTTCATGGTAAAAATCCCTACTAAGAGTTATATCACATACACATACATGCAATACATTAAATTAATTTTATGAAGTATGGTGTCGAGAATGAAGATAGAGTATTTTTGATAAGGGTGAAAGTATAATTTTGGGTTTAATCTTTCTTATGTATAATGCCCATGTATACTTAGAAGTTTTCTTTCAATTTCATAATTGGTTAAACTCAAAAAGATTTTATTTTAAAATTTGAATTTTATGGGTATATTCACTGCAAACCCTCACGAGACACAACTCGTTCACTTGGGGTAACCATGGTGTTTAAAGGCTTGTTGCACATGCTAAGTGCAATCGTGTTTTCTACGAAAATAGGGTAGTTATAATTTTCTTTTCTTTTCTTTTCTTTTATTTTACTTGAGGACGAGCAAAAGCTAGGTATGAGGGTATTTGATAAACACATAATTCATACTTTTATTATCCCTAATTTTGTCATTTTAATTATATTAGTTTATTAAATTAATATATTTTACTTTATTTTATAGGATTTAATATTTTGTTGCAATGGAGTCAAAATTTTGGTGATCAAGCGATATTTAATACTCTTATTCATGTAAGGAAATATCCAAGGAAAATTATACAACGAGAAGGAAATAGGTGGAACAATTTTGGCGTGCAAGTAAAATCCAGCAAGAGAAAGAAAAGTCTATCTAGAAGATCTCTTTGAGAAATTAATTGCCACTAGAAAGTTTAAACCTACATGAAAATGGACTCTTGGGAGATTACCATGTAGAGAGTGAAGCCAAGAAGGAAAGAAGAGGATAAAATGGAACAAAAGAGACCAAGTTCAATGAAAATAAATTAGGGAACAAATTTATTTTCCTTATAAATAAGTTTCTTGTTTTAGAGAGAATGAGGATTGTATTTATTTAGGTTAGAAGTAGAACTAAATTAAATTACTTCTTCATTGTATGCTTGTTGGAGGATCGTTAATAAATGTAGTTTTCTTATTTATTTTTATCTACTTTATTTTAGTTAATTTATCTATTTTTATGTTTAGTTAATTTTTTATATTTAGGATGAAGATGAAATTAAATAATTATTCATGATAATATTTTTCATCTCTTCTATTATTTATAATTCTATGTTTAATTAATTTCGCCATCATGTTTCTTTATCGAAATACATTCGTTTTATAGCTCTTATGATATTGTAAATTAATTAAGAGGTTTTGATAGATTATAGTTAACATATGAGTTTTTCATAATCCATGCTTACTCGAAGAAGTTTTGATATGTTGTAGTTAATCATTAAATTTTTATAGTCTATGATTGCTCACGTTAATTATAAAATTACTAAATTAAAGGGAATGGAGATTAAAATCATAATTAAGTTATAAAAATAGAAGAGATTGAATTACTTATCATGTTTATTGTTTAATGGATTCAGATTCCTAGATTGCTTTCTCAATATTAGTTTTCATATTCTAGTTAATCAATTCTCAATCTTTATTTGTAATTTGCCTAAAATAGATATTAAGGATACATTAAAATTAATCTAATCTCTGTGCTTCGACCTGTATTTGCCAATTTTTTAATTTGACACTATGCACTTGTAGTTACATATTTTTTATCACATCACACATAAATAATAATGATTTATAAATATGCATAAAGAATAAAAATATGACACTTAATATTAAAGATATTATAGGCAAATTATTGTAACAAATATATTATTGTAAATCAACGAACTTATACTTATTTTGTGAGACCCCAAATTTTATGAATAAAGATTTAAATTTCTCGAAATATTTTTTTGAATATTATGGTGTGAATTTGATATAATGTTATAGTTGTGGGTAATATTTATAAATTTTAAAAAGTATGCAACTTGTTGTATAATATTCGATTGGTCGGGGAATATTCTTTTTGTCGGGGAATATCCGTACGACGGTATAATCATTGGTGGACCCCACAATGAAATTATTGTCGAATTGAGAAAACGACAAAAATATTTTTATGAAAATAACGGCGGAAGTTTTACCGTTAAAACTGTTAAACTACTCGGTAGTAAAAGTACAGTAATACGTGTGGTTTTATAGTAGCACACGGTATTGGTTATTGATGCTTACGTGAGAATTCACTCAGTTTTGTTCAGTTATTGCTATAGTAATTATTGCATAGTATCTCACGTTATTTGATTCAATTATGTCGATATTTTATATATTATTAAATCAATAATTGAGATGACAGAGTTATTAATATTATTATTTGTAATATTAACGATGTCTAGAAGTTCTGCCAAGGAGAGGTTTGGTCACCTAATTGCGCGCCCATAGGGAGAAATCCTTATTGGAAAGCCCCCTCTTTCCTGGGAACGACCTGGTCGATTAATATTGTGAATTATAATAATGATGATAATTGTTGTTAAATATATTGAGGTGTCTTTTTATAAAGTCACGGAAGTTTGTATATATAAATTTTGTTTTATTAGTATTATTAATGTAATAAAACAGAAAAACTTTTTATATAAAACATAATACGTTTATAAAGTTATCTGTTTTATTAGACTATAAATAGAATATATTATATTCTATTATGCATAGTGTTTTGCATAGTAAAATCTTTTTATATAAAACAGAATACTTTTATAAAGTTATTTATTTTATTAAACTATAAATAGAATATATTATATTTTATTATGCATAGTGTTTGTATAGTGTCTGCATAGTGTTTGTATAGTAAAATCTTTTTATATAAAATATGATACTTTTTATAATGTTTTATTTTATTTGATTATAAATAGAATATATTATATTTTATTACATTGTATCCTTTCAATTCTTCTATAAATAGGATGCTTAGTTAGAATTGAAATCACACCAGAAACTCAGAGAATTCTCTTCTATAATCTTGAGCGTATTTCGTTAGAGTTTTCAGAAGCTTTGAGCGTAGAAAAACACTATAAGTTTTCTTCAAGAATATCCTCGCCCTACCAGTCGGAATACTCTTCTTCTACGGTAAGAGGTATTATTCTTTCATATTCATGAAGAGAATTATTTTCTTTCCAATACTCGTAAGAGCTGTTATTCCATTCTTTATTATTATGTTTGAATAACCTGTCTATGCAAAGTACCGCATACATGGTGAAATTCTGTTGTTATTCCATTCTTTATTATTCTGTCAGAATATCCTGTCTGTGCGTTTACGCATGACCTGGTTCCATTCTTTATTATTCTGTCGAAATATCCTGTCTGTGCATTTATGCATGACCTGGTTCCATTATTTATTATTCTGTTGGAATAACCTATCTGTGCGGTCTATCGCATGCATGGTGAATTCTTCTATTATTCCATTCTTTATTATTCTGTTGGAATAACCTGTCTATGTGGATTACTACATGCATGTTGAATGATCCTTCGTATTCATTCCTTATTAAATTGTGAAAATGATCTGTCTACGTGGATTACTTCATGGCGGGCAAAAATCCATTTGCAGTTTCATATATTCTATTATACTCATTTGGTTAAAGCTTTGGCTTCTATACTCCATAAAATTAGTGGAATATCCTTGATAATTGCTCTTCATCCAGTATCTTTTCATGAAAATATTCTTCTGAGCATTCTTAAATTTTACTCTACAAAGCAGTATCATGTTGACAATTTGGACGTTATTGGTTCCTGGATAAATTAATTCTTGAACTTGTTTTATTGAATTCTTATATCATTGTCATCATCCTCATGATTATATTTTGTTGAAAGTCATCTGTGGCCTGTAGTGCATAGATGGACTTGGTATGATTATGACCATGGATTATTCGGTGTAATCATGACCGTAATATTACAAATAATGTGGTAAAGGTCCTCATTGGCTCATAGTGCATTGATGGACAGTTGTTGACATGATCATGACCATTGATGAATACACGAATATCCTTGGCCCGTAGTGCATGGATAATTTATGGTTGTGATACTAATGAATATCCTTGGCCGTAGTGCAGGGATGATGTGAATTATTTATTAAGCTGAGTCCCAACAATAAAAGTGATGAAAAACTTTTTAAATCATAAAAGATAGTAGATTTTATTCTCTACTTGACTCTTTTAATGGATTGCTTGTTCTGCTGTAGTTAAACTTGATGTTTTCTATATTGTATCAGTTTAACACTATTGAAGGCTAAGGATAATTTATTCTGCATTATCTTAGTCATAATATTTTTTACTGGTCTAGTTGTACTCACCTTTTTACTTTCATTGTTCTCTTCAAGAAATGAGAACGCAGCAGGGACTAGTCGGGGAACGGAGTGACGGTCCAGATGATAGCATTAGTAGTCCTCACTATTCTATGAAATAGTGTTATAATAAATGTATTGAGGACTTATTTTGAGTTTGAATACTGTCTAGAAGATAATATTTGTATTAAAACTTACAGCTGTTGTTGTATATTTAAGATTGTATTTGTATTCTGTACCATGTATTTGACGACTTAGAATAGGTGATGTATACCTATTTTGGGGGCGTCACATATTTTCTGTTTTAAATGATCAAATTTAAATTTTTCGGTTAAACATCAAAGTCGGGATAGAGAAACCATTTTCATCTTATTTTTTTCAAAAATATGTTAGTTGAATTGAGTTGAGATTTTAGTTTACTGAATTGGATTTTTAAATTAATTTTTTCCCACAACAATTGACGTGGAATATCTTCCATGAAAATAAAATGAATAACCAACACAAACTAATAACCGACATTAAATGACCCACACAAATGAATTCACGTTAAAATATATCTATCCTTTCCTTCTACAACTTCTATCATTGGTAGATTGAAGAGAAATTACTGTTGCTTTATACTCAACAATTTGGTTAAAGTAGAGGTCATCGCGTTTCTTGAGATTATAAAAAATAGTCATGATAAGCTCATTTATTTTAGAGCCAAATTCTTTTGACATCTCCCCAAGTATTTTGGCAGCAATCTGAGCAATATGGACAAGACTCTATTGGATTCCAGTAACAGTGTCCTGGATATCAACATTGCATTCTTTAGATATAATGTTTAACATGTCCTCAAGCTTTATCTTGGATGGTGTTAGTTCCAGTACGCACACAATAGATCTAGAAGGGGGGGGGGGTTAAATAGATCCTTTTTGACTTCAAATACTTTTCTGGTTTATTTTGTATTGCTAATGAATTAGCATATGACAAACATATGAATATTTTTAAGCACAGCAGAATAAGTAAAAGATCCCCTTCAGTGATATATTTATAATCATACATACATTGTTCTTAGAGTTAGTTAAGTTGTAAGCAGTTAATACATACATAGCAGTTATTTAAGTACATAATGTAAATGACTGAATGTAAAGGACACAAGGGATTTTAAGTGGTTCAGAGACTCAAGCTCTTAATCCACTCTTCTACTTTTAACTAGCAGGATTTTCACTAAGGAAGGGCATCACCCTGAATCACTAAGATTCCTTCAAGGCCAGCAGTCTTGAAACTTCAGTTCACTAAGAACTCTTCAAGGTCAGCAGCCTTGGAACTTCTCTAGTTCCCTAGGAACTCTTCAAGCCCAGTAGGCTTGGAACTTCATTTAGTCCCTCCGAACAAGGACCCCTAAGACCCTGGCTTCTTGTTGGTGTTGATGTTGTTATTGTTGATGCCTTGCTGCTAAGATGTCTTTAAGCTTGAACATCTTATGTACTTAGTAGCTTGGCGTAGTCCTCTTGGCATTCTGCTTTGAATCTGGATCACATCTCTTCTGATGCAGTTAATCTTCATTTTATTCTGTTCATCTTCATCCAATGTCAGCTGTACGCCATCACCATCTAGGTTTGCTAAGTGTTTGAGCTTTTGGTAGACTTCGTCTGGCACTTAGCATTTCCTGAACCCTTTTTAACTGGTTTACAGACATGGTTCTGCACTTGTTCTATTTCAGCTTTTGGTTCATGGTGATTCGTAGAGTGGCTCTCTGGATCTTCTTTTTGCTCTGCCATTTTTCTGAATGCTATCTTCTTATCCTTCTCGGCTCTCAGCTTAACTGCCATCTTCATTGGCATTCTCATCTTTGTTGAGTGAAGCTTTAGTCTATTCAAGTCCTTCTTCAAAGCTACTTCACTTCTACCTTCGTAGTCTTACTGTCACTGAGACTCGTTTTATTTAGCTCTGGTGGAACTCGTAGAGTCAACAATAGCATTCTAACAACTCAACGATTCTACTTCTTTAGCAAATCTTGATCTTTGAAGCTCTGGCTAATATATACTCCTTCCCAATCTTCCCATTGGGATATAGCCATTGAAAGCTATTTGAATTGCTTCGCAGATCTTGAGTTATTTAGTGTAGACTGCAGATGTGACATGATATCCCCTTTATGACTTTTTGACACTGCAGTCTATTGTTTCACCTACCCCGTCAGAGATGTCACTTTGATGTCTCGGGCAGGTAGTTAACTTTATCTCTTCTTTCTGACTTCTCGATTAGAACGTCAGGATCTGCCCTTTTTCATCGATGCTCTCAACAAGCAATGTTCGAATATCAGTCTTCAGATTGAACCGTTGCCAATGCTTCAATCTTCAGATGACCGAACTCTACGATTATGATGCAGATATTCTTGGACCTGATCGTAATGTGTCTTGTTGAATGTTGCTCATTGACAGGTTGAGACAACACTATGATCCTGAAGAGTGTTAATTGGATCTTCAATGTAGAACACCTCTTCCTTCACTGGTGCAGTGCTTTAACACTTCTATTTGCTTCGACTGATCTCAGGAACTGATAGCTTGACTCCTTGTTCTGGCCTCTTCTGAATAGCAAGACACTTCAGATTTGTGGCATGCCCAGCTCATTTTGTCCTTGTGATCTCTCGTTCACTTATCATCAATGGACTGACCCAATGCTTAATCACTTTAGCCTTGTTCTTCATAAGCTGACCAGTATCTTTGTGTACACTTATCAGTTCCTACTTTGTTTGGCAAACACTACGATCCTTGTTAATCCCAAGATCGTTGTCTTCTGCTCTCTTGACAGTTACTGCACTTGCTGACTTTCCTTAGTCAGTTACTTTTACTAAAGTCTTCTTCTGATCAACTTGTGGAAGACTTCATCTTGAATGGCTTCACAACTCAATCTGGATGTTGATTGGATTGGTGCTTAGATCTTCTGTTAGCTTGCAAGCCATTCATTGAGTGCTCTCTGGTTTCCTTCAGGTGGAATGTACCTTTGCAGCTCAGACCAGAGGCTTCATACTTTGGATATTCTGGGAATGCTCGTTTGTTGAGAATCATGTTTACTCTATGATTATGCCTTGGCGTTGTGAGCACCTCTATTGAAGCCTTAGTTCTGCACTCTACGATTCAGCTTTGGTTCTGCAAACACTACGACTCCGAGTTCAGATCTTGACACTCTACGATTATTGTCCTTAAGCTTGCTGTCTTCATCTGATCTGGCTCGACTACGATCTCTGCCTCTGATGTGATCAGTAGACTCTACGACTCTGAGTTTGGTCTACGATTGTTGACTTGGCTTCGGCAGATGCTCGGTCAGCTCTTAGACAGGCTGTCTCTATGATTCTGAATATGACATCCTCAATAGTCTATGACTCCGAGGATGTTCTTCTCGACACACTACGATCCTTCCTCATCTCTCCTGGCTGTATACGAACTCCGAGATCTACTATCTTGCAGACTACAATTCTGCCTTGATAGCTCTCGAGTTTTTCTTGACTCTCTTGGCAGACTACGATTTTTGGTGCAGTGCTCGATGGTCATACAAGCCTATCTATTACATTATAAGATCAACCTAACAAGCTTGATCTTTCTATATTTATAGTCCTTGTACATCATTTCTTTTTAAGGACTTTACAAAGCTATCTTGCTTATGTAGGATCAACCTAACGTATGTGATCAATTCATTCTAAGTCCTTGTACATATGTTCCTATTATCTATCAAAGGACTTTACAGCTTTTCTTAATGCATGCATACTTGCTTATTCATTCATATATATCATAATCAAATCATATAAAAATAGGAATAACATTCTCATGCATATTCCTGACAATCTCCCCCTATTTGATTATGACAAAAACAGTTATAGCATATGCATGAGATGAATGAATCTTATATATACAGTGAGCAGCTGTATTTCTAAAATAGATAATCATGAATGTCATTGATAATAATATGGAATTACATAAATTATGACACTTTTCATCTTGTACCCAGAACATACCTAACTAGATAGAGATGCACCTTTGTGGCTCCATGTGTCTCCAGGATATCTGTTAATCAGCTATTCATTTGTTTGATCTTTTTTCTCCTGATCCCACTGGGATGGTGACTTCATTTCTTTTCTCTGTTCCCCCTCAGATTCATGCATTCATAGGATCATCATCCTTTGGCTCCCCCTCAGATGATGATTCTGCTTCTGCTGCTGCTTTCTTCTTTTTTTATTCCTTTGCCTTTCTCTTGGCCTTCTTGTCTTCTTTCCTTTTGTTGATGATGATTTTGCTTCTGCTGCTGCTTTCTTCTTCTTTTGTTCCTTTGCCTTTCTCTTGGCCTTCTTGTCTTCTTTCCTTTTGTTCTCCTTGAGTGCTTCATTCTATGACTCTTTTTCTCC
Organism: Panax notoginseng; assembly: GCA_016801055.1. NCBI lineage: Eukaryota > Viridiplantae > Streptophyta > Magnoliopsida > Apiales > Araliaceae > Panax > Panax notoginseng. The sequence continues at coordinate 113,814,701 of CM029023.1, read as the reverse complement.
CCCTTTTTGTCATCAATCACTTGTGAAAGCTACTCCATGTTGGACATAAGTTGCTTCATCAGGTAAGACGAGTTACTAACCTCAATCTTAAGTTCTTGTTGGCTCAGCTCAATTTGTAGGGAGAGAGACTGATTTAGATTGTCAATCTTGTTAGAGAGGGATATGATTTGCTCTTCATTAGCCTTCTGTGCTCGTTGAGCTTCTGCCTTATGATCATTTATAGCCTTTAGATATATTTGATCTCTCTCTTTGATTTTGAGAGATATATAAGATATAGTGGCTTGAAGTCTGTCTTGACCTGCATTGTCTCCTGCTTCTGTCAACATCTTTGATTCTTCAGTAATGATAGATATCTTCTCACCCAGCTCATCATAATTCTTTAACAACTCTTGCTCCGTAGGAGTTTGGTCATGTGGTTTGGCAGGCTTTTGTTGACCACCAGTTTGGACTCCACGATTTTCATTCTTGGACAGATTTTGGAAAGCAGTGAGAATCTGATAAATTATTGTGTACCAATTACTGGTGAAGGATGAAGGAATATCAAACAATTGTGTTTAGGTAGAGGGAATCTTCTCATTTTGAACTTGATTATCTTTAGTGCTAGAGTGAAGGGACTCTACGATCGTCTCCTTGGGCATAATCCTTCTGCCATCTGAACCCACTCTACGATCATAGGGAATGTAGTGATTGCCAGCATGTCGGTAGCTGGTCTTTGATCATCATGGTTGCAAACTTCTTTACCCTTGGGAAATTCTGTGACACCAGCTCCAGGTTTGGAAACTGCGAGTAGCACCAGCTGAAGTAACTTCCATCCTTTTTAGTATATGCCTTTAGCCATGGCATCTAGGGGAAAAACCATCTCATCAGAAGGTCATCAGGATTGTAGAGAATAGTAGTGCAGTCTAACTCCATGTTGTTCCAATTTTTAAACACTTCATATGCAGTCATCCTCACAACCTTGAGTTGTTCATTGCCATAGATTACCCATCTTTCTGCTGGTACTTCTGGTGGTTCATCAAAAACTTCCACCACTATTCTTCTGCTAATTCTTGCTGGAGAGAGGACATAATAATCTGCTGGTTCCTTTGATTCCTGATTTGCAGAACTAGAATCTTTCTCCATTTCTTCACCTTCTGAGCTTGAATCATGCTGACTTCTTTCATCAGATTCATCAGTGAATTCTTCTTACTAATTTTCATTGCTAGTGCCTTCTCCAGCATCTTCTTTGGGACAGATTTAGTAAGCAGTCTGTTGCTCTTTCTTCTCCTTGGGGGTTCAGCTATAGGAGAGTCAAACTTTTCTTCTTTTTCAGAATCTGAAGCCTCTGAATCACCAGATAAGCTTCCTTGATATTCAACATCAGTAGGGGCAGGTCTTCTTCTTTGGACTCAACATCATCATGTGAGCTTGTTGGAGCATTTGCAGTAGGACATGCAGTTGTGTTAACTTGCAACCTTTCTTCATCATCAGAGTGAATGCTCTGAGAGTTAGCCATAGGGCTTGCATATTCTTCTTCACCATCAGACTTGGCTATTTCTTTCATAGTCCCAGCTTCTTCTTCATTGTTGGACTTGCTCTTTGAGGGTTCAATCTTGGGACTTTCAGTTTCCTTCCCATCTTCTGACTCTACATCATCTTCTTTGTTAGATGGACTTTCTTAGGGAACTGGGGCTGACTTCTTTTTTACTTTCGCTTCCTTCTTGAATGGCTCTTGGAGTAATCTGTTACTCCTTCTTCTCTTTGGGGTTTCTGCAGTTGATACTTTCTCTTCTATTGCTCTATGCCTTTTCTTGTTAGAGGAGAGACAGTTTGGTGGAGCCTCTGTATTCTTCACACATTTAAACTTCTTTTGTGCTAGTGTGGCTGCTACCGGTACAGAGTCGTCAGATTGAGAGCTTTCCACCTTCTTCGCCTTCCTCTTCTTTGCAGAGACTTTGCTGCTGCTCGCAGTTGTTATTAGCCTATTGTTTTCCTTGGGATTTTTCTTCCAGTTTATAAACAGCTGTGGGGACACCACTTTATGGACATTCAGTGATTCTCCCTCATCATCCTTTATCTTACTTCCCATTTTCTTCTTCAGCACAATACTCAAGAGTCTTCCATGAAAAACCTTTGTAAGGGGTTTATCTGTAGACTTCTTCATCTCAGCCTTCTCCACCCATTTGGTTAGCCAATCAATCAGAAGGGCGCCAAAATTCACCTGCTGCTTCATGACGATTACAGTCATGATTCTTAGTTGAAGATCACTTACAGTATCATGTGCAGTATCCTTGCACAGAATGCATTTTCCAGTAATCTCTGCCAGAAATTCAAACTCTTCAAGAAACTCCTTCTTCTTCATATCCTTTAGATTTACGTTCCTCTTGTAACGCATTAGCCTCTTGCCTTCTTCAATGTCAACTTCATCGAGGTTTATCAGACCTTGGTTTTAAATCCCTTGGCATTGGTTGATGTCAGACGATTTTAGCTTCAGAATTTGACCTTTGACCTTGGTGGAAAGCGTTCCAGAATTTATGGTAGCGTTTGAGTGAAACTTTTTAACCAGGTCAACATATATTCGAGTGTTTACCTTGAGACATTCTGAGAACCCAACCTTCTTCACAAGTTCAAGAATATCTCTAAACTTTTTTTCAGATTTCTCAAATGTCTTGGTCCCAAGCTGAATGCCAGTGATTACTCGCCAATCTGCCATTTGAATAGCTTGTAGTGTATGGGTTTTTAATCTCAGAGGTCTTGTGAGAGATATTTGAATGCGATTTAGACAAAGCTTGAGGTTTGATGAATTCAGGCTTTGAAGAGAATTCTAGGGTTTAAAAAGGAGAGGGAGAGAGGTTCGATAGTTTCTGATAACTGGTTTGAGATTTTGAATTTGTCTTAATGACATTTTCCTTCTGACTCTGCATAAGCTGTGATGTGTCAGCCAGTTATTGGTTGCACGATGCCCAGTAAGAAACTGTAACTCCCCATAAACTTTTCAGTTTGACGTTCCTTTTAAGAAAACAGGCATTACTGACATGGATTGACCGTTGACCTTTTTCAGTACGTAGAGTAGCTTGGTGAGGTAGCTATAGACTTTACTTTTTTCTTTGTCGACTCAACGATCGTCTTCTGAGAGATGCTTCAGTGGATGTTTTGACACTAATCCTCATTTTGAAACTGCATAGCTTAACCACTGATGTACTTTATGAAAGTTTGGGCACTTAACTTCTGAGGTGAGTCTGTAGGACATATTTCCAACCTGTATTCGAACTTATCTCCTCATGATCTGAATAGTTGGGCATTTGTCTAGTCCTTCCGAGCTCCTCAAGAGCTAGTGTATCCTCTGAGAAGACTGTGATCGACGAGTCTACTCTATAATCGTTGAGGCTGTAATACGATCGTTGAGTTTCCTCCGGTATCTACTCTACGATCATTGTCTATCCTGGTCCTTGAGATGAACTTGACTAAGCATTCCTTCTGGGTTAAGGTAGCTCAGGAAGGGCCAACCTCTTAGAGTGAGCTAAGGGTCAGGTTTGTCCCTGAGGCGCTTTCCAGATGAAAAACTTTAGAGGTGGTTAGCACTGATATCTCATTTGACCGTTTCTGCTGGGGAGTTCATCAACCAACTCTAGACATTTGCATTGGCTGTAGTAGTGATGTCCTCCTTTTCTTATACTACAATTAGGTGTTTGATTGTAGGCGCTCCATGATTTGAGTTGGGTGGCTGACAAGGTTATCAGTAGGACATTTTGAGACGTTCCTACTGACTATGGATCTTCGTTTGGTTCATTAGCCACAAAGTTTTGAGACTTTGTAACTGGTACTTTACTTCATAGTGTATTTCTGATACTTTTAGTGCTATTTTTCCTTAACAGATCACTGCTCCCCCATAGTTGATACTATCTTCTCATAGAGGTGTGAGTTCTTTTTGTATCATGGGAATGGATATCTTCAGGACTGATCACTCCACGATCATTTGACAGCACTACGAACGTAGTCTTCTTTGACAATTTGTACTTGTGGAGTTCTGCTTCTATAATGAGTTCCTCATGAGAGTTCTTTTTTAGATGATATGCTTTGGATGATTGAGCATATAAGACCCTTTTTATCTTAGGGTGAATGGTCTGCTTTCATATTGAGATTAGCAACCATGTGAGCTTCATTCATGTTAGCTCAGCAAGTCTTCAAGGACAGGCTTTGACAAATAAGGATTTTGTCAGACACATTTCTGAAATGTCTTAAGCCTTCTGTTGGTTGAATCCTTTTTGGTTGAAGTTTTCTGCTTCAACATTCCTTAGTGTGGTCAGATAGATCAAGTATCTGCAGGTTAGATACATTTCTACTTTTGGTACCCATGGTTAAATGGGTCCTTGTTAATCGATTTCGCAATCAATGAATACGTGCAAGTATACACGGTCAACAAGTAATAAAGTGATAAGAAAAGTATCGTTCCCACGAGGAATTATTTAATAAAAATTACCAAGTACTAACTCTTAACCAAATCAATTTTAGCTAAACAATTGATTTAAGATTTTTCTAATTAAGAAAACTAAATTAATCAATTAAAAATAGATTACTCTAAAATTAATTCAACTAAATAAAGGTAAAGACTAAATAATGACTTCAGATAAATAAAGGTTAAGACTGCAATATCCCCAATTTATGTACTACAAACCAATTATCCAACTAATCCCATTATTATGCCTATTGAATTGTTAACATGAATTCTAAGTGTTAAAAGTCCTTTCCCAAGTGATCAGTTAACTTTTATTCAATTCAATTAATCTTTCAATATTCCTATGCAAAATAATTAAATTAAACCCATTAAGTTCCAATTCCTAATTTGTTACATGTAGTGAATAGATATTCCTATTCAATTCACGACCCTAATTATTCATCTCATGCAAATAATTAAGCATACATGTTGTCATGTTCAGTTCTAACCCTAGATTTCATCTCCCGAATCCTTCTAGAGTAACACGGTAATTATTGGCCAAATAATTAATCAAAAATGCACAAGACATAATAAACAATTCACCTTGACATAAATAATTTGACTAAATTAAATAATTAATTCATAGACATAAAAGGTTCAATTTGTAGTCTTAATAAAGGAATTAGTTCACTATCATTGAATTAAAATCAAGAATCTATAACTGAATAAACATTAAAAGATAAAAGTAAGATTAGAGAAGAGAATAAAATCTATTGCCAGCAAATCTTCATCTTCCTCAAACTCCTGCTCTTGTTTTTCAATGGTTTCCAAGTTGCTTCAATCTCCAAAATTTATAAGAACTAGGGTTTATGTTCTAATCTAATGGAGTGTATCTCTAATCTAATATATCTAATCTCTCCTTATTTTATGCCTTACATCTGTATTTATAGGCTACAAGTCCAATTTTTAGCTTAGGAACAAATCCAATCCAATTTGGACTCAAAAAAGTGTCAAAATTTACCCCAAAACGAGTCCAAGCTTGACCAGACCCTTCCCTAGTGCCCCGACGCTGTTCACGGTGCTGCACCACTGCCTCCTAGTGCCCCGGCGCTGGGAATAGGCTTGAAATGGGCTCCCCGGCGCTGGCCACTTTTTTGGAAATTTTCTGCTCTGGCGTCCTTTGGGAAAATGGCCATAACGTCTTCGTCAGAACACCAATTTCGATGATTCAAGATGTTCCGGAAATAGGAGACGTAGATCTACAACTTTCATTCTTTGAGTTTTTCGAAATAAGGTCCGGAGAAATACTGAAATTGGCTCTGAAGTGGCTGCTATGTAAATGGCAAGCCGAAAACGCGAATCTAGCAACCCCAAACGTCGATCCAAGTAACTTTTGTCCCAATTCCTATACAACAACGTAAAACATGCATGAATAGACACAAACACTTAAAAACATTCAAAAGATTAAGCTCAAACGCATTCAATTCATGGGTATAAAACTCACTCATCAGTCCTGCTAGGTTAGCTTTCAAAATCCCTGATCCTCATATATTTGAATTTTTATCATATTTATCACCAACAATCATATTCATGCATGTATCCAATTTAGATATGACATCTTAAGATGCATGATGATGAGTGTGTGAAGATTAATCATTTTAATAAGACATTCTTTTTCTTTTATGGTTTCATCATATGCTTAGTTATGTTTACAGGTTTTAAATGTTCACAGAGTAAGGATCAACTCTATCACTTGTTTGTATCTGGTTGATTTATGGAGGTGATTAGTTTCTACGAATCTTCAAGATACTCTTGTAGAACTGATCATACTCTATGTGTTATCAAAACCTTAGAACATAGGTTTGTACATACATACTAACCCATCAGCAAGGATTACTCCACTTAAGATTAATTTAACCTTGATATGCTTATGATCTATTTCAGATTTCTTTCAAGATGTTATCTTCAACCTAAACCTTGGATGAAGAGAAAGTTTGTAAGCATTTGAGTTTCCAACCTCAGTGTACTTTCTCTCTTCCCCTTTTTAGGTAGAGTGTGATTTCTTGATAAAATACTGATATAGTGCATAAGGAGGTGCAACATGATTTGCACATTCACATTAGTGAGAAACCGTACCTTTCTACCGTTAGTTTCTTAACAATCATTTATCTTTGGTATACTGAGGTTAGACATTGATGTGCATAGTTTTTCATTCACTCTTGATAACTTGTTGCTCCAGTTGTCCTTCGATCAATCAGTCATAGTCTTGAAGATGTAGGCTAAGAGAATCTTGACATCTTTAGTTCTTTGACATCCTTGAGTCCACAAGGTTCACATCCAGCTGCTGGTTGGCCAAATACTTATTTGAGAAGTTCTTCTTTCTTCTCCGGATAAGCACTTCTTAGCATATATAGCCTTTTCATCTTTCAGGCTGATGGATGCTTGACTCTGTGCTGTTGTTGTCTCTTGAGCTTCCTTTTCTTGTCTTCAGACTACAAGATTGACTGTAGGCAAGGATTGGTCTTGTTGTTATAACATTTAAGAACATGAACCAATCTGACCAGCTTCAGATATATATACACATGTACTTGTACACAATACTTCCAACGTGTGAGCCCTTCCACACTTACAAGTGACTTACTACTAAACTAAGTTTAGAACAAAGTTTGTGCCTAGGATCAGACTCAAAGAGATTAGCTTTTGAATATAGCATGAGAACCTGCTCTGATACCAATTGTTAGTTCCCAGTAGGCACACAATAGATCTAGAGGGGGGGGTGGGGTTGAATAGATCCTTTTTGACTTAAAATACTTTTCTGGTTTATTTTGTATTGCTAATGAATTAGCATATGACAAACATAAGAATCTTTTCAAGCACAACGGAATAAGTAAAAGATCCCTTTCATTGATATATTCATAATCATACATACATTATTCTTAGAGTTAGTTAAGTTGATTTCTATTTGGCAAAAGGGTTTGAAAACCAACTTTCAAAACCTCACTATCATATACTTTAAATGAAAAGAATGAACTTTTATGTAAATTAAACCCTTTGTACATAGGTCCAACGAGGCACAACACTACTTTTAAATAAAGCACTAAATATCTTTTCAAAACAAAAGCTTTCAACGTACACACGCACATTAAATGCTTAGGGAATGAATAAGTAGCGGTAACTATGTTTCACGGAAGTCAAGGGGTGCCTAACACCTTTCCCTCGCTTAAGCAAGCCCCCGAACTCTATGAATCTCGAGTTCCAAAACAATTAAATGGAGTCATGTATTGGGCCATATTGCGAAAACCTTTCACAATCCGGATGAGTTGATACATCCATTTAAACTCATATCAACTGATGGCTCTGTGTAATTTGACCCAATCATTAAAATCAATCTTTTCAAATCATCGACATCGTATGTTGATCTTTTCCCTTGAAAAATAAAATCAAAATAGAACACATCTAAGGGTAAGAACAACCACTTAGGAAAATTTTTGGCGTCGACATACATGATGAGTTTGGTTCACAATCGTAAGGTTTTTAGACTCTATGATCGCGGATTAAGAATTTTTAATTGAAATACGCTTTGTAGTTGTAGAGTTGAGCTCTACGAAAGTTTTATAACATGAAGGTGATTGGGTTTTATTGAAGAGATTAGAAGATACGATTACTTTATTGAAGATACCTGAGTGAGAGGAAGAACGTCCATCTAAAATTGTTCTTCTAGCAAACTGGACGATCCTCGGGAAGTTCTAAGACAACATTTTGACATTTGAAAAAGACGTGAAGGTCCAAGTGATGTAGCTCGGATCTCCAAGAAGAAGTGTCTTCATCCAAGGCATGACAAGAAGGAAGTAGAATAGTAAATTACTATTACTTTCATAGATAATATTCATCAAAGACACCGTCGCTCAAGAATTCTAGATTACCAAACCTTGCTGCTGCCTCTTCATGGATTAGAGTTTCTTTAATTACAACTTCAAGTTCCTCCCCTTGAGATAGAATGTCTTCTTGTATAGAATTAGGTCTGCTAGGTTCACTTCTGATGTCCTCTTTGACATATTGAACTACTCGGGTAAGATCCAAGGAATCATCAGAAGAACTAAAGGCTCTTTGTAGACTTGGAGGGCTTTTTTTAGACATTTTCTTCTTTTTTCAGTCAACTTCCTTAGTATTCTATTCTTTGGTATTGACTCAAGTTTAGTGTGACGCCCCAAAATTTAGACACTAATGTCTCGAATTCGGTGCTTCACGATTTATCGCTAATAACCTACTAATAACTCATACAGCGGAATAATAGAATAAATTACATAGACTTAATATAATTATCCTTGTCCCAGGGTCTCACAACCGTTACTAAAACATAATATATAACTCAAGTTTAATCATAACTTAATACATATATTAAATAGGTCTTATTACAATATAGTAATAACATCTAACATAAAGGACTAAAGCTATTCCATAGCCTTGCCCTTGCCTTTGTCCTTGCCTGAGGTACTGCATTGCTCTACCTTAACTGAAATGTTTTAGGGAAACAAGAATGAGCAACAAATTTGCCCAGCAAGTGATATAACAATAAGGGTAAACATGTATATAAATTTCATGATCTCAAGGGTATAACAGTAAATGATAGTTTAAGAATTTAAAAGAATAATGTTGGAAACAAGAATTATCAATTGTTTCAAATCTGACCTTTGAATAGAAATAAGAGTCTCTATGGACTGAAGGATATTCAACGAAATTCAAAGGTTTCAATACTTTAAGGTTTAAAGAAAATTAAACACTGAGTAGTCACCAAAGACTAAGAACTTCTGCTAGAATTAACAGTATTTAAACTGATAATTCAATATAAACAAGTAAAACAGGTGATCAGCCTAAGGTACCCTATGTTATGCATAACATTTAAACATTCTGTTTGTGCGCACGTCGGTTTCCTGACAATATAAAATTTCCCATTTCTAAGGGGTTGTTCATCTCAGTAGATTTATAAGATTCCGCACCAAAGTAATTAGTTTGGACAGCTTTCTAACTCATAGATATTTGTCTAGCCGAATCAAATGGCTTAGACACCTCTTTCAACACATTCACGAATAATAAGTTCGAGCTTGCAACATGATTCAAGATATATAGTTTAAGTCGAATTTCAGAATATGAACGACGATTCATATAAGTATAAATATTTGCTCAATATATATATGGTTGATATAACAACAACTCGAAACTTTAGCAATAAGCGATAAGGTTTTAGATACTTGCATTCAATATGATAATAAAGTTAGGGAACTTGCTCATTTCAAAATGATACGTTAGAGAACTTGCACAGAAATAATATCTGAGAAAGTTCAAGAAACTTGCCTTTAACGTCGATTACCATTTAGAGCTTAATAATTTCAAGAACTATGTTATCCTATATATATATATAAGTATTCACATTAGTCAAATATGTTTGATATAAGCAAACCAATCCCTTACACATGTTTAACCATCAAGCATATAATTTAAGTCCTAGTTTAGTTACACCACAACATCATACTGTTATCACATCAATATTGATTTGGTTTTGAAAACTTTGTCTCAAAATTTCTTAGCATTGATTCAATGTAGCCACTATATACTTAAGCACTTAAAACATCATTTTCATCATGCATTATATCTTTAAACATTTATGTAAATGTGCTACAAGGTTCTGGACAAGGTAAAAATTTTTAGATCTCTCTGGCATGTAGCTCGACCGAGCTACATTTTGACCTGGGAGTGGCACGGCCGCGCTAATCCCTGGTTAAACTAGAATTGAGCTTTTAATTTCATGAGTCTAGCTGGGTTCTTAGCATACCAGAATTCTAATTCATATCCGAGATGCTTGTTTAAGGGTCTAGGACTAGATTTCATGTTCTTTATGATCATTTCCAAGATTACTTTTAAATCATGTAGTTTTATATAGTCTTCACATGCTTGAACACTTAAAACAAATGCTTGAGTCATGTACTACAACTTAAAACATTCATACACTTATGCATCAAGTCTCAGATTATAATTAAAACAGTCAGACCAAACTACAGTGCGGTGCGACCGCGCTAGATTATGACTTGGGAGTGGCGCGACCGCGCTGCTCCTTGTCAAAACCAGAATTGAGTTTTAGTTTGCCTGATCCTATATTAGCCTCTAGCATACATGAGTACTAATTAATATCATACACACATGTTTAAGGGTTTTCGACTAGCTGTGATGTCTCTCATGATCATTTCTGTTTTTTTTTCACAAGTCATGGTTTAATTTGGAAACTTCCCTTTAATTAAGCTAAATAAGTTCATTTAACAAGAGGGCTATTATATTAATTATTAAACCACATAAGGATGTTACATATACTGCTACTACGCATTCTCAAGTTAATAAACTCATTTATACATAGTTAACATAGCCATATACTTGAAAATTTGCTTTTAAGCCAAGTTGGAAAAGTTCACACCATGTCTAACTAGTTGGATGCCCATATTGATCATGCTTAGAGATATAAAGAGTACTATTACAATTGCACATAAGGTCATAATGTTATTAGTATAATGTTCATCAAAATTAGTTTCCAAAACCTTAAATTTTCCTTTTAATCGCATACTAAACCAAGCTAATATGCAAAGAAACTTCGAATCATATTTCATACTCACATAACTAAGTCATAAACATACGTTAGAAAGATCAGAACTCAAGGACTCAAGATTTGTCAAGGTTTATTTTCAAAACACTAAGTTTTCTTTTAAAAACTCATATTAACCCAAGCTAAAGTGACTTACTATAATCAAAGCAACCTTAATCCATATGCGAGGGTCATTTATATGCATAATCAAGTCATACTAGCATGCGCAACATATCAGAAAACAACAAAAATTGGAATCCAAGACTAGCAGATGGCGAGGCCATGCCACTTCGGTGCAAGCCCAGACAAGGCCTCTGTTTTTGCAGATTTCAACCCAAACGGCAATCACTCCTAATTTAGCATACTCAGAACATCTACATAGACTTCATATCATGAAAATAACTCAACTACACAATGATATTCAATTTTAAACCAATCAGAGGATTCATGAAAATTATAAGAATTTATCAAACTTTGAATTTAAGAATATTTATGACAGTAATGTTACCTCTTAAATCTTGAATGGCTATCTATTGTCCCTCAGACTTCTGATTACACCTCGATTTCAACAACTTCACTCAATTGCAATATTACTCTCTATATAGAACTTACCAGACAATGAGGAAATTGAATTTGAGAAGAGGAGGATGCTATATTTAGGGAATTTAATACCCATACAATGTCATTGCCTTAGAGTTCTAACCCAACAGGAAGAAGATGATGTTCAAAGAAAATTTGGTGGAATAGTTTCACTATACTGTTGAACCCACTCCCCCCTTTCATCATTTAAATGTCTGAAGATGAGAAATGTGACACCCCCAAATCTGGGTACTTCAATCCCACAGATCTGGTGTTCACTGTTCCACAAAATTACATCTATCTACTCATAAACAAAGGGAATAAATAAATCTCACAAGCATAATAGATAATCCTCCCACTAAAAGGTTACACAATCTCAAAATAAATCCCAGGCCATCTAACCTTTATTATTACAAATATCAGCAGAATATTATTAAACATAATCATAATTAAGTCTATTATATAAGCTTCATAAATAGCAGTAAACGCTCTGAATATCATATTCGGGCTCAATCGAAGAATAATTCGATATATATATATATATATATATATATATATATATATATATATATATATATATATATATATATATATATAAAAGCAATAAAAGCCACGGATCGAAGATCCGGGCATACACACACAACACGACTCTCAACGTGAATAAATATTTGTGGATGGACGTGAGAAAAAAGACTTAAAAATCTAAGATGTCTTACAATGGGCTTCCAAAGAAGACTTCAAATAGCTTTTGATGAATGAATACTCAGTTTCCACCGGTTAAATTTCAATATGTAGCAAAACACGAGCTCACAAGTGTTTCAAAAAAGAAAGTACTCAGTTTAAAGTGTGTACAGAGTAAAATAGACAGAACTTCCTTGACTTTTTTCTCTCTAAAATGGCCACCCCAAGCCCTCTATTTATAGAGGGGGAGCCGCAGGTTTACCTACGGCAGTCGCGGGTCCACCTGCGACTACCTAGGGTGCCCGGGGCCCTGCGGGCCCTACCGTATCGAAGTACGTGCACGCATACAACGTGTTATCCGCTTGAACCTTCATAACTTTTAATTCGGGCATCCGATTGAGGTGTGTAATACCTTTCTAGAATGCTATTGTTGAGAGCTACACAATGACATGGGATAAGAGGTTGTAAGAAGCCGGGAAGATGGGTCCATGACCAGATCTTTAAGTTTTCAAATTCTATCCGGTGTACTATCTTGTGTAGTAGTCACTCAGGATTTTGAGCTATGGTTCTTGTAGGACACTTTAGTATGAAATATTGGTTAAAATGATGTTGAGACAGCGTGAATGTAGTATTGAGGTGGCAAAATGATGATTTTTCCCCTCACCAAGGTTATCTCTAGCTCTGGGCTGATGTGGCAGTTGTTGCTCATGGTTATCTCTGAGATTGGGCTACTGTGCATACTGAATGTCTTTAGGGTTATCTCTGAGGTGTTCCTGACCTCCCGGGGTTATCTTCGAGATTGGAATTGAGTACCTCTTGTATTCGATGTTGGAACTGAATCTCCTAGGGTTGTCTGCAGAACTGGAACTGCATCCCTCGGGGTTGTCTCTGAGGTTGGAACTGAATCTCCTGGGGTTATCTCTAGGACTGGAACTGAGAATCTCAGGGTTATCTCTGAGATTAAAAATTGAGTATCCCGGGGTTGTCTCTAGAATTGGAACCGTTTTGACTTCCAAAGTTGTCTCTGGAAGACGATTTTGCCCTCCTGCAAGGTTAGTAACATGAATGCAAAATTCCGAAATGCCCCTCTTTATCTTATTTATGCGATGTAATGGCATGGATAGGATAAAGAATACTAGACACTTGAAATGTGACAAGATAATTATGATGCAATGTACTGCAACATAATGCAAATGTATGATGAATGTGGTTTATTGGACCATTTTCCAACGAGATGTGATGACTGTTTGCTCCCATGACTTCTGTTGGGGGCTGGAGTTATCACTGATGATCCTGATAAATTGCTTGGATGTTTACTCCAAAGCTCCCAGGAACCTCCATGATGTTGACATTGGGGTTATCACCAAAATCCTTAATCCTGAGTACAAACTTCCCACTGAGGATGTACTTCTCATGTACCAGAGACTCTTGGGGGAATTGTGCTTTGTCTGATGAAGACTTATATAACATATTCCATCATCGGTCCTCCCCGATGAGGATGGTTTTCCCTGGGTTGTATTGCCAGGTCTTTCCAATGCTCTATTGGAGTTACTGCCAACAGTTTTGTGTCGTCAGGGCTGCCTGACCTTCATTGAAATGTTCTTCAATGGCTACCATCATCGGACCACCTCCGATGCGGCGCTGGGTTTAATTGCCAACGGTGGATAACGTTAAGGTTGCTTGACCTTCGTTGAAATGTGCTTCAACGACTGAGATTATCGAACCACTTTCGATGCTTCGCTGGATTTACTTACCAATGACTGAACAATGTCAAGGTTACTTGACCTTCGCTAAAATGTGCTTCAACGACTGAGATTATCGAACCACTTCCAATGCTTTGCTGGATTTACTTGCCAACGACTGAATAACATCAAGGTTAATTGACCTTCATTGAAATGTGCTTCAACGGTGAGATTGTATGAAGTCTCTGCCGGGGAGAGGTTTTTGATGAAAGGTATGGTTGCAATTGGAATCACAACTCCAAGTTGATGACATCAGACCTTTGTGAGGTATTGCCAAATGAAGTTTGCAATAGCTGTGATCATTTGTGTCGTGAACCCTGTGTTTGGGCGAATACCAATGAGTGATATGTAGACCTACAGTTTGGTCTCTGAAAATCAGGATTTTAGACTTTTCCGCTCAATCGCGTAGCGTCTTTTTTCTTGATTTAACTTTTTAGCTTGTGGGACCTCATTTGCAACTCAAATTAGATCGATCCGGAGGGGAGAGACCCACCTAGGACAGCTGCAAGTACACCTGTGGCAGTCACAGATGCACCTGCGGCCATCCGTAGGTGTATTTGAGGTTCCTTTCCCTTTCACAAGTCATTTTCAAGTTGCGCCACACAGAGAATTCGAGAGTTCTTTTTTAGATCTACTCAGTTCGGGCTGTTTTATGCCAAATCTATCACCATACAAGTGTTTTGCACTATCCTAGTAACATATGCATGTCTTCTTTTCCAGTTTTTATCTGTTGAAAAATGAGTTATCACATGAAATGCTTCTAAACACATAGTATTGAATATACATGCTCATATGACTTTATAAAAACTATTCAACATAGTAAATACTAGTATTTAACTATGCTGAACATATTAATGTGAGAAAATTTGACTTTTAAAACAGTCAAATTGGCACCTTTTTTCTGCTATTTCGTATCCTATTTGAGGACAAATGAGCAAAGGTTGTAAAGCAAAGTAATCCTAGTAATTAGACTACCCTTATGGATTATGCCTTTGACATTTTTATGCATATAAGATGTTTATGACTTTGGGTTGGTGTGTTACTGAATGGCCACCTAGTCATGCCTACGTGCATATGGATAATCCTTTTTACAAAGGAGACTCTGGCAAAATTTTTCCATGAGTCTAGGCATTTGAATAGACATGCATTTTTAAATCTACTATAGGCGTATATTAAAGTAATACATGCATGCATATAGACATAAAATGTATTTAAAAAGCTCTAGGTTAGAATTTACTACACCCTTTCTGAGGTGATTTGGATACTTGTATCCAGCAGCTATATAGATCCGGATCAACCAAGTAATTCCCGCAGGACCTCTTCAAGTGTGAGGAGAGCTTCTGATGTGCCTCAGCCTTGTCCAGCCTAACAGCCTTGTCGATTGACGGAGTCAGTGATACGTCTTATCCTGGTTGACTTACCGGATATTGAGGACGAGGAGGAGGATGTACCAGTTATGGCTCCCACTCCTCCTACTTCTATTCCCTACAGAGAATTGTCAGCCATAAATGTGATGAATCCAGAGCTGTTGGATGATTTGAGTTGCCACCCCTCGATCTATTTGTATGCGAATGATGTAAAAGCTGTGTTTGATCTTCCTTTTTCCTATTGAATGAGAAGCAAGGATTCTGATGTTGATTTGCATTATGATGCAGGTTCTCGGCTTTATGTAGCCTTGAGGGAACTGGTTCAGTATACACTCTTTATACTAGACTCTTCACCTAGAGTACCAAGAGATTGTGCATGCTTGGGGTTTTGAGGCGTTCTTTTCCATCCTCCCTCGCCGTTGTCACTGCGGTTACCTCAGGGAGTTGTCTGAGCAATGGTTTCACTAGACTCAGTCTCTCCATTTGCTGGATTACGAGGTGATGATGACGCCGATGGATTGACGATTTATCATCGGTATTGAGTTTGGAGGGGTGCCAGTGCCTTATGTGGCTGACATTTTTCCTACTGCCGTCAAATCCTTACTAGGAGTTCAGGCTGAGGCGCTCAAAGGTAGGACAATCCGTGCTAGTCCTTTTAGTATAAACGCCATGAGTGGGGCATTGAGTGAGCCATTGCCCGATGACAGGAGAGTCAAGGATCGCATTTTTTTGGCAATTATTCCTGGTCATCATCTGGGGCTGCTTTATAGCGGATAACTCTTCCACGATGTTGTTCTCTTTAGTCAGCACCACACGTGAGGTGGATCGTACTGGAGAGTATGACTTGGGCTCCTATACCTTTTTCTATTTCCTCAAGGGAATGAGCATGCGTTCCTAGGGCTTGACAGAGGCTTGGCTAGGATTTTACCCATTTCTGCTAGTGAGTATTTCTCTTTTGATTTCCCATGTATAGGTTAAGAGTGTTGACTGACTGCATATGTTTGATCTTGTATTGGCAGTTTTGGGCCTATGAGAGGCTTCCATGTCTGGGTCCCATTAGTCTGTTAGGTTTAGACACCTATCCATAGGGACGACGATGACATCACTCCACACTAGTGGAGGTTCCTGTAGCTGAGGGTTTTACCCATTCTCGCCTACAGTTGAAGCTTTTGACAGCCGATGTCATTACATGGGTTCCCTATTCAGGGGACCATTTGATAGTTGACTTTGAGGATGGTTTCTCGAATGGTGTCGAGCATGTGATGTCCACCCGTCGGATTACTATCTTCACAGATAGAGGATGGGAGCTCTATTTAGGAGAGCGTACTATCAGGAGCATCACAGGAGAGATCTATATATCGATCTGTCCTCCTTCTAAGCATTATTGGCCTGTGTCACAGCCACCGATCATAGATATCCTATTGGTGGGAGTTGATGGCTTTGATTTGTCAGAGGGACCGTTCACTCAGGAGGCATTCTACCGCTGGTGGTCTCCTCGTACCATCGGAGCCCAGAGTCGCGCCACTCAGTTCATGGGGGATATGGTTCTTGGATCCGTGATGATGACAGATTGGATTACCTACGTCCGAGAGCCTACTCATTTGACGCAGATTGATAGCTTGACCCATCAGTTGGATTGGGCACATTTTTTCATCCGACATTTGGGCAGAGATCATTCAGAGGTGAATTCTTTTGATCCTTCCATCTCAGGGGCTGGCCCTTCAGGTGGTCCATATATAGATGGTTTTGTCGATGCAAATCCTCCATTGTATAGGCCTGATATCCCTATTGGCGGAGATCCAGTGACTCAGGAGGAGTTACATCAGATGGATAGGTTAGATGATATAGACATCAACACTATTGACTTCTTCTGATGTATTTTCTCACTATATCTTTTGATAGGCCTCTGTTAGATACTGGGTGGCTGTGCCCCATTCTCGTTATATCTTTTAATAAGCCTCTGTTAATTGTTGGGCGGCTGTGCCCCATTTCCCTGTATTTTCCAGTTGTATACAGAGATGATGTATTAGATGATGATGTACTTAAGAATGTATATATACTATTTTCCATTCCCTACATCATATTGTCATCTATTGTTTATCATACATGTATTATGTTATGCATATGTATGTCCAGAGATGTTCAGCATTGACCCATGGATGGTCTTATGATACGGCCCATACAGATGTCTTCATCGACAGTTACCCGCATTGATCACACCCCACCAGTATTAGTGGCCTCTGGTTTGAGATCGTGGTATGATAGTTTGTCACCCCCAGATCGGGTGACCGTAGATAAGCTGTTGCATCACTCCATGACCCTCCTGATGTTCCAGGTTCCATTAGGCTTTGTAGAGGGCATGCTAGAGCATTGGGTACCGGTTAGGCAGGTGTTCCAGTTTGAGACCCAAGAGTTGACTCCTACCATGGAGGAGTATGAGCATCTGATAGGTTTGCCACTGGATAGGCCTTGCGATCAGATTGCTATCGGACATATGAGCTGATAGTTTATGACCCTCGCTGGTTTGAGGCGTAGAGTAGCCCAGGATGAGATCACCTCTGGGCATGTCGTGTCCATGTATTTTCTGATAGACAGATTTGGCTCCTTGGACAGTTGTGCACAACACTCTAGGATGAGTGGCTTATTGCTAGAGTAGACATTTTCTTGATGTGTGTAGTGGCTTATCTGTATATGCCACTGTACATGGATCATTTAGACATCGGCGGGGTTATGGCAGTGCGAGCTCTCAGGGAGGGACATACCATTATACCTATGATTATAGCAGAGACATTGAGGTCAACTACGTATTGCCACACCCATCCTACATGGGTATTTATAGGCAACTCGATCCTGCTGTTTGTGTGGTTCATGTCACATCAGTGACCGATTGGCACATTTAGACGCCATGGGTATTTCTTTTCCCATGAGATGACCATGTCTTACTCCTTTCAGCTGGCGGAGTGTACATACGTTGCTTCCTGGTCGATTTTCTTGGCAGGGATCGAGGATCCATTTAACATTTTGTCGTGTTTAGGGCTTAGTTCTCCCTACAACTTAATTACTCATGCATCTGGCATGGATTATCTTCTTCTGGCTAGTTTGAGTGGCATGACCACGTATCACCCATTGGCTGTGGTGGAACAGTTCGACCAGTTTCAGGATATTCGTCCTTTTGAGGGGGCATTGCATCAGCATTTGGCTTTTCAACTTTTATCAGCAGAGGATATGTCCAGGGTTTATGCCTATTGTGCCCAGCATGAGAGGGCTGATTTTACTACTAGCCATCCAGGCCGTTCTACAGAGTATTCTACATAAATGGAGGCAGAGATTACATCGACTGAGGTTGTATCCAAAGAGCTGGGTGTTGATTCTGACAGTGGGGAGCCCATGTAGGATGCTAATTCTCCCACTCAGGATGAGCCATTTACTGGGTTGACAACATCTCTTGTTGATTCTCCCAGTGCTGCTACTGTGACTCCACATTCGGCAGAGTATTTAGAGCAGAGTCAGCATCTGATGACATATGAGAGGGATCAGGCTAGAGCCTTAATGCTGATAGCTCTTTTTGGGAGAGAGGCCGCTCTAGTTGAGAGAGATGATGCTTTAGCTAGTAGAGACACCACTGTTGCTGAGCGGGACGGGGCTAGATCATCTAGAGATGCAGTTATTACTGAGTAGGATGGCACTATATCTGCCCGAGATGCTGCTATTATAGATAGTACTGCATTGAGGTCCCATACTACTGATATCATTGCAAAGATAAGCACGTTTATTGATGAGCATAATGTCACCATGTAGATGGCTATGGATCTCTTGGCTCGTATTGAAACCATTGGGTAGGACTCACAGAGTTACCCCCTTCTTCTAAGAGAGATGCTATATTGGATTTGATAGCGCGCATATACACTGATTTGTAGATGGGCTTGGATTTTCCTGCACAGACTTGCTTAGCCATTTTTATCATGTACAGTACATATTGTATATATCAAACAGTATTATATATGGCAGGGAAATATATTTTAATTCACTTCCCTTTTAGTTATGCCTTGTTACTTGCTTGGCATTTGCCTGTTTCTCCAGGGCTTGTTATCTTGATGTATTCTTTACTCCCCCTTGATGGATGGACATTGAGATGTCTCAGGATCTTTCAGAATGGATCATTGATCTGTGTGTATTCCCTACCTTTTGGTGTCTTGGGACTGGTTTTTGTATGTAGCTATCGAGAGGAGTGTGACTTTCCTCTCTGAGGTTGACCGCCCCACAGATGGTCGTCGGTACTCCGTTGTATTGGAGAGCCCATGTAGTTCCATCTCTTATGGATTTGTGTTTCTCTTTGAGGATTCAACCGCAGCTTAGATGGTTGCCGGTTCTCCCATTGGTGTGTGGAGACCAGGTAGTTGCATCCTTTTGGTCTAAACCGATGAAGTGTGGTTTGAAGGATGATCCTAGTACCATTGACAAGTTTTTTTATTTTGGTAGGGGTGAGACCGGACCATGAATGGCTGCCTAAGTACTCTCATTGATGAGGGGAGATAAGGTCTGTGTAGTTCGAACCTAGCGTGAAAAGGTTCAAAGTTGTATGTGGGGAAAAGGGTGTTTGTTTTGTTTGTTTTTTTTTGTGGTGAGACCGGACCATAAAAATGGCTGCCTATGTACTCCCGTGTATTGGGGAGATCAGGTCTACGTAGTTTGCCCCATGTACAGGACAGACTGCAGATGTGAAAAGTTTGTTCCCTTCAGGCCATCATTTGTGATTGGCGGACATCTTTTGAATGATATTTTTGATATTCTTATTAGCCGCTTCAACACCACCATTCATCTTTGGACGATAGATGACGGAGTTGAGATGTTTGATGTGGAATTTACTGCATAACTCCATCATTTGGTTGTTGAGGTTTTTGGCATTGTCTGACACAATCACCTCTGGTTGTCCATATCGACAAATGACATTGCTTCTGATGAAACTAATGATAACTTCTTTAGTAACCCTGGAGGAGGAGGCTGCTTCTACCCACTTGGTGAAGTAGTCGATCATGGTGAAGATAAATCGATGACCATTGCTGGCTTTGGGCTCGATGGGCCCGATCACGTCCATTCCCCACATAGAGAAGGGCTAGGGCGAACTCATATTGTAGAGCTCCGTTGGAGGGGCGTGGATAGCATTCCCATGAATTTGTCATGGGTAACATCTCTTGACGTGATCATCACAGTCAGTCTTGAGAGAGAGCCAGCAATGCCTTGTTCTTAGGATTTTCTTGAAAAGTAGAGGGCCGTTCATGTGTGGGCTGCTCATGTGTGGGCCGCATACTCCACCATGGATTTCATCCATGAGTCTCTGCGCTTGATCTTTGTCTAGACATCTGAGCAGACCTAGTCCTGCATCTCTTTTATAGAATGTGTCTCCGCTCAGGTAGAATTTCATAGCCATTCTATAGATTCGCTTTCTTTCAGCTTGGCTCGCCTAAGCGGGTGTAGATCCATCTCGCAGATACTCCTTGATATGTTGATACCAAAGGTGTTAGATTGGAGGTAGTTGATCCGATACTTCTCCAATGTAGTTCCCATAGGTTGGTGCCTTTTGCCGGGAAAATGTGATGTTTAACATGTCTTCCTTGTCAAGTATGTTGATCAAGGAGGCCAAAGTAGCTAGTGCATCCGCAAAGTCATTCCTATTTTGAGGAATGTGGAGGAAGGCTATTTCTTTAAACTCCGAAGCCATCTGTATAACCTGCCGGTGGTAAGGCAGCAAATGTAGTTCTTTGGTGTGATAGATCCTAGTGGTTTGTCTGATTACCAATTCAGAATCTCCAAAGATAGTTAACCGTCTGATACCCATGGATTAGGCTAGTTTTAACCCCATGACACAACCTTCATACTCAGCTGTGTTGTTGGTGCTAGGAAACTACAATTTTCCCGCGACGGGATACTGCTCCCCCATGATGGATACCAGAACGGCTCCTAGAACCTTCCATGTTTATAGCTCTATCAAAATACATCTTCCATGGTTGGTGTGTATCATCCTGAGGGTGTTGCTGAACTGTCATTACCCATTCATCAGGGAAGTATATTTCCAAGGGTTTTAAATCTGCTGAAGGTACGGAGGCCAGTTGATCCGCAATTCCTTGACCTCTGATAGACTTTTGAGTCACGTAGATGTTGTCAAATTGCTATAGGATCAACTGCCATTTGGACAATCGATAATTCAACATGGGTTTGCTAAACATGTACTTAAGAGGATTCACGCGGGGTATAAGATGGGT
This sequence comes from Panax notoginseng, assembly GCA_016801055.1. Lineage (NCBI taxonomy): Eukaryota > Viridiplantae > Streptophyta > Magnoliopsida > Apiales > Araliaceae > Panax > Panax notoginseng. The sequence continues at coordinate 113,793,030 of CM029023.1, read as the reverse complement.
TGTGTGACCATGGAGATAATGCTGTAATCTCATGGAAGCTCATGCTAAAGCATAACAAGTTTTCTCAATCAGAGTGTACTTGTGTTCACTGTTGCTGAATCTTTTGCTGAGGTAATAGATAGCTCTTTCTTGGCCTCTATCATCTTTCTGTCCCAGCATGCAGTCCATGGCGTTGTCATTGATTGACAGGTACATAAATAGGGGAACACCATCCCTGGGAGGTACCAAAAAAGGAGCTTTGATTAGCTGCTCTTTGATGAGAAGGAAGGCTTTCTGACACTCATCATTCCATTTTATGGAGGAGTTTCTCAGGTTGTTGTGAGTTGGGAGATGAATCGGCTGATAAAGTTGATTCTTCCCAAAAATCTTCGTATTTCCTTCTCTGTCTGAGGTATGGGCATTTTCATGATGGCCTGGATTTTTGTAGGATCCATCTTAATCTCTTTGTGGCTCACTAGGAATCCTAGCAGTTTACCTGATTTAACACTAAAGGCGCATTTGGCCGGGTTCAGCTTCAAGTTGTACTTACGCAACCTGTTGAAGAGCTTTTTGAGATGATCTAGGTGTTCTTTTTCCCTTCAGGACTTGACAATGATGTCATCCACATAGATTTCTATCTCTTTGTGTATTAGATCATGAAAAAGAGCCATCATGACTCGCTGGTAGGTAGCTCTGGTATTGATTAGGCTGAACGACAACCGTCTGTAGCAAAAGGTTCCCCAAGGAGTGATGAATGCAGTTTTCTCACGATCCTCTTCAGCAATCATGATTTGATGGTACCCCGCAAAGCAGTCAACAAAGGAGTACATGTCATACTGAGCTGCATTGTCAATGAGTATGTGGATGAATGGCACGGGAAAGCTATCTTTAAGACAAGCTTTGTTCAGATCCCTGTAATCCACGCAAACTCGCACCTTTCCTCCAGGTTTAGGCACGAGGACTATGTTGGATAGCCACTTAGGGTATGTTGACAACATGATGATGCCAGCTTGAAATTGTTTCACAATTTATTCTTTAACTTTTAAACTTCACTCAGGTTTTAATCGCCTAAGTTTCTGCCTGACTGGCTTGAATCCCTCTTTGATAGGAAGGCGATGAATGATGATGTTAGTGGAAAAACTGACCATGTCTTCGTGAGACCATGCAAACACATCTTGGAATTGGGTCAATAGAGTAACCATGTTATTCCTTTGGTTTGGAGTAAGGTCCGTACCAATCTGGATTTGTTTGGGATTTTCTGAGGTTCCAAGGTTAAAAGAGGTGGTTTGATCAAGATTTGGCTTGGGTTTGTCTTCTACCCATTCTTTGATCTCCTGAGGTATTTCATAGTCCTCTTGTTCAATCTCCATCAAGTCTGAGTCCAACTTTACATCAAAGTTACAGTCCTTGTGAAGAATAGGCACCTCATCAGCAAGTTTAGGTACATATAACTTTAGAGTCCTGAAATAAAATGCTTTCACTTAATATATGAAACTGTTCAATCATACAAAATGTTAGCATGAAATAACAAAAATAACTGCTAATACTATACAACAAAAGTAAGCAGTTATTGTTATCTACAGGGCAGAGGGAGTTTATGCCCTTTTTACCCTTGTCGACAAATGCAAGGAGTGCTGCTCCAATTGCCAAGGGTGAAGTCCTAGTGGACAGGTATGATGAAGGGGCTGTTGTCTTCCTCATTGTCTTGAATGATGACCATGATGTCCGAACAGTCATCATCTGTGATATCACTGTTCATACCCTCCGTATGGATCAGGGCGCGCATGTTTGAAAGATGTATACTTATCTCTTGTTTGTGCCTTTGATTCCTTTCCTCCGCCTCCGGGTCTGGAATCAGGACTTCTTTTCCTTTAATAGGTATCGGCTTAGGAAACAACATAGCTACCATAGAGGCAAGAACTTTTAATAATGGCCATGCATGATTATCATCTGTAGGCTTGGGCAGACGCCTTATAGATGAAGGAACTGGTTTATGATTGTGTGGGTTCTTGTTAGTGGAACCAAAAGAGTAGCCTAATTCGGCTGTCCCTGTCTGGCTGGGAACTTGAATTGGGCATTTGATTCCCTGATGATCCTTTCCTAACCCTTATTCAGGTTGAAAACCTAAGGATATCATCTCTTGACTTGACGACATTACCTTGGCAGAAACTCTGGGTTTCAAAGGTGGCGTCCCAATGGGTTGATAGTGAGTGTTGCTCACCTCAAGGGCTTGAAAGCTGACAGGTTCAACTTCTGAATTGAAACTGATGAGTGGTATATAACTTTGAATTGGACATTCTGGCTCAGCATTGATAGTGACCAAATTACTGTTAATGATATACTTAAGCTGCTGATGAAGAGTGGACAGGACGACTACAACCATATGAATCCAAGGTCTTCCCAACAGTAAGTTGTATCCTGTAGTGATCTTAAGTACTTGAAAGGATACGCAGAATGTATGTGGACCAATCTCCACAGGTAGTTCAATCTCTCTGACAACATTTCATTGAGATCCATCAAAGGCTTTGATGATTGTATGGCTGCTTCGAATCCTATTAATATTGATGTTCATTTTTCTCTAATGTGGAGTAGGGGCAGATGTTTAAGGATGATCCTCCATCTATTAGCACTCCTCCAACCACATATTCGGAGGACATAACTGCTATGTGCAACAGTTTACAATAACCCGTCCCTTCGGGAGGTATGTCATCATCGGTGAAGGATATCACATTACTGTTGATGATGTGATTAACCAGATGATGAAATTTTTCCACATCCACTATTTTTGGCAAGTGGGCTTCTTCTAAAACAATTAGTAAGACCTTCCGGTGATCTTCTGAAGAGAAAACAAAGTTCAGGATAGAAATCTATTGTGGAGCTTCTTTCAAGCTTAGAACCACCTTGGTTTCATTGTGTCCCATATTACGGAGGAATTATTCAATCTTCTCCATGGGTACTTTCCCATTAGACCTGATGATAGGCTTCATCACCCGTTGAGGAAGATGCAGTGGATTTTCTTTCGATACAGAAACAGTTGTATTTGATGTAAATCCTTCATCCTCCCCATAATTCCATGGCACTTTCTAGAGGCTGACAACAGGATAATGTGGCCTGCACGACAATATGATTGGATTTGGTGGATCCACTTTCAAAGGATTTTCAATGCCTTTGAGCTGAATTAGTTGAATTATAAGTGGTGTGGCTGCCAAATCTCCCTTAAAGGATATAATTGCTACAACTTCCTTCCATCCTGGAGGAAATGTATCCCCACTCTCAAATGATACAACATCATTGTCTGCCATTTGCAGGTCACCGCTATCAATCATATTTTGAATAAGATGGCAGAGTGCCTAGCATTCTTCAGTGCCGTGAGTGCGAGAGTGGGAGTGGAATTGACATACTCCATTAGCATCAAACCGTTTTGAGCGTGGGTTGACTGGAGGTAGCAGCACTTTGATTTTTTCCTCATTAATCTGTATTTACAATATTTCTTCCATCGGTTGGCCTAAATAGGTGAATTACCTTTTGTTGGCAAAATCCCGACGGGCTTTGGCTTTTGCTCTTTTTGTAATCTTTTCCTCCTGTGTTACACTTTCTGGAGTAAGTGGTGGAGCACTTGTAATAAGAGAAATGAGGCTAGCCTGCTCCTGACTGAACAACTGATGTGTGACTTGGTGTTGATGAATCACCAATTCTGCCAATTGATTGACTTGTTCGCTAAGAGATTTTATCTCCCGTTCCATCATGAACTGGAACTGTGAATAATCCCATCTGTTAGCAGTATCCTTGATGGTTTGGGATGAACCCCTACATATTTGAGGTACTTAGAGGTCTCTCCATTGTCTCTGTTGATCATGTTAACCTCTTTTTCCTTGTGTTGAGGGAGAGGGTTGTCTTGAACATGGGGTTGGTCGGGCTTGGTCACAACGATCTCACCATTATCAATTAAATCCTGGATCTTATTGTTAAAGGCCCAATAATCTTGAGTGTCATGTCTTGGAGCTCCAACATGGTAAGAACACTTTTTGCTTATGTTGAAACCTTTTCCACTCGGGTTGGCTGGTGGAAGGAGATGAATAATTTTCTTCTGATCAGTCAAAAGTTTGAGAATGTTTTCGAGTGAATCCCCTAAGGGTGTGAACACTTGGGTATGTCTGGTGGAGGGACCACACAACATACATTCACATACATCGCTTCTCACCATATGGAAATGATGACATGTGCGAAGCACTAATATCACAGGCAGATATGGTGCGAAGCACTAAGTGCAATAAGTAAAGCATTAGTACACATTCATTCAAATGTAAATGCAACATCCACACACAAGCAGATAAAAATTTTAAAAAGCTTTTAATAGCGGCTTAAGCCCTTTTACTGGATGTCCCCAGCAGAGTCGCCACATGTCGACAACGGGATTTTTATTTGTCCCTTTCTGTTCTTGTCTTTTGGTGTTCTCATGTTAGGTGAGATTTGTTTGAAAAAAAAAGTTCGAAAAGGTCCGACATGTATATGTCGACGATTTGACTGTAAGAGTCGCTAGTTGGTATTTTTAAATGGTTGCACCAACTCAATCGAGAAATGGTTTGCACATAGACCTAGTGATGTGACACTGTTTAACTGGTCTACAAAACCAAAATTCGTTAGGGTTCGGGGGCATGATTATGCGGAGGGAAGGTGTTAGGCACCCGTAGACATCCGTGATACACGGTTACCGCCACTTTTCAATTTAAACTTTTATCTGAATGTGTGTGTGTGTGTGTGTGTGGGTCTATATGCAGTTGTTTGGAAGTAGTGTTATGCCTCATTGCACCTATATACAAAGAGTTTGACTTTTGTATAAAAGTTCAATTTTAACGAGATATGGTAGTGATGTTTTGTAAAACAGGTTTTTCAAACCCTTATGCTCAATAGTAATTGAGGCCTTTGATGCTTCCATTTTATTAAATGTTCGTCTTGATTGCTTTTATTATTTTCGAGATGCGAAGCATCTTCGAGAAAATAAGATACATAGCAGCGCCGAACTCCTTGTAGGCATGAGAGCCATCTAAGAAAATTCAAACACCGTAAATAATTTACAAGCTGACTGCAGCTGAAAATGTCCATCACGGGAACCAAATCTAGATTCAGGAACTGAATCTGTTCCTAGGCTCACATGACAAAGCGATATGTACAATTGCTAGAAAACGAACTAGATTTGAGTAAATATGAGCTTTCCAGCTTCAACGGTTTCAGTTTAGTCACCATGAACCGATTAAAGTGAGAAATAGCCATATTTAAGCAAATCTAACCCGCAGTCTGATAAACAATTATATATATAAATAAAAGTTATATATATATATATATATATATATATATATATATATATATATATATATATATATATATATATATATATAAGCGGTAAATGGCCATTAAGTGATTTCCATGCCTGACTGGAATGTAGAAGCGATAAACGCACCAAATGTATATCCAGGCTCAATCAAACAAAGTTTGATGGGAAGAAATATATATATATATATATATAAGTAATAAAATTCATGGATCGAAGATCCGGGCATACACACACAACACGACTCTCAACGTGAATAAATATGTGTGGATGGACGTGAGAAAAAAGACTTAAAAATCTGAGATATCTTACAGTGGGCTGCCAAAGAAGACTTCAGATAGCTTTTGATGAATGAATACTCGGTTTCCATCGGTTAAATTTCAATATGTAGCAAAACACGAGCTCACAAGTGTTTGGAAAAAGAAAGCACTTAGTTTAAAATGTGTACATAGTAAAATGGACAGGGCTTCCTCGCCTTGCTTCTCTCTAAAATGGCCACCCAAGCCATCTATTTATAGATGGGGGAATCGCGGGTCCACCTATGGCTGCCCGGGGTGCCCTGAGCTCTGTGGGTCCTGCCGTTTCAAAGTACGTGCACGCATGCATTGCGTTGTCCGCTTGAACCTTCATAACTTCCAATCCGGGCATCCGATTGAGGCGTGTAATACCTTTCTGGAATGCTATTGTCGAGAGCTACACAATGACATGGGATAAGAGGTTGTACGAAGCCAAAAAGATGGGTCCATGACCAGATCTTTAAGTCTTCAAATTCTATCCGGTGTACTGTCTTGTGTAGTAGTGACTCGGGATTTTGAGCTATGGTTCTTGTAGGACACTTCGGTATGAAATGTGAATTGAAATGATGTTGAGACGACGTGAATATAGTATTGAGGTGGAAAAATGACAATTTTGCCCCTCACCAAGGTTATCTCTGGCTCTAGGCTGATGTAGCAGTCATTGCTAAGGGTTATCTTTGAGATTGGGCTTCTGTGCGTACTGAATGTCCTCAGGGTTATCTCTGAGGTGTTCCTGATCTCCCGGGGTTATCTCCGAGATTGGAACTAAGTACCTCGGGGTTGTATTCGATGTTGGAACTGAATCTCCTGGGGTTGTCTCCAGAACTGGAACTACATCCCTCGGGATTGTCTCTAAGGTTGGAACTGAATCTCCCGGGATTTTCTTCGGGACTGGAACTGAGTATCTCGGGGTTGTCTCTGAGATTAAAAATTGAGTATCCCGGGGTTTTCTCCGGGATTGGAACTATTTTGACTTCCAGGGTTGTCTCTAGAAGACGATTCTTCCCTCCTACAAGGTTATTAACAGGAATGCAAAATTTCGAGTGTCTACAATTGCGTAGCTCTAAAATAATCCCCTTTAATAGGGTTGTTCATCTCTTCTTTAATCATTAGGTTCCATACCAAAGGAAGTTTGGATTGGAATTAGTTTCACATGAATTATAGATCTTTAGAATACTCATCAACCAAGTACTGGTTAAATTAAATAGGGATCAATAACTATTCAAGAGTTTGATTACAATATCTTCATGAACAAGGTTTATCAATGAATCAATAAGAGATAGAGTATCAACGATTTCTAAATTGAACAAGTGTTAATCATCGACAACATGCTTTCAAAACTGTGTGGGTACACATAAGCAAACCAAAGGGAGTTTGGTTTGGATTGACTTCAAGGGTAATTTAGTTTATAGAACATTTATCAACTAAGGATTAGTTGAATCAATAAAGGATCTCTAGTCAACTAAGAGTTCAGTACTACAATGTAAGACTGTACAATGACATTGGTGATCAGAGATTGAACAATAGTTATTCGTAGCTGAACAAATATTTTGTAACAAGATCAAGCTTTCAACAACAGTACATACTTTGAATAAGCAAAACAAACTCATTTATAATGAAGGAGTAAAGATTAATTAACTTGCTCAATGGAAAGTATAGCTTGGAAACTTGCTCAACAATATTTCAGAGTTAAAGAATATGCATAACAATAACAAGTTATGAACAAGGACTTGTATAATGAAAGATTATGGTTAGAGAACTTGCTCAATTGAATAATAGATTCAAGAAACTCACATAACATAAAAGTAAGGTTAAGAGACTTGCGTAACAATAACAACTTTATTGCTTAATAAAAGATTAGAGATAGAGAACTTGCATAAGTATAACATGACAGCGAAAAGTAAACCTTGCTGAATAATAAAGTAGCAAAGGTTAGGGAACTTGCCTCTTGCGTAAGCTATACAATTACAACTCACGTACTCTAATATCCTACACATACCATTAAGATTATCACATCAATTAGCTACATACACATTATCGTCATAGATTCAATTCTCATCTTAGTTAAGTTATAACCTTTAGCTTAAGGTTTAACCATATTAATCAACCACATAACACGAATCTAAAAACTCACTAAAATATAACATAAGACTTTTAGCATCCAAATCACATTCTCAACTCTTACAACGTTGAGTTCCAATCTAATATAACTTATTAATCAATACTATATTTCTTCTTAGTCATACTCGAAATTCATTCAAGTGTTTAAGTCTTATGAGGACTCTTTATTAGTTTTATATTAACCCCATTCCATATCTTATAATGTTCATTTCAATGGAATTTAAACACTTTTTACATTCATTAACACTTGTCACGGCGTTTCGACGTTCATTTGTCACACGCTCGATTCGTCTCCCTTGTGTATGCTTATACAACTTATCTAATACATCATTTATTAATGTTAAGAATCATTATATTTACTAATATTCATGTTTTATAACTTAGAATAATATCTTCTATCGTTAGAAGCACTACACTTGCATACATGTATGCCCGACGCCCTCCGATTGCCTCTGAATGCACATTAGTCTCCAATATGGCCATTTTGACCTCTTATAACGACCTTAAATTAACAAAATTAAAGGGCCAAAGTTGTAGGTCTATTCTTCCTCGTTTTGAATCATCTCAATCGGAGTTCGTATAAAAAAGTTATGACCATTTTAGTAAACTATGTCCGGTTAGATTTTTCTCTAACACTTGGTCAGCCTGCCCACCCCCGTCGGGGTGGGGTTTTTGACCTAGAAAATCCCACTGGGGTGGGATACCCACTGGGGTGGAACTATTTTAACTACAAACCCCCGCCGGGGCGAGTATTCGCAGATCCGAATTCTTCAATTTGTGTTCTTCGCGATTTTTCGACCATTTCTCCTTCTAATCTTCATAACTCGAGTTATACACATCCAAATCAGTTCGTATTTGACTCTATGGATTCATAATTCATAGACCTGCAACATACCAAAGAATCAACAATTTATAGATACATTAACTAACCCAAATCTTGACCCAAAACTCATATTTATATTAAATTTTTGTGTTTTAACATGTTTAGCGAATTCATTCAATACGAATTCGTTTCTTAACCAAATTTATTCATTTAACTTGCGCTTTTTTTATTTTTGAATGTATTAACATAAACCATTGCCAATTTACATATTAACACACGATTCAACCACTAATTTTGGTCTCAAAGTAAGCCAAAATACATATATTATCACATAACCAAGTTCTTCATCCTAAACATGTTTCCATTGATTTAATTACCGAAAACTCGTGTGACACCCCCAAATCCCGGTACTTCATTTTCTCAAGATTTGGTGTTCACGTAATCAAAACATTCATTTCTAACTACCCAATTATAATAAAATTGAATAAATAAAACCTGCCCACACAGGATTAAATTTAAATAAATCTTCCCAGGTTATCTAACCTTTACAAATAATCATTCATGCGGAAAATTAAAATAAACTTCATTACAATCTTTAAACCAAGTCTGAAAATAAACTGTTCAACTATTACAAGTCTTCAGTCATTGCTTCGTCTTTCCTTTCCCTTTACTGGTACTAGGTACATCACCAGTTTCAACCTTAGCTGTAAGAAATTTTACAGGCAAGAGTGAGCAAACAAGGCCCACTTGAAATAACAATAATTAAATCATTAAACTTTTACATCAGTTGTCAACATTAAGCTCAATAGAATTTAACAATATATTCTATTAACTTTTGGAAAGCTTTAACCTTTACTGAGGGTCTAATGACCACGAACCATGTCCACAGTTATAAGTAATTTTTTAACTTAAACTTTAACAGTCATAAAACTATAAGGACTTCACGTACTTAGGGGGATCAACCCTTCGTATAATGTATTGTGCACAACCATTTCAACGCTAAGCGTAACCTCTTATAAAAGAGTTGTTCTTCTCAGTATTTAGAATACAAGTCCGTACCAAAGTGAGTTTGGTTTGGATACATCATGGGGTAATTTAGAATTCAACGGTAATCAACTAGGGTTTAGTTGATTACAAACGACATAACTGTATACTATGGAATAATCATAGTTTAATTGATGTTTATATATTGACATCATGCTTTAGGGATAATCTAATAGCATACAAGTTGAATAATTACAACCCACCTTGCTTGAACAATAATAAGACAAGGTTAATTGAATAATAAACATCCACAACATGTATATAATTGTACATGCTAAACCACAAGTTAAGTACAAGAATAACTTGTTCCAAATAAATTTACACCATTATATGATAATCGAAATTGAAACAATAATTAGTTCAATAACACCAATGATTATAAAACCTATACAATAAAGAACTTGCTAAATATCAAATGTTAAGGCTTAGGAACTTGCTCAATGTAAAAAGTAGGTTTAGGAAACTTGCCTTTAGCACAAGCTACACTTTTACCACTTGAATTGATATCCTAAACATATGTCATATTGACATAATTAGTCCTAACCAACATTGTATATTTATATAAACAATTACATTCATCATATGGGTTGAATTACCCATTCACATAATCAATTATATTTCAGGTAGATAATACTTAATAACATGATATTTCATAGTCTAATAATACTGAAATTATCATTTAACATTATTATAATAAACACATAACATTTATTTTCAAGTTTTGTACATTTAAACAAAACTGTCAGACAGTTCTGCCAAGCCGCGCCGCGGCGCCACAGTTTGTACTGTGGCTCGCGCTGCGGCGCTGAGTCGGCGCTGCGGCGCAGCGATTATACTATGAGCCGGCGCTGCGGCACAGTGATTGTGCAACAGGCCGCTTACGTCATGGTGATGGCGCTGCGGCGCCAGCAATGAACTGCTGGGCCGCGCCGCGGCGCGAACTGTCAGCGTCGACTGACAGCTTCGGCAACCATGAAAGAAAAAGCTAAATTGGCCAAAAAGCTCGAATCTAATAGACTGATTATCATGAAAATTGCATATAGACATCATATAAACATATTGTGAGTACTCCTAGCATGTTTCTATCCATCAATTAGCACAAACATCAATTATACAACACCCAATTTTAATATTTTTGGCAAAAACACTACTTTTTAATATTTTCCATGAAATTCAACACTGTGATTTTGTTATTCAATCAAAACAAAAATTTCCAAGCATCATGATTATGATTTTTCATACTCTAGCAATTCTTATAATCAATTTATCAATTTAACAACAATTAAAACCTTAATTTCTATTTTAAAATAGCCATACTCATATATATATATTTCATATGAACACTGTGATATATTTCTTCCACAAAACACATATATACATGAATTAAAAATCTCTATAATCATGCATAAACTCATAAAATAACTATATAATCAAGTACCATACCAAGTTATACATGTATATCAACAATTCATCCCATAAAATATTTTACAGAGAACTTTTTGGGAAGAAGAAAAACATGAAACTTTTAGAGAAAGAGATTTAGCTCCTACCTTGGATTAGGAAGATGATAACTATCTTTTTCTCCAAATTCTTTTCTCCAAAACCTGTTAAAACACTCACTTGCTCTAAATTTTCTCTCTGTGTTCTTCTTCTTCTTTTCTCTTCTTCCTCTGAGTTTTTCTTTATTTCTCTCTAACCTCTCTCCTCTATCTTACGTATTATAATATAACGTATAAGATATAATGTATTTATTAAATATATAATATAACTCTCACATAACTGATATCAGTTATTTTTATTTTGAAAATCAAAAGCCATAAGGCTTGTTTGGTTAAGCTTAATAAAAATAACCTATTAATCCTTTCTCCTTGTTTGGTAAATTGAACTAAAATATAATAGATTAATCCTTATACATTGTTTGCTAAAATTCTAATAGATTAAAGACTTATTATGCATTAAGCCTTGTTTGACAAAACTAAATTAAACCATTTTTAATTTATTTTAATAACTCCTTTATAGCAAGGTTATTAGTCACACCTTTATTAAATTAATAAATCAATTAAACATTAATCTATTAAATTACTTTAACACATAAACAATTATAATTTCTTTTATAATTATAATTTCATTTAACCAACTAATATTTTAAACTACAATTTCTCATTTAAAATATTATTATTTATTTAAAACCACTATAAGCTCTCTAGCTTATTAATTAAATTAATTATTATAAATCTCATAACAACTAATTTATTTAGCTCCTTAATTAATTACACAACAAATAATTAATTAAGTCACATCAATTCCAATTGCCATAATTCGATAAATATTTAATATTGTCAATAAATATTTAATATCTACTATTTAATTATTTATTCAACAAATAATTAAATAAACTACATCACTCAAATTAAACAATTAATTATTCAATCAATAAACCTATCCATTAAATATTTATATAAATCAATAAATATTTATTATAATAATTTAAAATTATAGAATGTTACATCATTCCCTCCTTACAAGGATTCTGTCCTCAGAATCACAATTCAAACAAATCATTCGTTACATTTTTCCCTACTTATAAAGATTCTGTCCCCAGAATCGAAGACACGGATTAAACAAATAACTCAGGGTAATCTTTCATCATTTTCTCTTCGAGTTCCCACGTAGCCTCTTCAGCGTTGTGGTTCCTCCAAATCACCTTCACAGAAGGTATCACCTTATTCGTGAGCACTTGTTCTTTCCTGTCTACTATCTGGATAGGAACCTCTTCATAAGATAAATCTTTCTCGAACTGCAACGGTTCATACTCGATCACATGCTTGTAGTCGGGTTTATATGATCGTAACACAGAAATGTGAAAAACATTATGAATGTTTTCCAACCCTGGAGGTAGAGCTACCTCGTAAGCCACTTCTCCCACTCTTCGAAGCACTTCAAATGGTCCAATAAACCTCGGGCTTAGTTTTTTCTTCTTATCGAAATGAATTTTTCCCTTCCAGGGAGAAACTTTTAGGAATACAAAAGTTCCTACGTCAAATGCACGATCTTGTCTGTGTTGATAAACATACTTTTTCTGTCTGTCTTGAGCTGCTACCAACCTTGTTCTGATGAGTTTGATAACTTCAGTAGTTTGTTGTACCAGTTCTGGTCCTAACAGTTGGCGTTCACCGACTTCATCCCAGCACAGTGGAGTTCTGCACTTTCTGCCGTACAATGCTTCGTAAGGTGGCATGCCGATGCTCGCGTGATAACTGTTGTTGTAAGCATATTCCACCAATGGTAGTTGATCTTCCCAGCTTCCTTTAAAATCCATGACGCATGCTCTCAGCATATCCTCCAATGTCTGAATCGTTCTTTTGCTTTGGCCATCTGTTTGTGGATGATAAGCCGTACTCATTCACAATTGAGTCCCCATGAATTCTTGTAGTCTCTTCCAGAAATTCGATGTAAACCGCGGATCTCTATCAGACACTATTGATACTGGCACCCCATGTCTCGAAACGATTTCCTTAATGTACAATCTTGCCAACTGATCAAGACTGAACCTAATCTTTATTGGTAAAAAGTGCACTGACTTCGTCATTCTGTCCACTATCACCCAAATCGTATCGCATCCTCTTTGAGTAGTTGGAAGACCCACCACAAAATCCATCGTGATGTGTTCCCACTTCCATTCTGGTATTTCCAACGGTTGAAGTAACCCGCTGGGTCTTTGATATTCGGCCTTTACTCTCTGACATGTTAAGCACTTCGCTACACATTCTGCGACGTCCCTTTTCATATTTGGCCACCAAAAATGTCGGCGCAAATCTTGATACATTTTCGTGCTCCCTGGATGAATTGAATATTTTGAGCTATGAGCTTCGATCAAAATTTCTTCTTTCAGTTCTGGTGTTGCTGGAACCCAGATCCTTCCCTCAAACCGTAGTAACCCTTCGGTGTCGATCTTGTATTTTACATCACCGCCTTCAATCAAATTCTCTTTGATTTTCGCACACTATTCGTCTTGTAGTTGGGCACTCTTCACTTTGTCCATTAAAGTTGGACCAGCTTCTATCTGAAATAATTGTTCGTCAGATTCCTTTGGAAATTTGATCTCCAACTCCAGTTTTGTCATTGCTGAAATGAGCTCCTCCTGAGTTGTAATCAGCATCAACTTCTCCCTACCTTTCCTGCTTAAAGCATCAGCTACCACATTCGCTTTGCCCGGATGATAAAAGATCTCACAATCGTAATCTTTTATCAGTTCCATCCACCTTCTCTGACGCATGTTCAAATCTTTCTGAGTGAAAATATACTTCAGACTTTTGTGGTCTGTGTAGATCTCACATTTCTCTCCATAAAGATAGTGTCTCCATATCTTCAGAGCAAACACAACTGCAGCCAATTCCAAATCATGAGTCGAATACCCTTTCTCATAATCTTTCAATTGTCTTGATGCATACGCAATAACTTTGCCATTCTGCATAAGAACACAACCCAACCCTTTGTGTGAGGCATCACTATACACCACAAAATTTCCTGTATTGTTTGGTAACGTCAACACAGGTGCTACACTTAGCTTCTTCTTCAAATCTTGAAAACTTTCTTCACATTTCTCCGTCCACACGAATTTTACAGCTTTCCTTGTCAAATTTGTTAGCGGAGTGGCTATCTTAGAAAAATCTTGAATAAATCTTCTATAATAACCAGCCAGTCCCAAGAAACTCCTCACTTCCGACGGTGTTTTTGGTTGTTCCCAATTGATTACTGCTTCCACTTTCGACGGATCCACTGAGATCCCATCTTTGTCAATCACAAGCCCCAAAAATTGTACGCGATTGAGCCAAAATTCGCACTTAGAGAACTTCGCGTACAGTTTTTCCTTTCTTAGTGTCTCCAATGTCAGATGTAAGTGTTCCACGTGTTCTTCTTGAGTTTTGGAATACACTATAATGTCATCAATGAATACCACTACAAACTTGTCTAGGAATGGTTTAAACACCCTGTTCATCAAATCCATGAACGCAGCAGGTGCATTGGTTAAACCAAAAGACATCACCAAAAACTCGTAATGTCCATACCGAGTTCTGAATGCCGTTCGTGGTATATCCTCCTTTCTTACCTTCAATTGGTGATAACCACTTCTCAAATCTATTTTCGAAAAGTACTTAGCACCCTTCAGTTGATCAAACAAGTCATCTATTCTTGGCAACGGGTATTTGTTTTTAATAGTGACTTTGTTTAACTCCCTATAATCAATACAAAGACGCATTGACCCGTCCTTCTTCTTCATAAATAAAACTGGCGCTCCCCACAGTGATACGCTTGGTTGAATATATTTCTTGTCCAGCAGCTCTTGCAACTGAACCATTAGTTCCTTCATTTCTACCGGAGCCATTCTGTACGGGGCCTTCGATATCGGTGCTGTTCCCGGCACTAAGTCGATCACGAATTCAATTTCTCTGTCCGGCGGAAGTCCTGTCAAATCTTCTGGAAACACGTCTTCGAATTCTCTCACTACCGGTATTTCTTCTAATTTCACACCTTTCTTCTGAGTATCGACTATGTAAGTTAAATAGCCCACACAACCTTGACTCAACAACTTCTTGGCCTGCATAGTCGTCAGACATTTCATTTGTCTTGGCGACTTGCTACCATAAAATACTACCTTTGACGGAGTCATAAGGTTTACGCACTTCTTTTGGCAGTCAATTATTGTTCCATAATTGAACAACCAATCCATTCCCAAAATTACATCAAATTTCCCGAGTCTAATCGGAATCAAATCTACTAACAAGACATTTTCCTTAATGTTCACCCTACAGTTCTTGTATACGAATCTAACAGGGATTATTTCCTTATTCGCAATTTCTATGTTCAAAGGAAAATTCAGTTCTTCTCTAGGCAATTCTAACCTCTTAGCAAATTCATCAGATATAAACGAGTAAGTAGCACCCGAATCAAATAATACATATGCATCAATATCATTGATTGGGATAATACTTGACACCACATCCTTTGATTGCACATCATCTTGCACAGTCATGTTGAAGGTTCTGGCTGTGGGTTTGTTTGATGCTGCAGGTCCTGTAATAGCCCACGTACCTCCATTGTTACCTCCTCCATTGTTTCTGGTTGTCACTCCCTCCTTCTTCTTAGGACATTCACGAGC
The DNA here is from genome assembly GCA_016801055.1 of Panax notoginseng. Lineage (NCBI taxonomy): Eukaryota > Viridiplantae > Streptophyta > Magnoliopsida > Apiales > Araliaceae > Panax > Panax notoginseng. The sequence goes on along the minus strand of CM029023.1, from coordinate 113,777,278 downwards.
AAAGTGATCCTTAGATCCGCACGTGAAGCACACATTCTTCTTTGATTGAGTGCAATTTGGGGCGATGTGACCTTCTTGGCCACATTTGTAGCAAACTCGTTTCCCCATCAAGCACGCTCCCTTGTGAAACTTTCCACATGTCGCACACGCTTCAAACTTCTTATTCTGCTGGTTACCCTGCTGGTTTTCAGTACCCATACTTCCATTCCACTTTCTCTTCAAGTTATTGTTGTTGTTGTTATTGTTTCCACCGCTACCACCTCCACTCTTCATCTCATTTTCATTCTTCTTCTTCTTCTTTGTTCCTGGTTAAATTTTGTCACCGCCTCGCCTCCACCTTCAGCGAGTACTGCTTTCTCCATCACTGCTGCAAACGTCTTCAATTGGAACAGGGAAACCCTACTGTACAACCATGGCTTCAGTCCCTGTTCAAACTTTTTTGCCTTACGCTCATCTGTGCTAACCTGATATGGTGCAAACCTCGCCAATTCATTGAATTTTGCGGCATACTCAGATACCGACATCGTCCCTTGATTCAGTTCTAGAAACTGTACTTCCAGCTAACTCTTCGAACTCTCCGGGAAATAGGTCTCGAAAAACAACTCCTTGAACCTATCCCAAGTCATCACTCCCGGCCCTTCACGAGTTTTATTGGCCTGCCACCAATAACTAGCTTCTGCTTTCAACATGAAAGTTGCGAAAGCCATCTTCTGGTCATCCCCTACCCTAGCGACATCGAACACCTTCTCTATCTCCATAATCCAGGTTTGTGCTTCGACTGGATTCATGGACCCACGGAATTCAGGTGGTCCAACCGCCTTAAACTCCTTAAACGTTGTACCATGGTTTTGAGGTTGATTCTGCAACGCTCCTGTCAGTAGTGTTACTAGTTGTTGAATGGGATTCACACCAACATTGTCGTTATTGTTAGTTCCTTCAGTGGTTCTCTGTCGTGTTGGCTGACGTCTGGGAGGCATTTTCTGTTAAAATAAAACACCTATTAGACCATTACTCACTTCTTTAAGTATTTCTAATTAACTTGCTTCTATAAAAGAAATACCCACATAGCACATAACACTATGAACAAAATAATAACATTTATTTATTCATAAACTTTCTGAAAACATAACACAATAGCATCTCTGCTATCTACATTCCTTTCCTGAACTACAAAAGTTTCAGGACAACATCATTATTATCATATCTCATGGTTACCTAACACTAGGGACTTACACATTATTTAATACTTATTACGTACATTACCGACATATTTTCTACGATGATCTATTAAGGTACTTCGTAGCCCTATCACGTTCTTCCTCCATGACTCGAAACATTGTTCTGCGATCTAACACGAATGATGGCAGCGTCTCGAACTGAATCGGATATCCCATAACCCGATCTTGAGCTCGATTAATTGCGGTGTTAAATACTTTATCCATCTCTTCCATCTTTATCCTCTTTGCCTGCGCGTCTCTCGCTGCTCTTCCAGTTCGTTGATAAGCTTCCTCGTATGCATCTTCAGCTCTTGCCCTCTTAGCAGCTTCTTCTCTCAGCTTGCTCTCCAGTTCAGCAACCATCTCGATCAATTGTTCTTTCTCTCCTTTAGTCTGTATTAATTTCTCCTCGGCGTTAGTCAGTCGTTCTTCACGATCCAGGATCTCATCGTCCTTCTGTGTCATTGCAGTCTGTTGTTCAGCTACTATCTCTTGCAATTCCTCAACTGTATCCTGAAGTTCCACGTTGCGGTCATGCACCTCATCGTAAATACGGCCTGCTATCGAGTTAAGTGGAATCCTTTCTTCCTCATCCTCCTCATCTGTCTCCACATCATTCTCCTCATCTTCAACTACTGTGACCAACGGTAACTCCCGTGGCAGTAGTTGTTCCCAAACTACCTGAATGTCGCGAGGCTCCTCCTCTATAGGCATTTGAGGTCCCTCCTCCCTAACCTGACTGGATTCTCCGACATTAGTCATCCTGACAACAAAATTTTAAAGTTTTAGTTATTAATCATTCTACTCAACACTCGCGAGCACATAAGTTATAAATACATAAGCACATAAGTGTTTTATTACTTCTTTCTTAAAACTCGATAAGAGTTAACACCACTATCTTTTCAAAGGTTACTTCCTAAGGCTTTTCCCCCACCTAAGGTTCATAACCTAAAGCTTTGATACAAACTTGTGACACCCCCAAATCCCGGTACTTCATTTCCTCAAGATTTGGTGTTCACGTAATCAAAACATTCATTTCTAACTACCCAATTATAATAAAATTGAATAAATAAAACCTGCCCATACAGGATTAAATTTAAATAAATCTCCCAGGTTATCTAACCTTTACAAACAATCATTCATGCGGAAAATTAAAATAAACTTCATTACAATCTTTAAACCAAGTCTGAAAATAAACTGTTCAACTATTACAAGTCTTCAGTCATTGCTTCGTCTTTCCTTTCCCTTTACTGGTACTAGGTACATCACCAGTTTTAACCTTAGCTGTAAGAAATTTTACGGGCAAGAGTGAGCAAACAAGGCCCACTTGAAATAACAATAATTAAATCATTAAACTTTTACATCAGTTGTCAACATTAAGCTCAATAGAATTTAACAATATATTCTATTAACTTTTGGAAAGCTTTAACCTTTACTGAGGGTCTAATGACCACGAACCATGTCCACAGTTATAAGTAATTTTTTAACTTAAACTTTAACAGTCATAAAACTATAAGAACTTCACGTACTTAGGGGGTTCAACCCTTCGTACAATGTATTGTGCACAACCATTTCAACGCTAAACGTAACCTCTTATAAAAGAGTTGTTCTTCTCAGTATTTAGAATACAAGTCCGTACCAAAGTGAGTTTGGTTTGGATACATCATGGGGTAATTTAGAATTCAACGGTAATCAACTAGGGTTTAGTTGATTACAAACGACATAACTGTATACTATGGAATAATCATAGTTTAATTGATGTTTATAAATTGACATCATGCTTTAGGGATAATGTAATAGCATTCAAGTTGAATAATTACAACCTACCTTGCTTGAACAATGATAAGACAAGGTTAATTGAATAATAAACATCCACAACATGTATATAATTGTACATGCTAAACTACAAGTTAAGTACAAGAATAACTTGTTCCAAATAAATTTACACCATTATATGATAATCGAAATTGAAACAATAATTAGTTCAATAACACCAATGATTAGAAAACTTATACAATAAAGAACTTGCTAAATATCAAAAGTTAAGGCTTAGGAACTTACTCAATGTAAAAAGTAGGTTTAAGAAACTTGCCTTTAGCACAAGCTACACTTTTACCACTTGAATTGATATCCTAAACATATGTCATATTGACATAATTAGTCCTAACCAACATTGTACATTTATATAAACAATTACATTCATCATATGGGTTGAATTACCCATTCACATAATCAATTATATTTCAGGTAGATAATACTTAATAACATGATATTTCATAGTCTAATAATACTGAAATTATCATTTAACATTATTATAATAAACACATAACATTTATTTTCAAGTTTTGTACATTTAAACAAAACTGTCAGACAGTTCTGCCAAGCCGCGCCGCGGCGCCACAGTTTGTACTGTGGCTCGCACTGCGGCGCTGAGTCGGCGCTGCGGCGCAGCGATTATACTATGAGCCGGCGCTGCGGCGCAGTGATTGTGCAACAGGCCGCTTACGTCATGGTGATGGCGCTGCGGCGCCAGCAATGAACTGCTGGGCCGCGCCGCGGTGCGAACTGTCAGCGTCGACTGACAGCTTCGGCAACCATGAAAGAAAAAGCCAAATTGGCCAAAAAGCTCGAATCTAATATGTAAGACCCCGAATTTTATGAAATAAAATTATTCAATTTTTCTATTCAGTAAATGGTTAAATTGATAAAAGTTTAAAGTTATGGGTGAAATATGAATTTTTTTTCAAAATAAGCAAGTGGTTATAAAATAATCATTGTTGTCGGAGAATATTCGTTTGGTCGTGAAATATTCTTTCTGTCGGAGAATATTCGTACGACAGCGCATCTATTTGTGGGCCCCATAACGAATAACTGTCGGGTGAAGGAAAACGATAAATTTGAGTTTTTACAAATAACGGCGTAGTTATTACCGTTAACACTGTTGAAATACCCGGTGGTTAAAATACAGTAATACGCGTTATTGCACAGTAGCACACGGTATTGCATAGTATTTTTGAAATTATTGATTCTTACGTAAGAAGGCACTACTCAATAATTGTTACAGTAATTACTGTTCAATATTTTATTTTATTGATTCAATAATTGCTGCGTTGATATTTTATATTATTGTTGTTTCAATAATTGTTGCTGCACAGTATTTTCTATTATCAGATCAATAATTCATATTATTTAAATAATATTATTAGATAGCATTATTGGCAATGTCTAGAAAGTTCTGTCTAAGGAGAGGTTTGGTCATCTAATTGCGCGCTAGTAAGGAGAAATCCTTATTGGAAAGCCCCCTCTTTCCTGGGAACGGCCTGGTTGTCATAAATGTGATTCTGTAATATTATTTGTGAATAATTAATTATTGATTCATATGATAAGGAAATATTTATATTATGTGGATATAAATGAGGGATATATTTTTGTGGTTAAAAATGAAGGAGTTAATGTTGAGATTTTTATCAGTATTTTTGTCGGAATGGAGGTATTAAAAATCAGGGTTTTTGAGATATTTTGCAGGGGTTATAATTTTTAATCCGACCGTTGGATCGTGGTAATTTTTGGATATGTTATACATATATAAGTTGAGTATATGTCCATAAATTTTGAACCGTTAAAAATGAACGTATGATTTATTATGAATTTTACGAGATGACTGGTTCAGAAATTGTTAAATTTTCGGAGTTTATCATTTTGGTGGAAAATTCTAGAATTGGTGGGCCCCACTTGTGGTTGGTGAAGAAATGTGCTGAATTATATTTCAAATGTGGTGGGTGGGAATAGTAGCAGGTAAAGCCATCAGGTTGCAGGTCAAACCTACCAAAATTTTCCTATAAATAGAGGGCTAAGTTAGAATTGAAAATCACACCAGAAACATAAGTTTTCTCTCTTTCTCTCTCTAGATTATTGAGTGTATTTTGTGAGTATTTAGATACTCTGTGAGTTTCTATTCATCAGTGCAAGTTTCCTTCAGCCTTATACCGATCAGAAGTACTGCTCTTTTGAGGTAAGGGATAGTAAGGGATAGTAAGGGATATTAAGAGATTTTAAGGGTTGTTATGTTTTTCAGTTTCGTAATTTTTCTGATCTTCAAAAATTTTAGAAAAATTTGAAATGATATTTTGATGAGTTTTATTGATTGTGTCCAAAAATGGTGATTTTTGGATGTATAGATTGAGAGTTATGAATTTTATGAGAAAAGACTATTTTAGAAGTAACAGCTTATAATTTCTTGTGGTTAACTCCAAAATTGATGAAATTTTTATTGGGAGTACATGTATATGAAAGGAGTATACTCTGTGAATTTCAGAATTTTAGATAAAAGTACAATTTTTTATAAATGTCTAAATATTCGGCTATTTTGGCCATATGAAAAATAGTAAATGACTTTTAAAAATTCTGAGAAAAATATATGTTCACTATGAGACTATATTATGCTAAATTCCAGAAAAGAAATATTTTTGGAACGGATTTGGTATTTTTCATGAAAATAGTCTAGTTATGAGAAAATGAATTAAATATGTTATGTGAAGTAAAAAAATTGAAAAATATGATTTTATAGCTTGAGAATCCTATATGAGGTATATGCAGATTTTTGGTGAGGGTTTTGGTTATTGATGATGAAATTGTAAGAGTTGGCATTTTATGATGATTAAATGCATTAATTAGTAAAGTGTAAACAATTAAAATAAATTGTTTATAAATTTAAGTAATGTTATTCTTTCAATATCATTATACCGAAATATTGGTATGAATTTTATTGTAGAATTTCTATCTTTTGTGTCGGGGTTACTATTCATGAGTTACGAATATTACTCTTGAGATTAAAACTATATGTTGATCATATTATTTTTATCATCATATATAACATTTTTATAACCCTGATGTTGAAATTCTCTTTCACTGGAGTGTAAAGATGGGTAGATTATTGGTATGATCATGACTAGGGTTCTCTTTGGCCTGTAGTGCAAAGTTGAATTGTGACTGGTATGATCATGACCATTGAATTTATAATTGAATATCTTAAGCTTAAGTGCAAATGTGAATTGATCAACATGGTTATAATTATTGTTTATATAAATTCTGAAATGATTATATATTTCTTTGAGATATGAATATATTTGGCCTGTAGTGCAAATATGAATTATTGATGAATATCTTTGGCATGTAGTGCAAAGATGGCCTGTTGATGAATATCTTTGGCCTGTAGTGCAAAGATGAACTGTTGTTGAATATCTTTGGCCCGTAGTGCAAAGATGGTTTGTTGATGAATATCTTTGGCCCGTAGTGCAAAGATGGATTTGTTAGTATGATTATAAACAGGAATTGTGATTTGGTATAACCATGATCTTTGATGTTTCAGGTAAAGACAGGTGATGAAAATATTCTTCGTCCTGGGTGCGAAGAAAAATTTATAGTCACAATTATGATTATGAGTTATTCATATGATTGTGAACCAGAATTGTTGATTGATGTTACAGGGATAAAACATTGTTGATGGATTTTTAACATGGAGAAGATAATAGACTTTATAGTCTATTTGACTCTTCTAATAGATTGCATGTTCCGCTGTAACTATGGTTGAAATTTTTATCGTTTACCATATGTTCTAAATCTCTGATTTATTATTGATGAATGCTATTGATAATTTAATTATCTTTAGTCATGATATTCTTTACTGAGCTAGTTGTGCTCACCCTTTTGCTTCACAATTCCTTTCAGGTAATAAGAGTGTAGCTGGGTCGAGCGAGGGTAACGGGGAAATAGAACGGTGGTCTCTAGCTGTGGATGTTCTCCTGAAGCAGTATAGAAAAGTTCATTTAGTAGTTATATTTGGTGAATCCAATAGGGTAAGGTGTACCCAACGTTGGAAGGGTGGTTTACCACTATCATACAAGATGTTTAACGACATACAACCTCGTGTCATCATAAGACAGGGTTGTGCTCATCCACTTGCTGAGTATATCTATGGGCACTACCTATATAATCTTGGTGTTTGTTTGAAGTATAATTCTCAATTAGAGACAGTGGAGATAATGATAAGTCAAGAGAAGACTCACCATTGGGAAGAATATGATAGTAATCTTCTCGTTTTTCTTTGGGGTCTATTGGGTCAACCAAGGATAATTCTGTGGCCATATGATATCTATCATAACCTAGACGCGTGGCCTCCCATGTACGAAGGTTTCCTTGAGCACTTTCCGAAGATTCTAGTTTCTAGAACAGTTTTTGACTATACCTTTATGTAAGGTGTCATTGTGAGGTGATGTCCACGGTTGGAACATGAGTCACATTTGGTATATATTTGTATCCAAACTCACAGCATATGTGTTGTTGTATTTTACACGACAATTGTTGTAATAAAGTTACAGTTGTTTTCTGTACCATGTATTTGGCGACTCAGAATAGGTTGGATGGAATGGACCTATTTTGGGGTCGTTACATTTGGTATCAGAGCTTAGGGATATGATCTCTGGCGGAGATCGGGGAATAAAACTAGGATGGGAGAGATGAGTAAATCCTTCGCTAGTGTGTCCTGCCTAAGCTTATTTGTTGGTCAGTCATAATATCGGGATATTATGTGATATGTTAATTTGTTCAATTAACCCTTGTTTTGAAGCTGTATTCTAGAATGATATCTGAAATACAGGAGATGAGCAATGGAGAAATCATGATGACAGGGAAGATGGAATCTGAAATGAAAGCACGGTATTCTCAACTCTTTGAAATACCAGGTACGTAAATTTCGGGGACGAAATTTCATAAGGAGGGGAGATTGTAAGACCCCGAATTTTATGAAATAAAATTATTCAATTTTTCTATTCAGTAAATGGTTAAATTGATAAAAGTTTAAAGTTATGGGTGAAATATGAATTTTTTTTCAAAATAAGCAAGTGGTTATAAAATAATCATTGTTGTCGGAGAATATTCGTTTGGTCGTGGAATATTCTTTCTGTCGGAGAATATTCGTACGACGGCGCAGCTATTTGTGGGCCCCATAACGAATAACTGTCGGGTGAAGGAAAACGACAAATTTGAGTTTTTACAAATAACGGCGTAGTTGTTACCGTTAACACTGTTGGAATACCCGGTGGTTAAAATACAGTAATACGCGTTATTGCACAGTAGCACACGGTATTGCATAGTATTTTTGAAATTATTGATTCTTACGTAAGAAGGCACTACTCAATAATTGTTACAGTAATTACTGTTCAATATTTTATTTTATTGATTCAATAATTGCTGCGTTGATATTTTATATTATTGTTGTTTTAATAATTGTTGCTGCACAGTATTTTCTATTATCAGATCAATAATTCATATTATTTAAATAATATTATTAGATAGCATTATTGGCAATGACTAGAAAGTTCTGTCTAAGGAGAGGTTTGGTCATCTAATTGCGCGCTAGTAAGGAGAAATCCTTATTGGAAAGCCCCCTCTTTCCTGGGAACGGCCTGGTTGTCATAAATGTGATTCTGTAATATTATTTGTGAATAATTAATTATTGATTCATATGATAAGGAAATATTTATATTATGTGGATATAAATGAGGGATATATTTTTGTGGTTAAAAATGAAGGAGTTAATGTTGAGATTTTTATCAGTATTTTTGTCGGAATGGAGGTATTAAAAATCAGGGTTTTTGAGATATTTTGCAGGGGTTATAATTTTTAATCCGACCGTTGGATCGTGGTAATTTTTGGATATGTTATACATATATAAGTTGAGTATATGTCCATAAATTTTGAACCGTTAAAAATGAACGTATGATTTATTATGAATTTTACGAGATGACTGGTTCAGAAATTGTTAAATTTTCGGAGTTTATCATTTTGGTGGAAAATTCTAGAATTGGTGGGCCCCACTTGTGGTTGGTGAAGAAATGTGCTGAATTATATTTCAAATGTGGTGGGTGGGAATAGTAGCAGGTAAAGCCATCAGGTTGCAGGTCAAACCTACCAAAATTTTCCTATAAATAGAGGGCTAAGTTAGAATTGAAAATCACACCAGAAACATAAGTTTTCTCTCTTTCTCTCTCTAGATTATTGAGTGTATTTTGTGAGTATTTAGATACTCTGTGAGTTTCTATTCATCAGTGCAAGTTTCCTTCAGCCTTATACCGATCAGAAGTACTGCTCTTTTGAGGTAAGGGATAGTAAGGGATAGTAAGGGATATTAAGAGATTTTAAGGGTTGTTATGTTTTTCAGTTTCGTAATTTTTCTGATCTTCAAAAATTTTAGAAAAATTTGAAATGATATTTTGATGAGTTTTATTGATTGTGTCCAAAAATGGTGATTTTTGGATGTATAGATTGAGAGTTATGAATTTTATGAGAAAAGACTATTTTAGAAGTAACAGCTTATAATTTCTTGTGGTTAACTCCAAAATTGATGAAATTTTTATTGGGAGTACATGTATATGAAAGGAGTATACTCTGTGAATTTTAGAATTTTAGATAAAAGTATAATTTTTGATAAATGTCTAAATATTCGGCTATTTTGGCCATATGAAAAATAGTAAATGACTTTTAAAAATTTTGAGAAAAATATATGTTCACTATGAGACTATATTATGCTAAATTCCAGAAAAGAAATATTTTTGGATCGGATTTGGTATTTTTCATGAAAATAGTCTAGTTATGAGAAAATGAATTAAATATGTTATGTGAAGTAAAAAAATTGAAAAATAGGATTTTATAGCTTGAGAATCCTATATGAGGTATATGCAGATTTTTGGTGAGAGTTTTGGTTATTGATGATGAAATTGTAAGAGTTGGCATTTTATGATGATTAAATGCATTAATTAGTAAAGTGTAAACAATTAAAATAAATTGTTTATAAATTTAAGTAATGTTATTCTTTCAATATCATTATACCGAAATATTGGTATGAATTTTATTGTAAAATTTCTATCTTTTGTGTCGGGGTTACTATTCATGAGTTACGAATATTACTCTTGAGATTAAAACTATATGTTGATCATATTATTTTTATCATCATATATAACATTTTTATAACCCTGATGTTGAAATTCTTTTTCACTGGAGTGTAAAGATGGGTAGATTATTGGTATGATCATGACTAGGGTTCTCTTTGGCCTGTAGTGCAAAGTTGAATTGTGACTGGTATGATCATGACCATTGAATTTATAATTGAATATCTTAAGCTTAAGTGCAAATGTGAATTGATCAACATGGTTATAATTATTGTTTATATAAATTCTGAAATGATTAAATATTTCTTTGAGATATGAATATATTTGGCCTGTAGTGCAAATATGAATTGTTGATGAATATCTTTGGCATGTAGTGCAAAGATGGCCTGTTGATGAATATCTTTGGCCTGTAGTGCAAAGATGAACTGTTGTTGAATATCTTTGGCCCGTAGTGCAAAGATGGTTTGTTGATGAATATCTTTGGCCCGTAGTGCAAAGATGGATTTGTTAGTATGATTATAAACAGGAACTGTGATTTGGTATAACCATGATCTTTGATGTTTCAGGTAAAGACATGTGATGAAAATATTCTTCGTCCTGGGTGCGAAGAAAAATTTATAGTCACAATTATGATTATGAGTTATTCATATGATTGTGGACCAGAATTGTTGATTAATGTTACAGGGATAAAACATTGTTGATGGATTTTTAACATGGAGAAGATAATAGACTTTATAGTCTATTTGACTCTTCTAATGGATTGCATGTTCCGCTGTAACTATGGTTGAAATTTTTATCATTTACCATATGTTCTAAATCTCTGATTTATTATTGATGAAGGCTATTGATAATTTAATTATCTTTAGTCATGATATTCTTTACTGAGCTAGTTGTGCTCACCCTTTTACTTCACAATTCCTTTCAGGTAATAAGAGTGTAGCTGGGTCGAGCGAGGGTAACGGGGAAATAGAACGGTGGTCTCTAGCTGTGGATGTTCTCCTGAAGCAGTATAGAAAAGTTCATTTAGTAGTTATATTTGGTGAATCCAATAGGGTAAGGTGTACCCAACGTTGGAAGGGTGGTTTACCACTATCATACAAGATGTCTAACGACATACAACCTCGTGTCATCATAAGACAGGGTTGTGCTCATCCACTTGCTGAGTATATCTATGGGCACTACCTATATAATCTTGGTGTTTGTTTGAAGTATAATTCTCAATTAGAGACAGTGGAGATAATGATAAGTCAAGAGAAGACTCACCATTGGGAAGAATATGATAGTAATCTTCTCATTTTTCTTTGGGGTCTATTGGGTCAACCAAGGATAATTCTGTGGCCATATGATATCTATCATAACCTAGACGCGTGGCCTCCCATGTACGAAGGTTTCCTTGAGCACTTTCCAAAGATTCTAGTTTCTAAAACAGTTTTTGACTATACCTTTATGTAAGGTGTCATTGTGAGGTGATGTCCACGGTTGGAACATGAGTCACATTTGGTATATATTTGTATCCAAACTCACAGCATATGTGTTGTTGTATTTTGCACGACAATTGTTGTAATAAAGTTACAGTTGTTTTCTGTACCATGTATTTGGCGACTCAGAATAGGTTGGATGGAATGGACCTATTTTGGGGGCGTTACATAATAGACTGATTATCATGAAAATTGCATATAGACATCATATAAATATATTGTGAGTACTCCTAGCATGTTTCTATCCATCAATTAGCACAAACATCAATTATACAACACCCAATTTTAATGTTTTTGGCAAAAACACCACTTTTTGATATTTTTCATGAAATTCAACACTGTGATTTTGTTATTCAATCAAAACAGAAATTTCCAAGCATCATGATTATGATTTTTCATACTCTAGCAATTCTTATAATCAATTTATCAATTTAACAACAATTAAAACCTTAATTTCTATTTTAAAATAGCCATACTCATATATATATATTTCATATGAACACTGTGATATATTTCTTCCACAAAACACATATGTACATGAATTAAAAATCTCTATAATCATGCATAAACTCATAAAATAACTATATAATCAAGTACCATACCAAGTTATACATGTATATTAACAATTCATCCCATAAAATATTTTACAGAGAACTTTTTGGGAAGAAGAAAAACATGAAACTTTTAGAGAAAGAGATTTAGCTCCTACCTTGGATTAGGAAGATGATAACTATCTTTTTCTCCAAATTCTTTTCTCCAAAACCTGTTAAAACACTCACTTGCTCTAAATTTTCTCTCTGTGTTCTTCTTCTTCTTTTCTCTTCTTCCTCTGAGTTTTTCTTTCTTTCTCTCTAACCTCTTTCCTCTATCTTACGTATTATAATATAACGTATAAGATATAATGTATATATTAAATATATAATATAACTCTCACATAACTGATATCAGTTATTTTTATTTTGAAAATCAAAAGCCATAAGGCTTGTTTGGTTAAGCTTAATAAAAATAACCTATTAATCCTTACTACTTGTTTGGTAAATTGAATTAAAATATAATAGATTAATCCTTATACCTTGTTTGCTAAAATTCTAATAGATTAAAGACTTATTATGCATTAAGCCTTGTTTGACAAAACTAAATTTAACCATTTTTAATTTATTTTAATAACTCCTTTATAGCAAGGTTATTAGTCACACCTTTATTAAATTAATAAATCAATTAAACATTAATCTATTAAATTACTTTAACACATAAACAATTATAATTTCTTTTATAATTATAATTTCATTTAACCAACTAATATTTTAAACTACAATTTCTCATTTAAAATATTATTATTTATTTAAAACCACTATAAGCTCTCTAGCTTATTAATTAAATTAATTATTATAAATCTCATAACAACTAATTTATTTAGTTCCTTAATTAATTACACAACAAATAATTAATTAAGTCACATCAATTCCAATTGCCATAATTCGATAAATATTTAATATTGTCAATAAATATTTAATATCTACTATTTAATTATTTATTCAACAAATAATTAAATAAACTACATCACTCAAATTAAACAATTAATTATTCAATCAATAAACCTATCCATTAAATATTTATATAAATCAATAAATATTTATTATAATAATTTAAAATTATAGAATGTTACATCATTCCCTCCTTACAAGGATTCTGTCCTCAGAATCACAATTCAAACAAATCATTCGTTACATTTTTCCCTACTTATAAAGATTCTGTCCCCAGAATCGAAGACACGGATTAAACAAATAACTCAGGGTAATCTTTCATCATTTTCTCTTCGAGTTCCCACGTAGCCTCTTCAGCGTTGTGGTTCCTCCAAATCACCTTCACAGAAGGTATCACCTTATTCGTGAGCACTTGTTCTTTCCTGTCTACTATCTGGATAGGAACCTCTTCATAAGATAAATCTTTCTCGAACTGCAACGGTTCATACTCGATCACATGCTTGTAGTCGGGTTTATATGATCGTAACACAGAAATGTGAAAAACATTATGAATGTTTTCCAACCCTGGAGGTAGAGCTACCTCGTAAGCCACTTCTCCCACTCTTCGCAGCACTTCAAATGGTCCAATAAACCTCGGGCTTAGTTTTTTCTTCTTATCGAAATGAATTTTTCCCTTCCAGGGAGAAACTTTTAGGAATACAAAAGTTCCTACGTTAAATGCACGATCTTGTCTGTGTTGATCAGCATGCTTTTTCTGTCTGTCTTGAGCTGCTACCAACCTTGTTCTGATGAGTTTGATAACTTCAGCAGTTTGTTGTACCAGTTCTGGTCCTAACAGTTGGCGTTCACCGACTTCATCCCAGCACAGTGGAGTTCTGCACTTTCTGCCGTACAATGCTTCGTAAGGTGGCATGCCGATGCTCGCGTGATAACTGTTGTTGTAAGCATATTCCACCAATGGTAGTTGATCTTCCCAGCTTCCTTTAAAATCCATGACGCATGCTCTCAGCATATCCTCCAATGTCTGAATCGTTCTTTCGCTTTGGCCATCTGTTTGTGGATGATAAGCCGTACTCATTCGCAATTGAGTCCCCATGCATTCTTGTAGTCTCTTCCAGAAATTCGATGTAAACCGCGGATCTCTATCAGACACTATTGATACTGGCACCCCATGTCTCGAAACGATTTCCTTAATGTACAATCTTGCCAACTGATCAAGACTGAACCTAATCTTTATTGGTAAAAAGTGCGCTGACTTCGTCAGTCTGTCCCCTATCACCCAAATCGTATCGCATCCTCTCTGAGTAGTTGGAAGACCCACAACAAAATCCATCGTGATGTGTTCCCACTTCCATTCTGGTATTTCCAACGGTTGAAGTAACCCGCTGGGTCTTTGATGTTCGGCCATTACTCTCTGACATGTTAAGCACTTCGCTACACATTCTGCGACGTCCCTTTTCATATTTGGCCACCAAAAATGTCGGCGCAAATCTTGATACATTTTCGTGCTCCCTGGATGAATTGAATATTTTGAGCTATGAGCTTCGATCAAAATTTCTTCTTTCAGTTCTGGTGTTGCTGGAACCCAGATCCTTCCCTCAAACCGTAGTAACCCTTCGGTGTCGATCTTGTATTTTACATCACCGCCTTCAATCAAATTCTCTTTGATTTTTGCACACTCTTCGTCTTGTAGTTGGGCACTCTTCACTTTGTCCATTAAAGTTGGACCAGCTTCTATCTGAAATAATTGTTCGTCAGATTCCTTTGGAAATTTGATCTCCAACTCCAGTTTTGTCATTGCTGAAATGAGCTCCTCCTGAGTTGTAATCAGCATCAACTTCTCCCTACCTTTTCTGCTTAAAGCATCAGCTACCACATTCGCTTTGCCCGGATGATAAAAGATCTCACAATCGTAATCTTTTATCAGTTCCATCCACCTTCTCTGACGCATGTTCAAATCTTTCTGAGTGAAAATATACTTCAGACTTTTGTGGTCTGTGTAGATCTCACATTTCTCTCCATAAAGATAGTGTCTCCATATCTTCAGAGCAAACACAACTGCAGCCAATTCCAAATCATGAGTCGGATACCCTTTCTCATAATCTTTCAATTGTCTTGATGCATACGCAATAACTTTGCCATTCTGCATAAGAACACAACCCAACCCTTTGTGTGAGGCATCACTATACACCACAAAATTTCCTGTATTGTTTGGTAACGTCAACACAGGTGCTACACTTAGCTTCTTCTTCAAATCTTGAAAACTTTCTTCACATTTCTCCGTCCACACGAATTTTACAGCTTTCCTTGTCAAATTTGTTAGCGGAGTGGCTATCTTAGAAAAATCTTGAATAAATCTTCTATAATAACCAGCCAGTCCCAAGAAACTCCTCACTTCCGACGATGTTTTTGGTTGTTCCCAATTGATTACTGCTTCCACTTTCGACGGATCCACTGAGATCCCATCTTTGTCAATCACAAGCCCCAAAAATTGTACGCGATTGAGCCAAAATTCGCACTTAGAGAACTTCGCGTACAATTTTTCCTTTCTTAGTGTCTCCAATGTCAGATGTAAGTGTTCCACGTGTTCTTCTTGAGTTTTGGAATACACTATAATGTCATCAATGAATACCACTACAAACTTGTCTAGGAATGGCTTAAACACCCTGTTCATCAAATCCATGAACGCAGCAGGTGCATTGGTTAAACCAAAAGACATCACCAAAAACTCGTAATGTCCATACCGAGTTCTGAATGCCGTTCGTGGTATATCCTCCTTTCTTACCTTCAATTGGTGATAACCACTTCTCAAATCTATTTTCGAAAAGTACTTAGCACCCTTCAGTTGATCAAACAAGTCATCTATTCTTGGCAACAGGTATTTGTTTTTAATAGTGACTTTGTTTAACTCCCTATAATCAATACAAAGACGCATTGACCCGTCCTTCTTCTTCACAAATAAAACTGGCGCTCCCCACAGTGATACGCTTGGTTGAATATATTTCTTGTCCAGCAGCTCTTGCAACTGAACCATTAGTTCCTTCATTTCTACCGGAGCCATTCTGTACGGGGCCTTCGATATCGGTGCTGTTCCCGGCACTAAGTCGATCACGAATTCAATTTCTCTGTCCGGCGGAAGTCCTGGCAAATCTTCTGGAAACACGTCTTCGAATTCTCTCACTACCGGTATTTCTTCTAATTTCACACCTTTCTTCTGAGTATCGACTATGTAAGTTAAATAGCCCACACAACCTTGACTCAACAACTTCTTGGCCTGCATAGTTGTCAGACATTTCATTTGTCTTGGCGACTTGCTACCATAAAATACTACCTTTGACGGAGTCATAAGGTTTACGCACTTCTTTTGGCAGTCAATTATTGCTCCATAATTGAACAACCAATCCATTCCCAAAATTACATCAAATTTCCCGAGTCTAATCGGAATCAAATCTACTAACAAGACATTTTCCTTAATGTTCACCCTATAGTTCTTGTATACGAATCTAACAGGGATTATTTCCTTATTCGCAATTTCTATGTTCAAAGGAAAATTCAGTTCTTCTCTAGGCAATTCTAACCTCTTAGCAAATTCATCAGATATAAACGAGTAAGTAGCACCCGAATCAAATAATACATATGCATCAATATCATTGATTGGGATAATACCTGACACCACATCCTTTGATTGCACAGCATCTTGCACAGTCATGTTGAAGGTTCTGGCTGTGGGTTTGTTTGATGCTACAGGTCCTGTAATAGCCCACGTACCTCCATTGTTACCTCCTCCATTGTTTCTGGTTGTCACTCCCTCCTTCTTCTTAGGACATTCACGAGCAAAGTGATCCTTAGATCCGCACGTGAAGCACACATTCTTCTTTGATTGAGTGCAATTTGGGGCAATGTGACCTTCTTGGCCACATTTGTAGCAAACTCGTTACCCCATCAAACACGCTCCCTTGTGAAACTTCCCACATGTCGCACACGCTTCAAACTTCTTATTCTGCTGGTTACCCTGCTGGTTTCCAGTACCCATACTTCCATTCCACTTTCTCTTCAAGTTATTGTTGTTGTTGTTATTGTTTCCACCGCTACCACCTCCACTCTTCATCTCATTTTCATTCTTCTTCTTCTTTTGTTCCTGGTTAAATTTTGTCACCGCCTCGCCTCCACCTTCAGCGAGTACTGCTTTCTCCATCACCGCTGCAAACATCTTCAATTGGAACAGGGAAACCCTACTGTACAACCATGGCTTCAGTCCCTGTTCAAACCTTTTCGCCTTACGCTCAACTGTGCTAACCTGATATGGCGCAAACCTCGCCAATTCATTGAATTTTGCAGCATACTCAGATACCGTCATCGTCCCTTGCTTCAGTTCTAGAAACTGTACTTCCAGCTAACTCTTCGAACTCTCCGGGAAATAGGTCTCGAAAAACAACTCCTTGAACCTATCCCAAGTCATCACTCCCGGCCCTTCACGAGTTTTATTGGCCTGCCACCAATAACTAGCTTCTGCTTTCAACATGAAAGTTGCGAAAGCCGTCTTCTGGTCATCCCCTACCCTAGCGACATCGAACACCTTCTCTATCTCCATAATCCAGGTTTGTGCGTCGACTGGATTCATGGACCCACGGAATTCAGGTGGTCCAACCGCCTTAAACTCCTTAAACGTTGTACCATGGTTTTGAGGTTGATTCTGCAACGCTCCTGTCAGTAGTGTTACTAGTTGTTGAACGGGATTCGCACCAACATTGTCGTTATTGTTAGTTCCTTCAGTGGTTCTCTGTCGTGTTGGCTGACGCCTGGGAGGCATTTTCTGTTAAAATAAAACACCTATTAGACCATTACTCACTTCTTTAAGTATTTCTAATTAACTTGCTTCTATAAAAGAAATACCCACATAGCACATAACACTTTGAACAAAATAATAACATTTATTTATTCATAAACTTTCTGAAAACATAACACAATAGCATCTCTGCTATCTACATTCCTTTCCTAAACTACAAAAGTTTCAGGACAACATCATTATTATCATATCTCATGGTTACCTAACACTAGGGACTTACACATTATTTAATACTTATTACGTACATTACCGGCATATTTTCTACGATGATCTATTAAGGTACTTCGTAGCCCTATCACGTTCTTCCTCCATGACTCGAAACATTGTTCTGCGATCTAACACGAATGATGGCAGCGTCTCGAACTGAATCGGATATCCCATAACCCGATCTTGAGCTTGATTAATTGCGGTGTTAAATACTTTATCCATCTCTTCCATCTTCATCCTATTTGCCTGCGCGTCTCTCGCTGCTCTTCCAGTTCGTTGATAAGCTTCCACGTATGCATCTTCAGCTCTTGCCCTCTTAGCAGCTTCTTCTCTCAGCTTGCTCTCCAGTTCAGCAACCATCTCGATCAATTGTTCTTTCTCTCCTTCAGTCTGTATTAATTTCTCCTCGGCGTTAGTCAGTCGTTCTTCACGATCCAGGATCTCATCGTCCTTCTGTGTCATTGCAGTCTGTTGTTCAGCTACTATCTCTTGCAATTCCTCAACTGTATCCTGAAGTTCCACGTTGCGGTCATGCACCTCCTCCTCATCTGTCTCCACATCATTCTCCTCATCTTCAACTACTGTGACCAACGGTAACTCCCGTGGCAGTAGTTGTTCCCAAACTACCTGAATGTCGCGAGGCTCCTCCTCTATAGGCATTTGAGGTCCCTCCTCCCTAACCTGATTGGATTCTCTGACATTAGTCATCCTGACAACAAAATTTTAAAGTTTTAGTTATTAATCATTCTACTCGACACTCGCGAGCACATAAGTTATAAATACATAAGCACATAAGTGTTTTATTACTTCTTTCTTAAAACTCGATAAGAGTTAACTCCACTATCTTTTCAAAGGTTACTTCCTAAGGCTTTTCCCCCACCTAAGGTTCATAAGCTAAAGCTTTGATACCAACCTGTGACACCCCCAAATCCCGGCACTTCATTTCCTCAAGATTTGGTGTTCACGTAATCAAAACATTCATTTCTAACTACCCAATTATAATAAAATTGAATAAATAAAACCTGCCCATACAGGATTAAATTTAAATAAATCTCCCCAGGTTATCTAACCTTTACAAACAATCATTCATGCAGAAAATTAAAATAAACTTCATTACAATCTTTAAACCAAGTCTGAAAATAAACTGTTCAACTATTACAAGTCTTCAGTCATTGCTTCGTCTTTCCTTTCCCTTTACTGGTACTAGGTACATCACCAGTTTCAACCTTAGCTGTAAGAAATTTTACAGGCAAGAGTGAGCAAACAAGGCCCACTTGAAATAACAATAATTAAATCATTAAACTTTTACATCAGTTGTCAACATTAAGCTCAATAGAATTTAACAATATATTCTATTAACTTTTGGAAAGCTTTAACCTTTACTGAGGGTCTAATGACCACGAACCATGTCCACAGTTATAAGTAATTTTTTAACTTAAACTTTAACAGTCATAAAACTATAAGGACTTCACGTACTTAGGGGGATCAACCCTTCGTACAATGTATTGTGCACAACCATTTCAACGCTAAGTGTAACCTCTTATAAAAGAGTTGTTCTTCTCAGTATTTAGAATACAAGTCCGTACCAAAGTGAGTTTGGTTTGGATACATCATGGGGTAATTTAGAATTCAACGGTAATCAACTAGGGTTTAGTTGATTACAAACGACATAACTGTATACTATGGAATCATCATAGTTTAATTGATGTTTATAAATTGACATCATACTTTAGGGATAATCTAATAGCATACAAGTTGAATAATTACAACCTACCTTGCTTGAACAATAATAAGACAAGGTTAATTGAATAATAAACATCCACAACATGTATATAATTGTACATGCTAAACCACAAGTTAAGTACAAGAATAACTTGTTCCAAATAAATTTACACCATTATATGATAATCGAAATTGAAACAATAATTAGTTCAATAACACCAATGATTAGAAAACTTATACAATAAAGAACTTGCTAAATATCAAAAGTTAAGGCTTAGGAACTTGCTCAATGTAAAAAGTAGGTTTAGGAAACTTGCCTTTAGCACAAGCTACACTTTTACCACTTGAATTGATATCCTAAACATATGTCATATTGACATAATTAGTCCTAACCAACATTGTACATTTATATAAACAATTACATTCATCATATGGGTTGAATTACTCATTCACATAATCAATTATATTTCAGGTAGATAATACTTAATAACATGATATTTCATAGTCTAATAATACTGAAATTATCATTTAACATTATTATAATAAACACATAACATTTATTTTCAAGTTTTGTACATTTAAACAAAACTGTCAAACAGTTCTGCCAAGCCGCGCCGCGGCGCCACAGTTTGTACTGTGGCTCGCGCTGCGGCGCTGAGTCAGCGCTGCGGCGCAGCGATTATACTATGAGCCGGCGCTGCGGCGCAGTGATTGTGCAACAGGCCGCTTACGTCATGGTGATGGCGCTGCGGCGCCAGCAATGAACTGCTGGGCCGCGCCGCGGCGCGAACTGTCAGCGTCGACTGACAGCTTCGGCAACCATGAAAGAAAAAGCCAAATTGGCCAAAAAGCTCGAATCTAATAGACTGATTATCATGAAAATTGCATATAGACATCATATAAACATATTGTGAGTACTCCTAGCATGTTTCTATCCATCAATTAGCACAAACATCAATTATACAACACCCAATTTTAATGTTTTTGGCAAAAACACCACTTTTTGATATTTTCCATGAAATTCAACACTGTGATTTTGTTATTCAATCAAAATAGAAATTTCCAAGCATCATGATTATGATTTTTCATACTCTAGCAATTCTTATAATCAATTTATCAATTTAACAACAATTAAAACCTTAATTTCTATTTTAAAATAGCCATACTCATATATATTTCATATGAACACTGTGATATATTTCTTCCACAAAACACATATATACATGAATTAAAAATCTCTATAATCATGCATAAACTCATAAAATAACTATATAATCAAGTACCATACCAAGTTATACATGTATATCAACAATTCATCCCATAAAATATTTTACAGAGAACTTTTTGGGAAGAAGAAAAACATGAAACTTTTAGAGAAAGAGATTGAGCTCCTACCTTGGATTAGGAAGATGATAACTATCTTTTTCTCCAAATTCTTTTCTCCAAAACCTGTTAAAACACTCACTTGCTCTAAATTTTCTCTCTGTGTTCTTCTTCTTCTTCTCTCTTCTTCCTCTGAGTTTTTCTTTCTTTCTCTCTAACCTCTCTCCTCTATCTTACGTATTATAATATAACGTATAAGATATAATGTATATATTAAATATATAATATAACTCTCACATAACTGACATCAGTTATTTTTATTTTAAAAATCAAAAGCCATAAGGCTTGTTTGGTTAAGCTTAATAAAAATAACCTATTAATCCTTACTCCTTGTTTGGTAAATTGAATTAAAATATAATAGATTAATCCTTATACCTTGTTTGCTAAAATCCTAATAGATTAAAGACTTATTATGTATTAAGCCTTGTTTGACAAAACTAAATTAAACTATTTTTAATTTATTTTAATAACTCCTTTATAGCAAGGTTATTAGTCACACCTTTATTAAATTAATAAATCAATTAAACATTAATTTATTAAATTACTTTAACACATAAACAATTATAATTTCTTTTATAATTATAATTTCATTTAACCAACTAATATTTTAAACTACAATTTCTCATTTAAAATATTATTATTTATTTAAAACCACTATAAGCTCTCTAGCTTATTAATTAAATTAATTATTATAAATCTCATAACAACTAATTTATTTAGCTCCTTAATTTATTACACAACAAATAATTAATTAAATCACATCAATTCCAATTGCCATAATTCGATAAATATTTAATATTGCCAATAAATATTTAATATCTACTATTTAATTATTTATTCAACAAATAATTAAATAAACTACATCACTCAAATTAAACAATTAATTATTCAATCAATAAACCTATCCATTAAATATTTATATAAATCAATAAATATTTATTATAATAATTTAAAATTATAGAATGTTACATCTCGTCTATAAATGTTATTTAACATATTACTTGCAACCAAAAACACATATATAACCATTCTCTCGACAAATCATGCATCAAAACCATTTACAGTGAAGAAAACTTCAAGAACAAAAACTAAAAATATAGAATAAGAATATTACCTTTTGATTCCTCTTAACCTTAGCAAAGATGATTATAATAGCTTTGTTAATTCTCTATTTCCTTCTCAAATCACATAGAAAACAAATTCTCTCAATATATCTCACCCTCTCTCACAACTCTGTGTTTGCAAATAAGTGTAGGAAGAAAACTGATATAATATTTACGTAACTTAGAAAACTGATATATATAATAATACGTATAATAACCCATATCAGTTATAAGAATAAAGGTTTTAGCAGTTACAAAAATTCATACCCCAAGGGCCATGTTTGGCAAACATTATTAATACCCTTTTTTACTTTATTTTAATATTCCTTTTTTGTAATATGGTTCACTTGTCACACTTTTAACAAATTAATTTAATTAAATTCTTAAATCCATTAATCCTTGACATATAATTATAATTTCCATTATAAATTATAATTTTATTTAACAAATTAGTACATCCAATTTAATTATTAAATTAGAACAACATTATAATTATTTAACAATTCATCTTTTAATTAAATTATAATTTAAACAATACATTAGCGTAATCAAATACGCACAACTTATAAAATCATATAATCATCAATAATTTAACATTATAACAACTCATTTAATAATTATCAACTCTTTAATTTAATTATTAAATTAAATTAGAATATTACCACTATGTAACATAATAATTAATTCAATACCCATTTAATTTAATTAACTTCAAAATACAAAATTACCAAATACCAACTTAATTAATATATTACACTTAATTAAGTTAATTCCCCACAACTCATGAATTATTTATTTAACTAATAAATAATCAAATCAATCAAATATTTATTTAACAATAAACACATTAACTAAAATATTTATTTAATTCAATAAATATTTTAAATTACATATAAAAATTCTGGATCGTCACATCCTTCTCTCTTTACAAGGATCCTGTCCCCAGAATCACAACTCAAACAATTCAGTCGTCACATTTTTCCCTCCTTATAAGGATTCTGTCCCCAGAATCGAAGATATATATTAAAAAAATAACTCAGGATAACTTTTCATCATCTTATTTTCGAGTTCCCACGTAACTTCTTCAGCATTGTGGTCCCTCCACATTACCTTCACAAAAAGGTATCACTTTATTCCTGAGAACTTATTCTTTTCTGTTAACTATTTGAATAGGAATTTCCTCATAGGATAAATCCTTATCAAACTATAACGGTTCGTACTCGATCACTTGATTGTAGTCAGGCTTGTACGACCGTAGCATTGAAATATGAAAACCATTGCGAATGTTCTCTAACTGTAGAGGTAAGGGTACCTCATAACCATCTATTCCCTCTCTTCGCAGTACATAAAAACTAAGAACCTCGATTTCAGCTTTCCCCTTTTTTTTCTTATAAATTTTATATTTCCCTTTCACTGGGACATTCTCAAGAAAATGAAACTACATACTACAAAAGCATGTTTCCTTCTATCTGACTTGAGCAGCTAACAATCTTGTTCTTATGACTTGACGATTTATGCAATTTTCTATACGACTTTAAGCCTTAGCAGTCAAAGTTCTCCATCGTCATCCTAACATAGTTGAGTTTCGCTCCTACATCCATATAACGTTTCGTAAGGCAATACACCAACGCTTTACGTGATAGCTGTTGTTCTAGGCGAACTCAACCACAGGTAAATGTCTTCTAATGTCTGGCTTGTCCTTTCATCCTGCTCATCAGTTTGTAAATGGTATAACGTGCTCATTTTTAACTGCATCCCCATGCATTCTTATAACTTTTCTGGAAATTCGATGTTAATCGTGGATCTCCATCGAACACGATTGATGTCGGATCACCGTGCCTTGAAACAATTTCTTTGACAAATAACTTCGCCCACTGATCGATAGGAAATATGCTAACATTGACGTACCATGAAATCCATCGCCATATCTTTCCACCAAAAGTATTGTTGAAGGCGTAATATACATTTTCGTGCTCCCTAGTTGATTCAACATATAATTTTATTCAAAACTTCATTGTCAATTCCTGATATTGGCGAAACCTAGTTTCTTCCTTCAACTTTCAACCACCCTTCAGAATCGATCTTGAATTTGACACCTTCATCTTGGAGTTACTCTTTCTTTACTTTGTCCAGTAAAGTGGTACGGTTTTCCATCTTAACAGCTTCCTCTTTGACTTCTTCAGATATTTTACCTCTCACCACAACTTAACCATTTCTATTATGAACCCATCTTGCGCAGTTAACAAAAATAACTCCAACCTTTTTCTTAAGACGTCGGTAACCATATTCATTTAGGATTTTGCAGTCACAATCCTTGATCAACTTCAACTATCACTTCAAACTCATGCTTAAATATCTCTGTGCAAGGATATACTTTAGACACTTTATGGT
This sequence comes from Panax notoginseng, assembly GCA_016801055.1. NCBI lineage: Eukaryota > Viridiplantae > Streptophyta > Magnoliopsida > Apiales > Araliaceae > Panax > Panax notoginseng. The sequence goes on along the minus strand of CM029023.1, from coordinate 113,752,502 downwards.
CTATTTATATCTCACACTACTTCCCAAAAATAATACCTTAAAATCGTCAGGGCAACAACTACTATTCTTGAATCGAATCCTTGGAATATGAAACGATAATTCAATATAGATCAACAGATATATATGAATTCAAAGGCTATCAACGTATCCAACTGGATAAATAATTTATACTGAGAAGTCACTAAGGACTATTGAACATCTACTAGAATCATCCATATTAAACTGATAACCCAAAAGAAATAAGTACGATAGGTGATTAGTCTACAATACTCTATGTTATGCATAACACCACAGTAATATTCACGCGTGTGTTGGGGCTTCCAACAATAAACACTCCCCTTACCATAAGGGTTGTTCAACTCAGTTTTCAAGATTTTCGCACCAGTCAATTGGTTTGGATAGTTTTATAAACATTCATATAGTCTAGCCAAATCAAATGGCATAGACACTTTTATAATATTCAAGAACAATACCAAGTTCAACATGAATAATAGTTTTCTCAAGAGTTTAACATACTAGCTCAATTGAACGAGAAAGTAAGATAACTTGCATTCAAAGAGATAAGGTTTGCTTACGACATTCGTCGAATAAAGGAATACAAAGGTTTAGGATACTTGCCTTAAGCGTAGTCTATCCACGTAAATTAACCAACACTTTTGAATCCTATTATAGTGTATTATATGTATAGGATGCCCATTAGTTAAACATATTCGTTAAACAAACTTGATATATAGCTCAAGTGTACACATATGACTCAATTATGAAATCTTATATATATGTTATTACGTAACTCAGAACTATCGTTAGACTTCATCTTTTAAAAACACCTTATCAATTCAAGCTAAAATAGGTGTTAATATACAACGCTTCCTTTGTCAGTGTGTCATGGACAAAAATAAGCATAATAAATTTATACTAGCACGCTACACATTTCAGAAATCATAAAAGTCACTTTCCAAGTCTACAGAAGGGCGCGGCCGCTCCTGATTTGTACTAGGGAGACGTGCGGCCGCTCAGCTCCTAATTCAAACCAGGGATGAATAATCACTTGCTTGGCCTAGCTTGCCCATCCTTACATACATAACATATATTAACATGTCAAGGGTCCTTTCGTATCTCTCAAGTTCAATCTAGGTTCCTTCTTTCATAATATGGTTCTATATAAGTTGAACATCTCAACAAGTTAAGGCCATCCAAGGTTATGAAAACAAAAAGTCTAACATGCTTGATTCTTAAACATATAAAGTAGTCATATAACTCATATTAGACATGTTTGTGAGTATTCATATCACATAAATGTAATTAGCATCGTTTTGGTTTGAAAATATGCTTCGTTTATGGTTTACTTGAATTACGATACCTAAGCATGGTATATATACATTTATAATACATGAGTGAGTCTAAGAGTATAATCAAACATGTTCACAAATATCAGATTCTAACTCTCAAAGTCGCATGTTAATATTCATGTTTAAAGTTCGTATTTTCATTAGTAAAGCTTACTAATAAGTCCAACATGATCATGCTTAATTACGAAATCCATATATGTAAGTTAATATGTCCGACATGCATTTCAAAACCATACTAACATGCTTGTAAAATCATAATATACATTACCTCAAGTTCACAATTTCTAATTTTCCAAATCTTAAAGTTTTCTTTGGATGTTTATACTAAAATCAACTAACATGGCTTACTATATACATAACATCCTCATTCCATGTGTTAAGTTGGTTTATATGCATATACTAGCTAATATAGCATGCTCAGATAAAGGCAAGATCACAAAATCATCACACAGGACTGACAGCCGGCGCGACCGCGCGATCATGTACTATAGAAGTGGCGCAGCTGCGCCACTTCGATCAGAATGAAGAATAAGGACTCTGCTTTTGCAGAGCTCCAATATAACCAACATCTAACCTGAGTTCAAACCCACTATATAGCTCCTAGTTATGCAAACAAACCCAGATAACACAATGGCATGCTATTCTACATCAATTAACAGAGATTTCATACAATTAAATTTTTTTGACAAAACTCAAGCTCGAGCTCAAGAACTCAATACTAGATTTTATACCTCTTGAAGCTTGAATTGGACTCCTCCCCACTACTCTGATTATACCTTCCTCAATGCTCAACAATTTCCACTCTTAGTTCACACTTAGCAGACAATTTCAAGCAACAGAGAATGAGAAGAATGAAGTCACTTATATAGAGAAATGCATACCCAGTCAATTACTTTATACCAAGGTTTGTTTCAATGGAAAATGAAAGGAAATGTTGGGTAAAGAAGAGTTGGCCAATTGCCCACCTCCATAGCCATCATTACTATTATTCTAGCTTTAATTACCGACTTGTGTTCGCGTATTATAGAGTGAGTTACTGTTCATGTACTGATTGCTCAACTGAGCTTCTCAATTCTTAACAACGTGATTAATTTGCCTAGCTTAGTTTTTTTTTACTTCCAAAATGTAATTTTAATGTGTTAATGCTACTACATAAGGAAAGTTAGGGATTATTTATGTATCCATATCATATATTCCATGTACATTACTCCTATCCAATTAATGTTTATAACATGTATGGGCTCAATTTAATTGGTCCCTAATAATTCAATATTTCCTTATAACTTTATTATTCCAATTAGGATCACTTATTGAAATAATTTGTAATTCTTTGCTAGAGTACATATTTTACTGCTCGACACATATTTATTGTCACATAAGCAATTATTTATAATTTCTTCTACTTAACTATATAGTTTCCAATAGGTTCAATCACATTGCTTCATACAATATAGTTTAATAAATCTTAATATATAGTAGTTACATATAGTATAGTCATATAAGTGTCGCACTACACTATATAATATAATTGTATTCCATATATTTAATTATCACATGCTTGCACATAGCAATTAATAAATTATTTATCTAACCAATTAATTAATAATAATATTAATCAATCCCTTCCCTATTAATCTATGACATTATTAATCTTTATAACAATTGATTACGTAAATAAAAATCTTGTTATATTTATAAATACGTTGCTCATTGCTATTATATCTCTTACACTAATAATAGTCACATATTATTAATCACCATTAATATTTAATCAATATTCTCTAATAACAATTAATATAGATTAATTGTTCGCTTAACAATTCATTCGTTAATTAATATAATCACTATTATTTCTCATCACGGTGCCACACAAGGCATTTCAACGAGTTTATTACAACTCCACATTTCCTCACTTATTACAATTATTCACTTTAATATACTTGAGTTAACTCGTCTGATAATACGAAATTATTTCTATTCAAATAAATACGCATTTCCATTAATATATCTATTTATTAATATATAAAAATTCTCGGGTATTACATCCTCCCCCCATTATAAAAATTTCGTCCCGGAATTGTTACAAGGTTACACAAATAAATGGGGATAATCCCTCATCATCCTATCTTCTAACTCCCGCGTTGCCTCCTCGACATCGTGGTTACGCCAAAGTACTTTTACAGATGAAATAACTTTGTTCCTTAAAGTTTGCTCTTTCCTATCTAGAATTTGGACAGGAATTTCTTCATACGCTAAGTTTTTCTCCACTTGAATGGGCTTGTAAGAAATCACGTGCTTGTAGTCGGCCTTGTACGGTCGCAACATGGAAATGTGGAACACGTTGTGAATGTGCTCCAACTCTGGTGGTAATGCAACTTTGTATGCCACTTCGCCCACTCGCTTCAGTATCTCGAACGGTTCTATGAATCTTGGACTCAACTTTCCTTTCTTGCCGAAACGGATCTTTCCCTTCTATGGAGATACCTTTAAGAAAACAAAACTGTCAACTTTATAGTCTCGGTCCTGCTAATGTAAATCTACGTATTTCTTCTGGCGATCTTGAGCTGCTACAAGTCTGGCTCTTATCACTGTCACTACATCTGCGATTTGTTGTACTAACTCTGGTCCGAGTTTTCGTCGCTTTCCGACTTCATCCCAACATAATGGCGTTCTGCACTTTTTCCTGTAAAGAGCTTCGTACGGTGGCATGCCGATACTCACATGGTAACTATTATTATACGTAAATTCGACTAAGAGTAGGTGGTCGTCCCAATTTCTCATGAAGTCCATCACACAAGTCCTATGCATGTCTTCTAGCATTTGTATTGTTCGCTCACTCTGTCTGTCTGTCTGAGGATGATAAGCGGTACTCAACCTTAACTGTGTTCACATCCTCTCTTGCAAGCTTCTCTAAAAATTTGACATGAAGCGCGGGTCTCAATCAGAGACAATTAACACCGGCACTCCATGTCGTAAAACAATCTCCTTTACGTACAAACTCACTAACTGATTTAAACTGTAGTGGATCTTGATCGGTAGAAAATGTGTTGTTTTTGAAATTCGATCCACGATAACCCAAATGGCATCATAACCTTTATGCGTAACTAGAAGTCCTACTACGAAATCCATCGTAATGTGCTCCCATTTCCACTCTGATATTTCCAACGGTTGTAGTAAATTACTCGGCCGCTGATGCTCTACTTTTACGCGTTGGCAAGTCAAACATCTACTAATGCACTCTGCGACTTCCCGTTTTAGATTGGGCCACCAAAAATATTGCCTCAAGTCTCGGTACATCTTAGTGCCTCCCGGATGAACAAAATACGTCGTATTGTGTGCCTCATGCAAAATCTCTTCTCTTAACTCGATTACCGTTGGTACCCATACTCGTCCTTTGAATCTTAAGATACCGTCTTTATCCATTCAAAATTTCTCTTCCTCATTTTCTGTAATCCTTTTCCTGATCTTCTCATATTCTTCATCTTTCTCCTGTGCTTATTTTACTCTATCCAACAATGTCGGATAAGCTTCCATTATAAATAACTTCTCTCCAGACCTTTCTGATCCTTTCACTTATATCTCCAATTTCTCCATCTCTCTTATCAACTCTTTCTGGGTCGTCAATTGAAATAATTTCTCCCTTACTTTCCTGCTCAGAGCGTCGACAACTACGTTTGCCTTCCTCGGGTGATAAAGAATATCACAGTCATAATCTTTGATCAATTCCAACCACCTTATTTGACGCATATTCAACTCCTTTGTGTGAAGATATATTTCAGACTTTTGTGGTCCGTGTATATCTCACATTTCTCTCCGTACATATAATGCCTCCATATCTTTAACGCAAAAACTACTGCCGCTAACTCTAAGTCGTGAGTATGGTATCATTTTTCGTAATCCTTTAGTTATCGTGATGCATACGCAATAACTTTTTCGTGTTGCATGAGCACACAACCAAGTCCCTTATGTGATGTGTCACTATACACCACAAAATTTCCCGCATCATCTGGTAGTGATAACACAAGCGCTTCGCTCAATCTCTTCTTCAACTCTTGAAAGCTCTCTTCGCATTTGTCAGTCCATACAAATTTCACCGTCTTCCTTATTAGGTTAGTCAACGGGGTTGCTATCTTAGAAAAATCTTGGATAAATCTTCGATTGTACCCAGCTAACCCTAAGAAACTTCTCACCTCCGTCGGTGTTCTCGGTTGTTCCCAATTACTTACTGCTTCGACCTTTGCGGGGTCTACTGAGATTCCATCCTTATCCACCACATGGCCTAAGAATTGAACCTTCTTCATCCAAAATTCACACGTTGAAAATTTTGCATACATCTTCTCCTTTCGTAGTGCCTCCAAAACAATCTTCAAATGTTCAGCGTGTTCTTCCTCTGTCTTTGAGTAGATGAAAATGTCATCGATGAAAACTACTACGAATTTATCTAAGAATGGATTGAAGAAGACTCGGTTCATCAAATCCATGAATGTTGTCGGAGCATTAGTCAAACCAAATGACATTACCAAAAACTCGTAATGTCCATAACGGGTTCGAAACGCAGTCTTTGGTATGTCCTCATCCCGCACTTTCAGTTGGTGATATCCAGTCCATAGGTCGATCTTTGAGAAGCATTTCACTCCCTTCAGTTGATCAAATAAGTCATCTATCCTCGATAATGGATATCTATTCTTAATCGTTACTTTGTTCAATTCTCGATAATCGATACAGAGTCTCATCGATCCGTCTTTTTTCTTAACGAATAACACTGGTGCTCCCCAAGGAGATACACTCGGTCGAATGTAATCCTTATCCAATAACTCTTTAAGTTGTACCATCAACTCCTTCATTTCTACCGGCGCCATACGATATGGATCTTTCAAAATCGGTGCCGTTCCCGGTTCTAAGTCTATTACGAATTCGATTTCTCTATCTGGCAGAAGACCAGGCAAATCGTCCAGAAACACATCTTGAAATTCATTTACTATGTATATATATATTTAATTTCTACCCCCTTTTTATGAGTATCTACGATGTAAGCTAAATAACCTACACATCCTTTCCTTAATAATTTCTTGGCCTGCATCATCGTAATGCGACACGATTGCTTAAGCGATGAGATACCATAAAACACTACCTTAGACTTACTCGGAGTCTGAAAGTTCACACACTTGTCCTGACAGTCAATTACCGCCGTATGGTTATACGTCAAATTCTCTTAGTCTGATAGGAATCAAGTCTATGCTCAGTTCATGTTCTCTAATGTTTGCGTGACAATTTTGATAAATGTATTCTATAGGGATTATTTCCTTATTCGTAACTTCAATGTTCAAAGGATCTTCTAAACGTTCTCGGAGTGTACTAAGTTTACTAGCAAATTCTTCAGATATAAAAGAACAGGTGGCACTCAGATCAAATAATACATAAGTATTTATATTATTGATTGGGATTATACTTGACACCACGTCCTTCGTAGCTACCGTGTCTAGGACGATCATATTAAAGGTTCGGGCGGTCAATCGGTTGGGTTGCGCGGGTCCACCAATCATTAACTTGCTTCCTCCTCCTTGGCCTCCGCCAGTTCCACTACTCCCTTTCTTTGGGCAATCCTTTATCTGGTGCTCTGTTAATCCACAAGCAAAGCATCCCCTGATCTTCTTTGGTTTTGGGCAATTTGGCGATATTTGCCCCTCTTGGCTGCAATTATAACACGTGCTCTTTCTTTTCTAGCAATCCCCTTGATGACTTCTCCCACATTTGTTACAAGCTTCAGTCCTTTTCTTAAAGTTTCCCTGGTGACTTCCACCTTGATTATTGTTTCTGTTGTTATTATTGTTATTTTTTTCCCATTTTCTCTTTCTGGAGTTACTCCCTCCACTGTTGCTTCCTCCACGATACTCACTCTGAGTGTTCTTGTTTTTCTTTTCCTTATGATATAGACTTAAGGCCTCACTGCCACCTTCCACAATGATTGCCTTCTCTAACAACGTTACAAAGGAATCAATTTGGAGAACTGATACCTTATTATACAGCCATGGCTTCAGCCCTTGCTCGAAGCGTCTCGCCTTTCTTTCCTCATCCCCAACTTGGTGTTCCGCAAATCGCGCTAGTTCGTTAAAATTAGCAGCGTATTGCGCCACCATCATATCCCCTTGTTTTAACTCTAGGAACTTCACTTCCATCCTATTCTTCATACTCTTTGGAAAATAGTTCTCTAAGAACAAGGTCTTAAACCTTTCCCAGGTTATAGTCCCTTCTCCCACCCTCTGCTGATTAGCTTTCCACCAATAGTTTGATTCGCCTCTCATCATGTATATGGCAAATACTTTCTTCTGGTCTTCACTCACGCGAGCTATAGTGAAAGCTTTTTCGATCTCCTTGATCCATGTTTGCACAACTATCGAGTTAGTAGTTCCTATGAATTCTGGTGGTCCTACACTCTTAAAATCTTTAAAGTTCGTGACAGGAGCTGCTTGGGGAACGGGTGGTACTGGTTCATTCCTTCCCCTAAGAGCCTCTCCTAACAAATCTACAAGCCTCTACATTGGATCTACTGGTCCTCTTTCATCATTAACCGACTCTTCTGGTATAGTTATTCTACGCCTTGGTGCCATGATCTTAAGCATTTCTCTTAACATCAAGAAGAATAACTTTATAACACATTTATGAATTAAGCTCATTTATATTCATATGCCAAATCGTTACAATTACATGATTCTCTCTAGCATACTGCTATAAATGATAACACATATCCCCTAATATCACAAAAGGCGGGGACATCACTAGCTTACTACCCCTTTAACATTTTTCAAAAGTTGGGGTCTACTACTATCTCATATCTTACACAAAAGACTGAGATTTCAACAACAGATTAAACAACACAGAATTAAATATACTACAACTACTAAGCTTCTTCCTCTAGACTCAATCTAACATCACACGCTCCACAGTGCTCTGGTATTCCTTCTGAGTAATGTGCACCACCGTGTCTCGGCTTATAGTATGTCGGGTCTGTCCCTGCTCTGTCGGGTAGTGATTTACCCCATCAATCAACCTCTCCATGACCGTGCATATAACATAGCCCATCTTGTTCATCTTCCTTCTCTTACACCTCACTTCATCCTCTAGATCATTAGCCCAATCATTAGCTCCTTCCCACATCTCCTCGAAGTGGATCCTATCCATCACCTCCATCTCTAGCTGAGTGTGAAGTGCTTCCTTCTCAGCCTTCCCACTAAGCTCTCTCTGCTCAGACTCTTCTAGCTTCCCTGCCAGCTCCACATTCCTAGCCACTGATCGGTGAAACAAAGTTCCCATTTGGATCTCTGCCTCCTTACGGTGAGCAATTTCTACCTCTATCACCTGCATCACTAATTGCCTCTGATGGTCCTCGTCCCTCAGTTTCTGGAACTCGGACTCCCTTTCCCTAGCCTCAGTCTCTAATTCCTCCACTCTACATCCCAATTCCAAAATCTACTCCTCATACTCCCCCAACATCTGATCCTCAAAAGTAACCTCGTCGAAGTCCTCCATGGGCTCAGGCTCCAACTCCGGATCATACTCCTCGGGTAATGGCTCCATCTCCTCCTCCTCATCATCCTCATCAATAGGGGCCACTACCAATAGGGGCCACCACTGATATGGGCTCCATTATCAATGGTGCCTCATATACCACGTGAATATCATGCGACTCATCCTCTACTACACGGATAGGTCCTCCCATGTCAGTCATCCTACAATCACCAACACAAGACAACACAAACAACAACTCCATTAGAATGTTAAATAACATAAGTTCATTGTATAGAATGAAGTTATATTCTATAACACACTAAGTCTCTTTCTATAAAAACTCTATATGAGTCTCATCCCTCTTTATCTTCTAAGTTTTCCTAAGTTATAATCTAAGGACTCTCGTTCCTAAGGTTTATAACTATAGCTCTGATACAAACCTGTGACGCCCCCAAATTCGGACCGCCACTTGGTCAGTCGAATTTGGTTCATCACGTGCTCATGGTATTATAATAATAACTAAAATTACACATTCATAGCTAAAGATCTGTTCTAGAATAATATACAATGATTTATTATAATTATTCCCCCAAGTCTCGCAACCTGCTGTACTTAATAGATTACATACTAATATCGAATAAAGACTTATTACATAATCCTACTTAAGCTTAAACATAGTCTAAAGACAGTCTTAATACAACATAACACTTTTAAACATAAAGGAAAAAGTTGGTCGGTAGCATTGCCATTGTCCTTCCCAGAGACACTTCCATGTTCTGCCTTAACTGAAAGGTTTTAAATAAGCAAGAATGAGCAAAAATTGCCCAACAAGTAATATACAACAACGGTAAAGAGCTTTATAACACAAGTTTGAAATATCGAAGTATCATCTCTAAGATAGTTCAGAGTCTCAGAATAATATCATGAATAACGAATATCAATAATTCTTGAATCGAATCCTTGGAATATGAAACGATAATTCAATATAGATCAACAGATATATATGAATTCAAAGGCTATCAACGTATCCAACTGGATAAACAATTTATACTGAGCAGTCACTAAGGACAATTGAACATCTACTAGAATCATCAATATTAAACTTATAACCCAAAATAAATAAGTACGATAGATGATCAGTATACATTACTCTATGTTATGCATAACACCACAGTAATATTCACGCGTGTGTTGGGGCTTCCAACAATAAACACTCCCCTTACCATAAGGATTGTTCAACTCAGTTTTCAAGATTTTCGCACCAGTCAATTGGTTTGGACAGTTTTATAAACATGCATATAGTCTAGCCGAATCAAATGGCATAGACATTTTCACAATATTCATGAACAATACCAAGTTCAACATGAAAAATAGTTTTCTCAAGAGTTTAACATACTAGCTCAATTAAACGAAAAAGTAAGATAACTTGCATTCAAAGAGATAAGGTTTGCTTACGACATTCGTCGAATAAAGTAATGCAAGGGTTTAGGATACTTGCCTTAAGCATAGTCTATCCATGTAATTTAACCAACACTTTTGAATCCTATTATAGTGTATTATATTCATAGGATGCCCATTACTTAAACATATTCGATAAACAAACATGATATATAGCTCAAGTGTACACATATGACTCAATTATGAAATCTTATACGTATGTTATTACGTAACTCAGAACTATCGTTAGACTTCATCTTTAAAAAACACCTTGTCAATTCAAGCTAAGATAGGTGTTAATATGCAACGCTACCTCTATCAGTGTGTCATGGACAGAAATAAGCATAATGCAGTTATACTAGCATGCTACACATTTAAGAAATCACAAAAGTCACTTTCCAAGTCTACAGAAGGGCGCAATCGCGCCTGATTTGTACTAGGGAGACGCGCGGCCGCGCGGCTCCCAGTTCAAACCAAGGTTGAGCAATCACTTGCTTGGCCTAGCTTGCCCATCCTTACATACATAACATATATTAACATGTCAAGGGTCCTTTCGTATCTCTCAAGTTCAATCTAGGTCCCTTCTTTCATAATATGGTTCTAAGTTGAACATCTCAACAAGTTAAGGCCATCCAAGGTTATGAAACTATAAAGTTTAATATGCTTGATTCTTAAACATATAAAGTAGTCATATAACTCATATTAGACATACTTGTGAGTATTCATATCACATATGTGTAATTAGCATCGTTTTAGTTTGAAAATATGCTTCGTTTATGCTTTACTTGAATTACGATACCTAAGCATGGTATATATACATTTATGGTACATGAGTAAGTCTAAGAGTATAATCAAACATGTTCACAAATATCATATTCTAACTTTTAAAGTAGCATGTTAATATTCATGTTCAAAGTTCGTATTTTCATTAGTAAAGCTTACTAATAAGTCAAACATGATCATGCTTCATTACGAAATCCATATATGTAAGTTAGTATGTCTGACATGCATTTCAAAACCATACTAACATGCTTGTAAGATCATAATATACATTACCCCAAGTTCACAATTTCTATTTTTTCAAATCTTAAAGTTTTCTTTGGACGTTTATACTAAAATCAACTAACATGGCTTACTATATACATAACATCCTCATTCCATGTGTTAAGGTGGTTTATATGCATATACTAGCTAATATAACATGCTCAAATGAAGGAAAGATCACAAAATCAGCACACAAGACTGGCAGCCGGCGCGGCCGCGCGGTCATGTACTATAGAAGTGGTGCGACCACGCCACTTCGATCAGAATGAAGAATAAGGACTCTGCTTCTACAGAGATCCAACATAACCAACATCTAACCTGAGTTCAAACCCACTATACAGCTCCTAATCATGCAAACAAACCTAGATAACACAATGACATGCTATTCTACATCAATTAATAGAGATTTCATACAATTAAAATTTTTTGACAAAACTCAAGCTCAAGCTCAAGAACTCAATACTAGATTTATACCTCTTGAAGCTTGAATTGGACTCCTCCTCACTATTCTGATTATACCTTCCTCAATGCTCAGCAATTTCCACTCTCAGTTCACACTTAGCAGACAATTTCAAGTAACAGAGAATGAGAAGAATGAAGTCACTTATATAGAGAAATGCATACCCAGTCAATTGCTTTACACCAAGGTTTGATTCAATGGAAAATGAAAGGAAATGTTGGGTAAAGTAGAGTTGGCCAATTGCCCACCTCCATAGCCATCATCATTGCTATTCTAGTTTCAACTACCGACTAGTGTTCGCGTATTATAGAGTGAGTTATTGTTCATGTACTGATTGCTCAACTGAGCTTCTCAATTCTTAGCAACGTGATTAATTTGCCTAGCTTAGTTTCTTTAGACTTCCAAAATGTAATTTTAATGTATTAATACTACTACATAAGGGAAGTTAGGGATTATTTATGTATCCACATCATATAATCCATGTACATTAATCATGTCCAATTAATGTTTATAACATGTATGGGCTCAATTTAATTGGTCCCTAATAATTCAATATTTCCTTACAACTTTATTATTCCAATTAGGCTTACTTATTGAAATAATTTATAATTCTTTGCTAGAGTACATATTTTACTGCTCAACACATATTTATTGTCACATAAGCAATTATTTATAATTTCTTCTACTTAACTATATAGTTTCCAATAGGTTCAATCACATTGCTTCATACAATATATTTTAATAAATCTTAATATATGGTAGTTATATATAGTTTAGTCACATAAGTGTCGCACTATACTATGTAACATTGTTGTATTCCATATATTTTATATATTTAATTATCACATGCTTGGACATAGCAATTAATAAATTATTTATCTAACCAATTAATTAATAATAATATTAATTAATCCCTTCCCTATTAATCTATGACATTATTAATCTTTATAACAATTGATTAAATAAATAAGAATCTTGTTATATTTATAAACACGTTGTTCATTGCTATTATATCTCTTACACTAATAATAGTCACATATTATTAATCACCATTAGTATTTAATCAATATTCTCTAATAACAATTAGCAATTAATATGGATTAATTGTTCGCTTAATAATTCTTTTGTTAATTAATATAATCACTATTATTTCTCATCGCGGTGCCACACAAGGCATTTCAACAAGTTTATTACAACTTCACATTTCCTCACTTATTATAATTATTCACTTTAATATACTTGAGTTAACTCGTCTCATAACACGAAATCTTTTCTATTCAAATAAATATTCATTTCCATTAATATATCTATTTATTAATATATTGAAATTATCGGGTATTACAGTGATGATCACGCTCTAAGAAATAGAATGAATTCTGAAGAATGACACATGTCAACTGTGGAGGCTGAGAATTTGATGAAGCAACTGCTCTTAATAAAATTATGGCACGTGTCTCAAAGAGCCAAATTGGAGGGAATTGTCACAGAAGGCGTTTCAAAATCTGACCATTGCTTTTCCCAATCCATTACCCAAACCTATTTGTATGCATAACCTACAAACCATTTAGCTTCCCAAAGCTATCGATCCCTACAAATCGTCAAATCATTCTAGACTATCACAACTTCAAAAGCTTCTAAAAACTCTAAACTCTCTCTACCAAAGCAAATTTAGCATTTTATCGCTCTCAAATCTCTCTAAATGGGAAACTTACAGATCAATAGAAAAAGAAAGGTTAATGAGTGTAAGGAAGATAAATCTGTAAAAGGGGGTAAGCGCGTGATTATTCCACATAGTGATAGTCAGTCACTATGGAAAAGGCATAAAATGAATGAAAGGGAATATGTAGAAACTGAAGAACCTGATCTTCAAAGATCTAACATATCTTTGTCTGAGTTTTAAGGAAGAAAAAGAGTTGATTCTAACAGAATAGTGCTAGGGAGACAGAGAAATATATTATTATAATGAAAATGGAAAGGGTTTTTAAACGAACTATTACACTTTCTCAAATCTGATGAGGAAAACTTGGAGGACTCATCACCTGAGTTATAATTGTCCAAGAAAGATATGCAGAATGATGATTGTAAGACCCCAACTTTTATAAATAAAGATGAATTTTCTATAAATATCATTTTTGAATATTATGGAGTTAATTTGATATAATGTTATAGTTGTGGGTAATATTTATAAATTTTGCAAAGTACGCAAGTTGTTATATAATATTCGATTGGTCGGGGAATATTCGTTTTAACATGGAATATTCGTACAACGACACAATCATTGGTGGACCCCACAACGGAATTATTGTCGAATTGAGAAAACGATAAAAATATTTTATTAAAAATAACGGCGGAAGTTTTACCATTGTTACTGTTGAACTACTCGGTAGTAAAAGTACAGTAATACGTGTGGTTGCATAGTAGCACACGGTATTGATTATTAATGCTTATGTGAGAAGTCACTCAATTTGATTCAATTATTGTCAGTTAATAATATGAATTATTTAGCGATAATGACGTTTTGATTTATTCGTATTATTAACGTAATAAAACAGAAACATCTTTTTATATAAAACAGAATACTTTATTAAAGTTATTTTATAAATAGAATATATTATATTTTATTTAAAAGATTTTTCTTTAAATATGGACCGTCAGATTAAAGTAATCAATCTGGACCGTTCATGGATTAGTTACTATGCATTCTATTTTTCTATAAATAGCAGCTCATTTCTTCATTATTTCTTACGAATTCACTGAACTCTAGAGAGAGAAACTATAGAGAGAGAGAGAAGAAGAGTATTATGCTACTTAACTACCTCCTTACTTCAGCTCTTCTTTAAAACGGTAAGGGGTGTTATTCTTTCTTATTCATGAAGAGAACTGTTGTTATTCCATTTCTTATTATTCTGTTGGAATAACTTGTATACGCGGTCTACCCTATACTTGGTGACATTCTTCTATTATTCTGTTGGAACATCCTGTTTGTGTGTTTTACACCGGACCTGGTTCTGTTTTTATTATTATTCTGTTGGAACATCCTGTCTGTGTGTTTTACACCGGACCTAGTTCCGTCTTGTTATTATTCTGTTAGAACATCCTGTTTGTGTGTTTTACACCGGACCTGGTTCCATTATTTATAATTCTATCGGAATATCCTGTCTGTGCGTTTACGCCGGACCTGGTTCCATTATTTATTATTCTGTTGGAATAACCTGTCTGTGCGGTCTATCGCATGCCGGGTGATTTTTTTTGTTATTCCATTCTTTATTATACTCAGTTGGTTAAGTTTTGACTTCTATACTCCATGAAATTAGTGGAATATCCTTGATAATTACGGTTCATCCAGTATCTTTTCATGAAAATATTCTTCTAAGTATTCTTGAATTTTACTCCACAATGCAATATCATGTTGACAATTTAGACGTTGTTAATTCTTGGATAAATTAATTTTAGAACTTGTTTTATTGAATTCTTATATCATTGTCATCATCCTCATGTTTATAAAATGTTAAAAGTCATCTGTGGCCTGTAGTGCATAGATGGACTTGGTATGATTATGACCAGGGATTATTCGGTATAATCATGACCGTAATGTTACAAATGATGTGGTAAAAGTCCTCATTGGCCCGTAGTGCATTGATGGACAGTTGTTGGCATGATCATGACCATTAATGAATACACGAATATCCTTGGCTGTAGTGCAGGGGTGATTCGATGATGTGGATTATTTTATTAAGCTGAGTCCCAGCGATCACAATGTTGAAAAACCTTTTAAATCATAAAAGATAGTAGAGTTTATTTTCTACTTGACTCTTTTAATGGATTGCTTGTTCCGCTGCAGTTAAACTTGATGTCTATTATATTTTATCAGTTTAACATTGTTGAAGGCTAATGATAATTTATTCTGCATTATCTTAGTCATAATATTTCTTACTGGGCTAGTTGAGCTCACCCTTTCTTTCACTGTTCTCTTCAGGAAATGAGAACGTAGCTGGGGCAAGTCGGGGAACGGAGTGATGGTCCGAATGATGGTATTAGTTAGTAGTCCTCACTATTCTATGTAATAGTGTGTTAATAAATGTAATGAAGACTCCTTTTGAGTATGAATACTCTCTAGAAGATAATATTTGTATTCAAACTCGCAGTTTATGTTTTGTCGTATTGTACACGACAGTTGTATTAGTAAGTTATATTTGTATTCTGTACTATGTATCTGACGACCCAAGATGGGTGATGTGTACCTAATTTTGGGGGCGTCACAGTTGGTATCAGAGCTTAGGGATATGATCCCTGGCTAAGATGTGAGAATAGAACTAGAAGGGGAGAAACGGGGAATTCCTTCGCTAGTATGACCTACCTAAGTTTATTTGCATGGTATTTAATTGGTCGGTCATAATATAAGGATAATATATGACATATCAATTAACTTTTATTTTGTGGCAGTATCTGAAAATGGCATCTGAGAATGTTGAGAATAGCAATGGAGCACAGGCGACTGTTGATTCACCACATATCAATAATCAGGATAATGTGCATCAGGAAGGTGGCAATCCTCATGCAAACAACAACACTGACCAGATGATTAATGATAGAATGTTCAGAAACTTTATGCAGTTCATGCAACAGCAGGCGAGAGCGGCTCCTGTCCAAAATATAGGTGGAAACACTGAAAACTCTCGGACTGTCACCGCTAAACAGTTTAAGGAGCTGGGACCACCAGAGTTTAAGGGAGAGCCAAAACCACTTATAGCGGAAAAATGGATAAAGCAGATTACCAAGATATTTGATGTCTTGGGATGCTCCGAGGAGGAAAAGGTTCCTTTTGCCGCCTTTATGTTGCGAGGAGAGGCAGATTACTGGTGGGAATCGATTAAACGTACTCAACCTGCCGCACTGAAGATGTCTTGGAAGAAGTTCCAAGAGCTGTTCAATGACAAATACTTTCTCGAAAGTGTTCGTCATATGAAGGAGGTGGAGTTCATCAAATTGGAGCAGAATAATATGACCGTGTCATAGTATGATGCTAAATTTACTGAGTTGTCCCAGTTTGCGTCCCACTTGGTGGATAATGAAGAGCGAATGACGTGAATATTTTTGCAAGGTTTGAAACCTGAGATACGTCAACATCTTATTTCTCATAAAACTGTGTTTGTATTCAGATGTTGTGAATAGGGCTCAGTTAGTGGAGCGCGATAACGAGTCAACGCAACCAAAAGAGAGCAGTCGGCAAAATGATAATACCAGTGAGAGCAGTCATCGAAGCGGTGACAACAAGCGTGGAGGGAATCAACATGCCAGAAATGGTAACCACTTCGGTGGTAATCAGGGCCAAAACAATAAGAATGGTCATTTCAAGAAGAGGAGATTCAACAATGATGGAAAGACGTCAGTACCAGCACCCGTTGTTAAGGAAGGAGAACGACCACCTATCATATGTTTCAAATGCAGAGGGGAGGGGCACATCAGTCCAAACTGCGCGATGCCGTCTAAAGCATGTTATAATTATGGAAGAGAAGGTCATTTAGCTCGATTTAGCCGTTTACCAAAAACAAGTTCAGCCAAGATGGAGACACCAAAGGCCGTCTCAAAAAAGTCAAAACCGGTAGTGCAAGGGAGAGCGTTTGTTGTGACCTCCCAGAAAGTAAGGAACCCGAATGAGGTCATCACGGGTAAGCTTATCATAAACTCTAACGAAGTCTATACTTTATTTGATACCGGTTCTACCCATTCTTTTATTTCTCCTACTTGCGCTCATCGATTAAATTTGATTATGGAGAAATTAGACTTTGACTTATCTATTGAAACTCCATTGGGAGAAACCTTCATTACATCTACGGTTTATAAGTCTTGTTTGGTTCAAGTTGGTACCCACACATTACCTGTCGATTTGATTTCATTAAAAATACTTACATTTGACGTGATTCTAGGGATTGATTGGTTAACTACTCATCATGCAAAAATTGATTGTTTTCGTAAGGTTGTTAGCTTTCATATTCCTAATCGACCTATTATGCGAATTCAAGCAACCAAACCATTAAAATCAATCACTGTCATCTCAAGTCATAAAGCTATTCGTTTATTGAAAAACGGATGTCAAGCTTTCTTAGCTCATGTCACGGATCTAAACAAAAATACGTCAGTTTTGAATGATATTTCTATTGTTAATAAATTTCCTGACGTATTCCCTGAAGAACTTCCTGGCCTACCCCCAGAGCGTGAAATTGAATTTTGTATCGACCTTGAACCCGGTACAAAACCCATTTCCAAAGCCCCATATCGAATGGCTCCTATTGAACTTCAGGAGTTAAAGATCCAACTGCAGGAATTGTTAGACATTGGCTTTATTCGTCCTAGTACTTCTCCTTGGGGTGCTCCTGTGCTATTCGTGAAGAAGAAAGATGGAAGTATGTGACTTTGTATTGATTATCGGGAGTTGAATCATGTCACCATCAAAAACAGGTACCCATTGCCACGTATTGATGACCTGTTTGACCAGTTGCAAGGAGCACAATTCTTTTCAAAGATTGATCTTCGTTCTGGATATCATCAGCTGAAGGTTAGAACTGAGGATATTCCAAAGACGACTTTTAGAACTCGGTACGGGCATTATGAATTCCTAGTCATGTCCTTTGGATTGACTAATGCTCCTGCTGCCTTCATGGATATGATGAACCGGGTATTCAAAAAATATTTGGATCACTTTGTGGTCGTCTTTATTGATGACATCCTTATTTATTCCAAAAGTCGTGAAGATCATGAGCAACACTTAAGGCTTGTACTCCAAAAGCTTCGTGAATACAAGCTTTATGCCAAGTTGAAGAAATGCGAGTTCTGGCTGGAGGAGGTAGCATTCCTTGGGCACGTAGTATCAAGTCGTGGAATATCGGTTGACCCGGCAAAGATTGAAGCTATTCCAAGCTGGGAGCAACCTAAATCAGTGACCGAAGTACGTAGCTTTCTTGGTTTAGCTGGTTATTATCGGAGATTCGTGGAAGGATTTTCTCGAATCGCTACTCCATTAACTCAGCTGACTCGGAAAGATACAAAGTTCGGTTGGAGCAAAGAATGTGAGAAGAGTTTTCAAGAACTCAAGAGGAGACTCATTTCAGCACCTGTTCTAACAATACCATCTGGCTCGGAGGGATTTGTCATCTACAGTGATGCTTCGAGCAAAGGGTTGGGATGCGTTTTCATGCAACATGGAAAAGTCATAGCCTATGCATCAAGACAACTCAAGGAATATGAGAGGAATTATCCTACTCATGATCTAGAGTTGGCAGCTGTTGTCTTTGCACTTAAAATTTGGAGGCATTACTTGTATGGGGAGAAGGTGGAGATCTTTACGGATCATAAAAGCCTTAAATATTTCTTCACTCAAAAGGAACTCAACATGCGACAACGACGTTGGCTTGAACTGTTGAAAGATTATGATCATACCATTCAATACCATCCTGGAAAAGCGAACGTGGTAGCTGACGCATTGAGTAGAAGATCATATGCAAGTACGAGTGCGATATTGTCAACACAAAGGCCCATTTTGTGTGACTTGCAAAGGATGGAGATAGAGTTAAAGACTCCAGGGACCCATGTGATGATGGCGAATATACGAGTAGAACCGACTTTAATCGATAAAGTTAAAGCTGCTCAAGCTACAGACCTGGAGCTGATGCGTATGAGGAAGAAAGTGCAAGAAGGTGCTATGCCGGAAGCAAGAATCGATGAAGAAGGAATACTTCGAGTCAACTCCAGACTTTGTGTTCCTAACAACCCTGATTTGAAGTATGAAATCATGATGGAGGCGCACAACACACCGTTTGCAATCCATCCTGGAAGTACCAAAATGTATCATGATCTTCGTCATACATTTTGGTGGAGCAATATGAAGAGAGAGATAGCGTTGTTTATCTCAAGGTGTCTAACTTGTCAACGAGTCAAAGCGGAGCATCAAGTACCAAAAGTCCATTGCAACCACTTGAAATTCCAGAATGGAAGTGGGAGCACATTACCATGGATTTCGTTACCGGTCTTCCTAAGGTTTCTCAAGGTATAGATGCGATTTGGGTCATTGTTGATAGATTGACCAAGTCTGCTCATTTCTTACCGATACGAGAAACTTATACACTTGAACGTCTTGCTCGTATGTACATAAACGAGATTGTAAGACTGCATGGTATGCCAGTATCCATAGTTTCTGACCGAGACCCAAGATTCACTTCATGATTTTGGGTTAGTTTACAAAAAGCTATGGGCACGGAGTTACGATTTAGTTCAGCATATCATCCTCAGACGGACGGACAATCAGAGAGGGCTATTCAAACTCTTGAAGATCTATTAAGACTCTATGTCTTTGACTTCAAGGGAAGTTGGGACAAGTTCTTACCATTGGTGGAGTTTTTCTACAACAACAGTTATCAAGCAAGTATTGGCATGGCTCCATTCGAAGCATTGTATGGAAGAAAATGTCGTTCTCCAGTATGCTGGGATGAGGTGGGTGAAGAAACATTGTTGGGACCGGAGTTGGTACGTATGACTACAGAAAAGATTCAAACAATCCGACAACGTATAAAAACCTCACAAGATCGACAAAAGAGTTATGCTGATCTTCATCGAAAGGACGTGAAATTTGATATAGGAGATCATGTGTTCTTACGTGTTGCTCCATGGAAAGGAGTTACGAGATTTGGAAAAAGTGGAAAGCTCAATCCTCGATTTATCGGTCCATTTGTAATCCTCGATCGAGTAGGAACTGTGGCTTATAGACTCGCTTTACCGCCAAGTATGTCTCGTGTTCATAACATTTTTCACATATCCATGTTACGCAAATATGTGGAAGACCCGAACCACATTATTAAGTTAGAACCGGATGAAATAGCGGAGGATTTGACGTATGAAGAAGTTCCTGTTCAAATCTTGGATAAGAAGGAACATATTCTACGCTCCAAGGTTATACCTCAAGTCAAAGTTTTGTGGAAAAACCATGATGTTGAGGAAATGACTTGGGAGTTAGAATCTGAAATGAAATCAAGGTATCCTTACCTCTTCGACATACCAGGTACGTACCCTAATTTCGAGGGAAAAATTTAATAAGAAGGGGAGGTTGTAAGACCCCAACTTTTATAAATAAAGATGAATTTTTTATAAATATCATTTTTGAATATTATGGAGTTAATTTGATATAATGTTATAGTTGTGGGTAATATTTATAAATTTTGTAAATTAAGCAAGTTGTTATATAATATTCGATTGGTCGAGGAATATTCGTTTTAACAGGAAATATTCGTACAACGACACAATCATTGGTGGACCCCACAACGGAATTATTGTCGGATTGAGAAAACGACAAAAATATTTTATTAAAAATAACGGCGGAAGTTTTACCATTGTTACTGTTGAACTACTCGGTAGTAAAAGTACAGTAATACGTGTGGTTGCATAGTAGCACACGGTATTGATTATTAATGCTTATGTGAGAAGTCACTCAGTTTGAATCAATTATTGTCAGTTAATAATATGAATTATTTAGCGATAATGACGCTTTGTTTTATTCGTATTATTAACGTAATAAAACAGAAACATCTTTTTATATAAAACAGAATACTTTATTAAAGTTATTCTATAAATAGAATATATTATATTTTATTTAAAAGATTTTTCTTTAAATATGGACCGTCAGATTAAAGTAATTAATCTGGACCGTTCATGGATTAGTTACTATGCATTCTATTTTTCTATAAATAGCAGCTCATTCCTTCATTATTTCTTACGAATTCACTGAACTCTAGAGAGAGAAACTATAGAGAGAAACTATAGAGAGAGAGAAGAAGAGTATTCTGCTACTTAACTACTTTCTTACTTCAGCTCTTCTTTAAAACGGTAAGGGGTGTTATTCTTTCTTATTCATGAAGAGAACTGTTGTTATTCTATTTCTTATTATTCTGTTAGAATAACCTATATACGCGGTCTACCCTATACTTGGTGACATTCTTCTATTATTCTGTTGGAACATCCTGTCTGTGTGTTTTACACCGGACCTGGTTCCGTTTTTATTATTATTCTGTTGGAACATCCTGTCTGTGTGTTTTACACCGGACCTGGTTCCGTCTTGTTATTATTCTGTTGGAACATCCTGTCTGTGTGTTTTACACCGGACCTGGTTCCATTATTTATTATTCTGTCGGAATATCCTGTCTGTGCGTTTACGCCGGACCTGGTTCCATTATTTATTATTCTGTTGGAATAACCTGTCTGTGCGGTCTATCGCATGCCTGGTGATTTCTTTTGTTATTCCATTCTTTATTATACTCAGTTGGTTAAGTTTTGACTTCTATACTCCATGAAATTAGTGGAATATCCTTGATAATTGCGGTTCATCCAGTATCTTTTCATGAAAATATTTTTCTAAGTATTCTTGAATTTTACTCCACAATGCAGTATCATGTTGACAATTTGGACGTTGTTAATTCTTGGATAAATTAATTCTTGAACTTGTTTTATTGAATTCTTATATCATTGTCATCATCCTCATGTTTATAAAATGTTGAAAGTCATCTGTGGCCTGTAGTGTGTGACGCCCCCAAAATTAGGTATACATCACCCATCTTGGGTCGTCAGATACATCGTACAGAATACAAATACAACTGTCGTGTACAATACGACTAAACATAAACTGTGAGTTTGAATACAAATATTATCTTTTAGAGAGTATTCATACTCAAAAGGAGTCCTCATTACATTTATTAACACACTATTACATAGAATAGTGAGGACTACTAACTAATACTATCATTCGAACCATCACTCCATTCCCCGACTTGCCCCAGCTACGTTCTCATTTCCTGAAGAGAACAGTGAAAGAAAGGGTGAGCTCAACTAGCCCAGTAAGAAATATTATGACTAAGATAATGCAGAATAAATTATTATTAGCCTTCAACAATGTTAAACTGATAAAATATAATAGACATCAAGTTTAACTACAGCGGAACAAGCAATCCATTAAAAGAGTCAAGTAGAAAAACTCTACTATCTTTTATGATTTAAAAGGTTTTTCAACACTGTTATCGCTGGGACTCAGCTTAATAAAATAATCCACATCATCGAATCACCCCTGCACTACGGACAAGGATATTCGTGTATTCATTAATGGTCATGATCATGCCAACAACTGTCCATCAATGCACTACGGGCCAATGAGGACTTTTACCACATCATTTGTAACATTACGGTCATGATTATACCGAATAATCTCTGGTCATAATCATACCAAGTCCATCTATGCACTACATGCCACAGATGACTTTTAACATTTTATAAACATGAGGATGATGACAATGATATAAGAATTCAATAAAACAAGTTCAAGAATTAATTTATCCAAGAATTAACAACGTCCAAATTGTCAACATGATACTGCTTTGTGGAGTAAAATTTAAGAATACTTAGAAGAATATTTTCATGAAAAGATACCGGATGAAACGCAATTATCAAGGATATTCCACAAATTTCAAGGAGTATAGAAGTCAAAACTTAACCAACTGAGTATAATAAAGAATGGAATAACAAAAGAAATCACCATGCATGCAATAGACTGCACAGACAGGTTATTCTAACAGAATAATAAATAATGGAACCAGGTCCGGCGTAAACGCACAGACAGAATATTCCGACAGAATAATAAATAATGGAACCAGGTCCGGTGTAAAACACACAGACAGGATGTTCCAACAGAATAATAATAAAAACGGAACCAGGTCCGGTGTAAAACACACAGACAGGATGTTCCAACAGAATAATAATAAAAACGGAACCAGGTCCGGTGTAAAACACATAGACAGGATGTTCCAACAGAATAATAGAAGAATGTCACCAAGTATAGGGTAGACCGCGTATACAGGTTATTCCAACAGAATAATAAGAAATGAAATAACAACAGTTCTCTTCATGAATAAGAAAGAATAACACCCCTTACCGTTTTAAAGAAGAGCTGAAATAAGGAAGTAGTTAAGTAGCAGAATACTCTTCTTCTCTCTCTCTATAGTTTCTCTCTATAGTTTTTCTCTCTAGAGTTCAGTGAATTCGTAAGAAATAATGAAGGAATGAGCTGCTATTTATAGAAAAATAGAATGCATAGTAACTAATCCATGAACGGTCCAGATTGATTACTTTAATCTGACGGTCCATATTTAAAGAAAAATCTTTTAAATAAAATATAATATATTCTATTTATAGAATAACTTTAATAAAGTATTCTGTTTTATATAAAAAGATGTTTCTGTTTTATTACGTTAATAATACGAATAAAACAAAACGTCATTATCGCTAAATAATTCATATTATTAACTGACAATAATTGAATCAAAATGAGTGACTTCTCACATAAGCATTAATAATCAATACCGTGTGCTACTATGCAATCACACGTATTACTGTACTTTTACTACTGAGTAGTTCAATAGTAACAATGGTAAAACTTCCGCCGTTATTTTTAATAAAATATTTTTGTCATTTTCTCAATCCGACAATAATTCCGTTGTGGGGTCCACTAATGATTGTGCCGTTGTACGAATATTCCCTGTTAAAACGAATATTCCCCGACCAATCGAATATTATATAACAACTTGCGTACTTTGCAAATTTTATAAATATTACCCACAACTATAACATTATATCAAATTAACTCCATAATATTCAAAAATGATATTTATAGAAAATTCATCTTTATTTATAAAAGTTGGGGTCTTACAACCTCCCCTTCTTATGAAATTTCGCCCTCGAAATTAGGGTACGTACCTGGTATGTCGAAGAGGTAAGGATACCTTTATTTTATTTCAGATTCTAACTCCCAAGTCATTTTCTCAACATCGTGGTTTCTCCACAAAACTTTGACTTGAGGTATAACCTTAGAGCGTAGAATATGTTCCTTCTTATCCAAGATTTGAACAGGAACTTCTTCATACGTCAAATCCTCCGCTATTTCGTCCGGTTCTAACTCAATAATGTGGTTCGGGTCTTCCACATATTTGCGTAACATGGATATGTGAAAAACGTTATGAACACGAGACATACTTGGCGGTAAAGCGAGTCTATAAGCCACAGTTCCTACTCGATCGAGGATTAAAAATGGACCATTGAATCGAGGATTAAGCTTTCCTCTCTTTCCAAATCTCGTAACTCCTTTCCATGGAGCAACACGTAAGAACACATGATCTCCTACATCAAATTCTACGTCCTTTCGATGAAGATCAGCATAACTCTTTTGTCGATCTTGTGAGGTTTTTATACGTTGTCTGATCGTTTGAATCTTTTCTGTAGTCATACGTACCAACTCCGGTCCCAACAACGTTGCTTCACCCACCTCATCCCAGCATACTGGAGAACGACATTTTCTTCCATACAATGCTTCGAATGGAGCCATGCCAATACTTGCTTGATAACTGTTATTGTAGGAAAACTCCACCAATGGTAAGAACTTGTCCCAACTTCCCTTGAAGTCAAAGACACAGAGTCTTAATAGATCTTCTAGAGTTTGAATAGTCCTCTCTGATTGTCCGTCCGTCTGAGGATAATATGCTGAACTAAATCGTAACTCCGTGCCCATAGCTTTTTGTAAACTAACCCAAAATCGTGAAGTGAATCTTGGGTCTCGGTCAGAAACTATGAATACTGGCATACCATGCAGTCTTACAATCTCGTTTATGTACATACGACCAAGACGTTCAAGTGTATAAGTTTCTCGTATCGGTAAGAAATGAGCAGACTTGGTTAATCTATCAATAATGACCCTAATCGCATCTATACCTTGAGAAACCTTAGGAAGACCGGTAACGAAATCTATGGTAATGTGCTCCCACTTCCATTCTGGAATTTCAAGTGGTTGCAATGGACTTGTTGGTACTTGATGCTCCGCTTTGACTCGTTGACAAGTTAGACACCTTGAGATAAACAACGCTATCTCTCTCTTCATATTGCTCCACCAAAATGTATGACGAAGATCATGATACATTTTGGTACTTCCAGGATGGATTGCAAACGGTGTGTTGTGCGCCTCCATCATGATTTCATACTTTAAATCAGGGTTGTTAGGAACACAAAGTCTGGAGTTGACTCGAA
Source organism: Panax notoginseng (assembly GCA_016801055.1). NCBI lineage: Eukaryota > Viridiplantae > Streptophyta > Magnoliopsida > Apiales > Araliaceae > Panax > Panax notoginseng. The sequence goes on along the minus strand of CM029023.1, from coordinate 113,726,600 downwards.
GTATTCCTTCTTCATCGATTCTTGCTTCCGGCATAGCACCTTCTTGCACTTTCTTCCTCATACGCATCAGCTCCAGGTCTGTAGCTTGAGCAGCTTTAACTTTATCTATTAAAGTCGGTTCTACTCGTATATTCGCCATCATCACATGGGTCCCTGGAGTCTTTAACTCTATCTCCATCCTTTGCAAGTCACACAAAATGGGCCTTTGTGTTGACAATATCGCACTCGTACTTGCATATGATCTTCTACTCAATGCGTCAGCTACCACGTTTGCTTTTCCAGGATGGTATTGAATGGTATGATCATAATCTTTCAACAGTTCAAGCCAACATCGTTATCGCATGTTGAGTTCCTTTTGAGTGAAGAAATATTTAAGGCTTTTATGATCCGTTCTCCCCATACAAGTAATGCCTCCAAATTTTAAGTGCAAAGACAACAGCTGCCAACTCTAGATCATGAGTAGGATAATTCCTCTCATATTCCTTGAGTTGTCTTGATGCATAGGCTATGACTTTTCCATGTTGCATGAAAACGCATCCCAACCCTTTGCTCGAAGCATCACTGTAGATGACAAATCCCTCCGAGCCAGATGGTATTGTTAGAACAGGTGCTGAAATGAGTCTCCTCTTGAGTTCTTGAAAACTCTTCTCACATTCTTTGCTCCAACCGAACTTTGTATCTTTTCGAGTCAGCTGAGTTAATGGAGTAGCGATTCGAGAAAATCCTTCCACGAATCTCCGATAATAACCAGCTAAACCAAGAAAGCTACGTACTTCGGTCACTGATTTAGGTTGCTCCCAGCTTTGAATAGCTTCAATCTTTGCCGGGTCAACCGATATTCCACGACTTGATACTACGTGCCCAAGGAATGCTACCTCCTCCAGCCAGAACTCGCATTTCTTCAACTTGGCATAAAGCTTGTATTCACGAAGCTTTTGGAGTACCAGCCTCAAGTGTTGCTCATGATCTTCATGACTTTTGGAATAAATAAGGATGTCATCAATAAAGACGACCACAAAGTGATCCAAATATTTTTTGAATACCCGGTTCATCATATCCATGAAGGCAGCAGGAGCATTAGTCAATCCAAAGGACATGACTAGGAATTCATAATGCCCGTACCGAGTTTTAAAAGCCGTCTTTGGAATATCCTCAGTTCTAACCTTCAGCTGATGATATCCAGAACGAAGATCAATCTTTGAAAAGAATTGTGCTCCTTGCAACTGGTCAAACAGGTCATCAATACGTGGCAATGGGTACCTGTTTTTGATGGTGACATGATTCAACTCCCGATAATCAATACAAAGTCGCATACTTCCATCTTTCTTCTTCACGAATAGCACAGGAGCACCCCAAGGAGAAGTACTAGGACGAATAAAGCCAATGTCTAACAATTCCTGCAGTTGGATCTTTAACTCCTGAAGTTCAATAGGAGCCATTCGATATGGGGCTTTGGAAATGGGTTTTGTACCGGGTTCAAGGTCGATACAAAATTCAATTTCACGCTCTGGGGGTAGGCCAGGAAGTTCTTCAGGGAATACGTCAGGAAGTTCTTAGGTAGGTCATACTAGCGAATGAATTCCCCGTCTCTCACCCCTAATTCTATTCTCACATCTTAGCCAGGGATCATATCCCTAAGCTCTGATACCAACTATGATGCCCCCAAAATTAGGTATACATCACCCATCTTGGGTCGTCAGATACAACGTACAGAATACAAATACAACTGTCGTGTACAATACGACAAAACATAAACTGTGAGTTTGAATACAAATATTATCTTCTAGAGAGTGTTCATACTCAAAAGGAGTCCTCATTACATTTATTAACACACTATTACATAGAATAGTGAGGACTACTAACTAATACTATCATTCGAACCATCACTCCGTTCCCCGACTTGTCCCAGCTACGTTCTCATTTTCGGAAGAGAACAGTGAAAGAAAGGGTGAGCTCAACTAGCCCAGTAAGAAATATTATGACTAAGATAATGCAGAATAAATTATCATTAACCTTCAACAATGCTAAACTGATAAAATATAATAGACATCAAGTTTAACTGCAGCGGAACAAGCAATCCATTAAAAGAGTCAAGTAGAAAAACTCTACTATCTTTTATGATTTAAAAGGTTTTTCAACACTGTTATCGCTGGGACTCAGCTTAATAAAATAATCCACATCATCGAATCACCCTTGCACTACGGACAAGGATATTCGTGTATTCATTAATGGTCATGATCATGCCAACAACTATCCATCAATGCACTACGGGCCAATGAGGACTTTTACCACATCATTTATAACATTACGGTCATGATTATACCGAATAATCTCTGGTCATAATCATACCAAGTCCATCTATGCACTACAGGACACAGATGACTTTCAACATTTTATAAACATGAGGATGATGACAATGATATAAGAATTCAATAAAACAAGTTCAAGAATTAATTTATCCAAGAATTAACAACGTCCAAATTGTCAACATGATACTACTTTGTGGAGTAAAATTCAAGAATACTTAGAAGAATATTTTCATGAAAAGATACCGGATGAAACGTAATTATCAAGGATATTCCACAAATTTCATAGAGTATAGAAGTCAAAACTTAACCAACTGAGTATAATAAAGAATGGAATAACAAAAAAAATCACCATGCATGCGATAGACCGCACAGACAGGTTATTCCAACAGAATAATAAATAATGAAACCAGGTCCGGCGTAAACGCACAGATAGGATATTCCGACAGAATAATAAATAATGGAACCAGGTCCGGTGTAAAACACACATACTGGATGTTCCAACAGAATAATAATAAAAACGGAACCAGGTCCGGTGTAAAACACACAGACAGGATGTTCCAACAGAATAATAGAAGAATGTCACCAAGTATAGGGTAGACCGCGTATACAGGTTATTCCAACAGAATAATAAGAAATGGAATAACAACAGTTCTCTTCATGAATAAGATAGAATAACACCCCTTACCATTTTAAAGAAGAGCTAAAATAAGGAAGTAGTTAAGTAGCAGAATACTCTTCTTCTCTCTCTCTATAGTTTCTCTCTATAGTTTCTCTCTCTAGAGTTCAGTGAATTCGTAAGAAATAATGAAGGAATGAGCTGCTATTTATAGAAAAATAGAATGCATAGTAACTAATCCATGAACGGTCCAGATTGATTACTTTAATCTGACGGTCCATATTTAAAGAAAAATCTTTTAAATAAAATATAATATATTCTATTTATAGAATAACTTTAATAAAGTATTCTGTTTTATATAAAAAGATGCTTCTGTTTTATTACGTTAATAATACGAATAAAACAAAACGTCATTATCGCTAAATAATTCATATTATTAACTGACAATAATTGAATCAAAATGAGTGACTTCTCACATAAGCATTAATAATCAATACCGTGTGCTACTATGCAATCACACGTATTACTGTACTTTTACTACCAAGTAGTTCAACAGTAACAATGGTAAAACTTCCGCCGTTATTTTTAATAAAATATTTTTGTCATTTTCTCAATCCGACAATAATTCCGTTGTGGGGTCCACCAATGATTGTGCCGTTGTACAAATATTCCCTGTTAAAACGAATATTCCCCGACCAATCGAATATTATATAACAACTTGCATACTTTGCAAAATTTATAAATATTACCCACAACTATAACATTATATCAAATTAACTCCATAATATTCAAAAATGATATTTATAGAAAATTCATCTTTATTTATAAAAGTCGGGGTCTTACATAGTGCATAGATGGACTTGGTATGATTATGACCAGGGATTATTCGGTATAATCATGACCGTAATGTTACAAATGATGTGGTAAAAGTCATCATTGGCCCGTAGTGCATTGATGGACAGTTGTTGGCATGATCATGACCATTAATGAATACACGAATATCCTTGGCCGTAGTGTAGGGGTGATTCGATGATGTGGATTATTTTATTAAGCTGAGTCCCAGCGATCACAATGTTGAAAAACCTTTTAAATCATAAAAGATAGTAGAGTTTATTTTCTACTTGACTCTTTTAATGGATTGCTTGTTCTGCTGCAGTTAAACTTGATGTCTAATATATTTTATCAGTTTAACATTGTTGAAGGCTAATGATAATTTATTCTGCATTATCTTAGTCATAATATTTCTTACTGGGCTAGTTGAGCTCACCCTTTCTTTCACTGTTCTCTTCAGGAAATGAGAACGTAGCTGGGGCAAGTCGGGGAACGGAGTGATGGTCCGAATGATAGTATTAGTTAGTAGTCCTCACTATTCTATGTAATAGTGTGTTAATAAATATAATGAGAACTCCTTTTGAGTATGAATACTCTCTAGAAGATAATATTTGTATTCAAACTCGCAGTTTATGTTTTGTCGTATTGTACACGACAGTTGTATTAGTAAGTTGTATTTGTATTCTGTACTATGTATCTGACGACCCAAGATGGGTGATGTAAACCTAATTTTGGGGGCGTCACAATGATGAAGGAGAATCCAATGTGAAATTCTAGTCATATGATTCTCCAAAAATCAATAACCAAGCTATGATCATGTAGGAGTCAAGGAAGAGAAAAAGGTTCGACTAAGGAGAAGAAAAACGAAAAAGGAAACAAAGAAAACTGCAGAAAAGGGAAGAAAGAAGACTAAGAAAGATCCAACAAAGAAAAGACAGGAACATGAAAAAGGAGATAAAAGTCAAAAGAAAATCAGATGAGGTCTTCCCAAACTTTTATGCCAATGTTACCTCTGCTGAAGGCCACGACACTTCATATTGTGAGCTACTTTAGTTGGGGGTTTTCTAGCTTTCCAAACATCCACCTTGTCTCACAAGTCTTTCCAAGAGTATTCAATCTTGTGACTCTGATCATCTCAGACAAGCCCTATTATCACATTTATTGTTACTTTCAGGTATTCTCCTTATCCAGTCTTTTTGACTATCATTCAAATGGACCATCTAATTCTATTCGAAATGATGAGATCGTTGAATCTCCGGATATTACTCTTCAAAGATATCTAGACGATTTTGAAGAAGAATTTGCAAATTTTAGTTTTAAAGACTTTCCTCAACCCTCATTCAGTCCTCTACAAATCTCTCCAAACCTAGATATTATCCTGTCATCGAAAGACATTCCATTCAATACAAGTTTCTCATATTATTCTTCTATCATAGGATTTCAACTGCCTATGTGTAAGACCCCAAATTATTAATAAATGAAATTTAAATTCCCTCTATTTATTATTTTGAAATAGTAAGTGTTAAATTGATTAATGAGGTTAGTTATGGGTAAAATGCGTAAATATTTTATATAAGCAAGTGGTTATAAAATATTCATTGTTGTCGGGGAATATTCGTTTGGTCGTGGAATATTCTTCCTGTCGGGGAATATTCGTACGACGGCGCAGTCTTTTGTGGGCCCCATAACGGAAAGCGATTGGATGAAGAAAACGACAAGTATATGTTTTTTATTAATACCGGCGTAGTTGTTACCGTTAATACTGTTGGAATACCCGGTGGTTAAAACACAGTAATACGCGTTGTTACACAGTAGCACACTGTATTGCACCAATTATTGATTCTTACGTAAGAAGGCACTACTCAATAATGGTTACAGTAATTACTGTTCAGTATTTTATTTTATTGATTCAATAATTGTTGCGTTGATATTTTATATTACTGTTGTTTCAATAATTGTCACTACACAGTATTTCCCATTATCAGATCAATAATTCATATTATTTGAATAATATTATTAGATAACATTATTGGCAATGTCTAGAAAGTTCTGTCTAAGGAGAGGTTTGGTCATCTAATTGCGCGCCAGTAAGGAGAAATCCTTATTGGAAAGCCCCCTCTTTCCTGGGAACGGCCTGGTTGTCATAAATGTGATTCTGTAATATTATTTGTAAATAATTAATTATTGATTCATATGATAAGGAAATATTTATTTTTGTGGATATAAATGAGGGATATATTTTTGTGGTTAAAAATGAAGGAGTTAATGTTGAGGTTTTTATCAGTATTTTTGTCGGAATGGAGGTATTAAAAATCAGGGTTTTTGAGATATTTTGCGGGAGTTATAATTTTTAATCCGACCGTTGGATCGTGGTAATTTTTGGATATGTTATACATCTATAAGTTGAGTATATGTCCACAAATTTTGAACCGTTAAAAATGAACGTATGATTTATTATGAATTTTACGAGATGACTGGTTCAGAAATTATTGAATTTTCGGAGTTAATCATTTTGGTAGAAAATTCTAGAATTGGTGGGCCCCACTCTTGGTTGGTGAAGAAATGTGCTGAGATTTTTATTCAAATGTGGTGGGTGGGAATAGTAGCAGGTAAAGCCATCAGGTTGCAGGTTAAGTCTGCTTCGGCGTGCTAACATTTTCCTATAAATAGAGGGCTAAGTTAGAATTGAAAATCACACCAGAAACAAGTTTTCTCTCTTTCTCTCTCTAGATTATTGAGTGTATTTTGTGAGTATTTAGATACTTTGAGAGTTTCTATTCATCAGAGCAAGTGTCTTTCAGCCTTATACCGGTATTCCGACCAGAAGTACTGTCTGTACGAGGTAAGGGATGTTATTTTATTCAAAAATGATATTATTTCTTCTATATCATTATGCCGAAATATTGGTTGGAAATTTTTATCAAATTTGGAACTTTTCACGTCGGGGTTACTATTCATGAGTTACTATTCACGAGTTACTATTCACGAGTTACTATTCACCGAAAAATAAAATTTTCTTCTTTTCGTCCAAAATATCTATTCTGGGTACTAGCTTTGATTGTATCCATGTTTTGATCATTCTTGAATTCTACTTCACTATGAATAATTATAAGGTATTTTTGGACATGAATAAATCGAAATACGAATCCTTAATATTTGTTATTTTGTTTCACTGGATTCGTTTTCTTTAATATATTTTTCATCATCCTCAGTCCTAAATGATGATATTACTGAATATCTTTGGCCGTAGTGCAAAGATGAATGATTAACTGATGAATATCTTTGGCCCGTAGTGCAAAGATGAACAGGTGTTGAGATGAACATGACCGACTGGTGATACAAATGAATATCTTTGGCCTGTAGTGCAAAGATGAATATTTGATTAAAGATGGTTATTGATTGTTGTTACAGGGATAAAATATTGATGATGGACTTTTAAATCTTAGAAGATAGTAGAACTCATTCTCTACTTGACTCTTCTAATGGTTTGCTGTTTCCGCTGCAGTTATTGATTTAAAACTTGTTGTCTATTGTATTCTATTAGATTTTTCCCTGTTGAAGACTAACGATAATTTGTTCTGTATTATCTTAGTCATAATGTTCTTTACTGGGCTAGTTGAGCTCATCCTTTTCCTTTTTGTTCCATTTTTCTCAGGAGGCGAGAATGTAGCGAGTACTAGTCGGGGTATGGAATGATGGTTCTAGAAGTTACTTTAGTAGTCCTCACTATTTTTGTGAAATAATGTATCAATAATTGTAATGAGGGCTTATTTGAGTGTGGATATTGTCTAAATGACAATATTTGTATTTAAACTCACAGTTCTTGTGTTGTAATAATAAAGATGTAGTTGTTTCTGTACCATGTATTTTGGCGACTCAGAATGGGTGTTGTATACCTATTTTGGGGGCGTCACAGTTGGTATCAGAGCTTAGGGATATGATCTCTGGCGGAGATCGGGGAATAGAACTAGGAGGGGAGAGACGAATCCTTCGCTAGTGTGTCCTACCTAAGCTTATTTATTGGTCAGTCATAATATAGGGGTATTATGTGATTTGTTAATTTATTTAATTAACCCTTGTTTTATGGCAGTATTTGAGAATGTCGACTGAGAATGTTAATAGTGGAGTAAATGAGACCGTGGAGACACCGGTGCTTACCAACGAGGAGAACGTGCAACAGGCTGGCAATGTTCCTCCTGTGAACAACACCAATGAGCAGATGATGAACGATGGAATGTTTAGAAGTTTTTTGCAATTCATGCAAAACCAGACAAGGGAGACTCGTGTTCAAAATACAGGAGGAAATGATAGCAATTCACGGTTTGTCACAGCCAAACAGTTCAAAGAATTGGGACCACCAGAATTTAAGGGAAAGCCGGATCCGATCATGGCGGAAACGTGGGTCAAGCAAATTACCAAGATATTCGATGTCTTGGGATGCACGGAGGAACAGAAGGTTCCATTCGCCACCTTTATGTTCCGTGGCGAGGCAGATTACTGGTGGGAGTCTGTGAAGCGTACCCATCCAACCGCACTCAGCATGTCTTGGGAGACATTTCAAAAACTGTTCAATGACAAGTACTTTCCTGAAAGTATTCGTCATATGAAGGAGGTAGAGTTTATTAGACTAGAGCAGAATAATATGACGGTATCTCAGTACGAGGCAAAGTTTGCAGAGTTGTCCAGGTTTGCACCTCATTTGGTGGAGAATGAGGAACGTATGACGAGGATGTTTCTGAGAGGTTTGAAACCCGGCATACGTCAATATCTCATTTCTCATAAATTTTCTCTCTATTCAGATGTTGTCAACAGGGCTCAATTATTAGAGCGAGATAACGAGTACGGTCAACTGAGGGATCACAACCAGGATCATATCGGTGACAGCAGTTATCAGAACAATGATAACCAGCGGAGAAAGAAAAATACAGACAAGAACGGCAACCACTCTGGTGGTAATCGTGGCTATGAAAATAGAAGAAGCGAGTCGGGAGGAGATTTTAAAAAGAGGAGATTCAACAATGACAATACGAAGACGTCAGCACCAACAGCAATTGGTTCCAAGGGAGGAGAACGACCACCGGTTATATGCTATAAGTGCGGAAAAGAAGGACATATCAGCCTAAACTGCCCACAACAGTTTAAGGTATGTTATAATTGTGGAAAGGAAGGACATATCGCTCGAGATTGCACTGTAGCAAAACCAAGTCCAGCGGGGATGGTGACTCAAAAAGCTGTCCCAGAAAAGATAAAGTCAACGGTTCCTGGAAGAGCGTTTGTCGTGACTGGTCAACATGCGAGGAACCCAAACGAGGTGATCACGGGTAAGCTAATCATAAATTCATGCGAAGTTTATACCTTATTAGATACCGGTTCTACCCATTCTTTTATCTCTCCTGCTTGTGCTCAACGTTTAAACTTGACTCCGGAGAAGTTAGACTTTGATTTATCTGTGGAGACTCCGTTAGGAGAAACTTTCATCACATCCACTGTTTATAAATCTTGTGTGATCCAAGTTGGTACCATCACCTTACCTGTTGACCTTATCTCTTTAAAGATACTTGCTTTTGATGTGATTTTAGGGATTGATTGGCTAACTACTCATCATGCCAAAATTGATTGTTTTCGTAAGGTTGTTAGTTTTCATATTCCTAACCAACCTGTTGTACGAATTCAAACAACTAAGCCATTAAAATCAATCACTGTTATATCAAGCCATAAAGCCATTCGTTTATTAAAAAACGGATGTCAAGCTTTCTTAGCCCATGTTATGGATTTGAATAAAGACACGTCAAATTTGAATAATATTCCTGTTGTTATTGACTTTCCTGACGTATTTCCTGAAGAACTTCCCGGTCTACCCCCGGAACGAGAAATTGAATTCTTTATTGATCTTGAACCTGGTACAAAGCCCATTTCTAAAACCCCATATCGAATGGCTCCTATTGAACTTCAGGAGTTAAAGGTCCAACTACAAGAGTTGTTGGACATCGGTTTCATTCGTCCTAGTACATCTCCTTGGGGTGCTCCTGTTTTATTTGTAAAGAAAAAAGACGGGAGTATGCGACTTTGTATTGATTACCGGGAATTAAACCATGTCACTATTAAGAATAGGTATCCGCTACCTCGTATTGATGACCTGTTTGACCAGTTACAAGGAGCACAGTTCTTTTCAAAGATCGATCTTCGTTCTGGATATCATCAGCTGAAGGTTAAAACTAAGGATATTCCAAAGACTGCCTTCAGAACTCGGTACGGGCATTATGAGTTCCTAGTTATGTCTTTTGGATTGACTAATGCTCCTGCGGCTTTCATGGATATGATGAACCGAGTATTTAAGGATTATTTGGATCAGTTCGTTGTTGTCTTTATTGATGACATCCTCATATATTCCAAAAGCCGTGAAGATCATGAGCATCATTTGAAGCTGGTACTCCAAAGGCTGCGTGAAAATAAGTTATATGCCAAGTTGAAGAAATGCGAGTTCTGGCTTGAGGAAGTAGCTTTCCTAGGGCACGTGGTGTCAAAACATGGAGTATCTGTTGACCCGGCGAAGATTGAAGCAATACAAAGTTGGGAGCAACCAAAGACGGTGACCGAAGTACGTAGCTTTCTAGGCTTAGCTGGTTATTATCGAAGATTCGTGGAAGGGTTTTCTCGAATCGCTACCCCGTTAACTCAGCTGACTCGGAAAGATATCAAATTCGTATGGAGCGAGGAATGCGAGAAGAGTTTTCAAGAGCTTAAGAGGAGACTCATTTCGGCACCTGTTCTGACAATACCATCTGGTTCGGATGGATTTGTTATCTACAGTGATGCTTCAGGCAAAGGGTTAGGATGTGTTCTCATGCAACATGGGAAAGTCATAGCCTATGCCTCGCGACAACTCAAAGAATATGAGAGGAATTATCCTACTCATGATTTGGAGTTGGCAGCAGTAGTTTTCGCGTTGAAGATCTGGAGACACTACCTGTATGGGGAGAAAGTGGAGATCTATACAGATCATAAAAGCCTTAAATATTTCTTCACCCAAAAGGAACTCAACATGCGGCAGCGACGTTGGCTCGAGCTGTTAAAAGATTACGATCATACCATCCAATATCATCCTAGAAAAGCAAACGTAGTAGCTGACGCATTGAGTAGAAGATCATATGCGGGTACGAGTGCAATGTTGTTAACACAAAGGCCCATTTTGTATGACTTGCAAAGGATGGAGATAGAGATGAAGGCTCCAAGTACCCACATGATGATATCAAATATACGAGTAGAACCGACTTTAATCGATAAAGTTAAAGCTGCTCAAGCTACGGACATAGAGCTGATGCGTATGAAGAAGAAAGTGCAAGAAGGTTCTATTCCAGAAGCAAGAATCGATGAAGAAGGAATACTTCGAGTTCACTCTAGACTCTGTGTTCCTAACAATTCTGATTTGAAGTACAAGATCATGATGGAAGCACACAATACACCATTTGCAATCCATCCTGGAAGTACCAAAATGTATCGTGATCTACGACATACATTTTGGTGGAATAATATGAAGAGAGAGATTGCAAAGTTTATCTCGAGGTGTTTAACTTGTCAACGTGTAAAGGCGGAACATCAAGTACCAAAGGGTCCATTGCAACCACTTGAGATTCCGAAATGGAAGTGGGAACACATTACCATGGATTTCGTTACGGGTCTTCCCACGGTTTCTCAAGGCATAAATGCTATTTGGGTTATTGTTGATAGATTAACCAAGTCTGCTCATTTCTTGCCGATACGGGAGACTTATTCCCTTGAACGTCTTGCTCGTATATACGTAGATGAGATTGTGAGACTGCATGGCATGCCAGTATCCATAGTTTCGGATCGTGACCCAAGATTCACTTCAAGATTTTGGGTTAGCTTGCAAAAAGCTATGGGCACAGATTTACGATTTAGTTCGGCATACCATCCTCAAACGGACGGACAATCAGAGAGGACTATTCAAACTCTTGAAGATCTATTAAGACTTTGTGTCCTAGATTTCAAAGGGAGTTGGGATAAGTACCTACCATTGGTGGAATTCTCTTACAATAACAGTTATCAGGCAAGTATAGGTGTGGCCCCATTTGAAGCATTATATGGACGAAAGTGTCGCTCTCCAGTATGCTGGGACGAGGTGGGTGAAGCAACATTGTTGGGACCAGAGTTGGTACGCATGACTACAGAGAAGATCCAAACGATTCGACAACGTATACAAACGGCACAGGATCGACAAAAGAGTTATGCGGATCTTCATCGGAAGGACGTGGAATTTGACATTGGGGATCATGTATTGTTGCGTGTGGCTCCATGGAAAGGAGTTACAAGATTTGGGAAGAGAGGAAAGCTCAATCCACGATTTATTGGTCCATTTCAGATTCTTGACCGAGTAGGAAATGTGGCCTATAGACTTGCGTTACCTCCAAGTATGTCTCGTGTTCATAATGTTTTTCATATATCTGTGTTACGTAAATATGTGAAAGACCCAGACCACGTTATTGAGTTAGAACCGGACGAGATAGCTGAAGACTTAACGTACGAAGAGGTACCTGTCAAGATCTTGGATAGAAAGGAGCATGTCCTACGCACGAAGGTCATACCACAAGTTAAAGTTTTGTGGAGAAACCATGCTATTGAGGAAATGACCTGGGAGTTGGAAACGGAAATGAAAGCGAGGTATCCTCATCTTTTCGAAACACCAGGTACGTACGTCAATTTCGAGGACGAAATTTCATAAGGAGGGGAGGTTGTAAGACCCCAAATTATTAATAAATGAAATTTAAATTTCCTCTATTTATTATTTTGAAATAGTAAGTGTTAAATTGATTAATGAGGTTAGTTATGGGTAAAATGCGTAAATATTTTATATAAGCAAGTGGTTATAAAATATTCATTGTTGTCGGGGAATATTCGTTTGGTCGTGGAATATTCTTCCTGTCGGGGAATATTCGTACGACGGCGCAGTCTTTTGTGGGCCCCATAACGGAAAGCGATTGGATGAAGAAAACGACAAGTATATGTTTTTTATTAATACCGGCGTAGTTGTTACCGTTAATACTGTTGGAATACCCGGTGGTTAAAACACAGTAATACGCGTTGTTACACAGTAGCACACTGTATTGCACCAATTATTGATTCTTACGTAAGAAGGCACTACTCAATAATGGTTACAGTAATTACTGTTCAGTATTTTATTTTATTGATTCAATAATTGCTGCGTTGATATTTTATATTACTGTTGTTTCAATAATTGTCACTACACAGTATTTCCCATTATCAGATCAATAATTCATATTATTTGAATAATATTATTAGATAACATTATTGGCAATGTCTAGAAAGTTCTGTCTAAGGAGAGGTTTGGTCATCTAATTGCGCGCCAGTAAGGAGAAATCCTTATTGGAAAGCCCCCTCTTTCCTGGGAACGGCCTGGTTGTCATAAATGTGATTCTGTAATATTATTTGTAAATAATTAATTATTGATTCATATGATAAGGAAATATTTATTTTTGTGGATATAAATGAGGGATATATTTTTGTGGTTAAAAATGAAGGAGTTAATGTTGAGGTTTTTATCAGTATTTTTGTCGGAATGGAGGTATTAAAAATCAGGGTTTTTGAGATATTTTGCGGGAGTTATAATTTTTAATCCGACCGTTGGATCGTGGTAATTTTTGGATATGTTATACATCTATAAGTTGAGTATATGTCCACAAATTTTGAACCGTTAAAAATGAACGTATGATTTATTATGAATTTTACGAGATGACTGGTTCAGAAATTGTTGAATTTTCGGAGTTAATCATTTTGGTAGAAAATTCTAGAATTGGTGGGCCCCACTCTTGGTTGGTGAAGAAATGTGCTGAGATTTTTATTCAAATGTGGTGGGTGGGAATAGTAGCAGGTAAAGCCATCAGGTTGCAGGTTAAGTCTGCTTCGGCGTGCTAACATTTTCCTATAAATAGAGGGCTAAGTTAGAATTGAAAATCACACCAGAAACAAGTTTTCTCTCTTTCTCTCTCTAGATTATTGAGTGTATTTTGTGAGTATTTAGATACTTTGAGAGTTTCTATTCATCAGAGCAAGTGTCTTTCAGCCTTATACCGGTATTCCGACCAGAAGTACTGTCTGTACGAGGTAAGGGATGTTATTTTATTCAAAAATGATATTATTTCTTCTATATCATTATGCCGAAATATTGGTTGGAAATTTTTATCAAATTTGGAACTTTTCACGTCGGGGTTACTATTCATGAGTTACTATTCACGAGTTACTATTCACGAGTTACTATTCACCGAAAAATAAAATTTTCTTCTTTTCGTCCAAAATATCTATTCTGGGTACTAGCTTTGATTGTATCCATGTTTTGATCATTCTTGAATTCTACTTCACTATGAATAATTATAAGGTATTTTTGGACATGAATAAATCGAAATACGAATCCTTAATATTTGTTATTTTGTTTCACTGGATTCGTTTTCTTTAATATATTTTTCATCATCCTCAGTCCTAAATGATGATATTACTGAATATCTTTGGCCGTAGTGCAAAGATGAATGATTAACTGATGAATATCTTTGGCCCGTAGTGCAAAGATGAACAGGTGTTGAGATGAACATGACCGACTGGTGATACAAATGAATATCTTTGGCCTGTAGTGCAAAGATGAATATTTGATTAAAGATGGTTATTGATTGTTGTTACAGGGATAAAATATTGATGATGGACTTTTAAATCTTAGAAGATAGTAGAACTCATTCTCTACTTGACTCTTCTAATGGTTTGCTGTTTCCGCTGCAGTTATTGATTTAAAACTTGTTGTCTATTGTATTCTATTAGATTTTTCCCTGTTGAAGACTAACGATAATTTGTTCTGTATTATCTTAGTCATAATGTTCTTTACTGGGCTAGTTGAGCTCATCCTTTTCCTTTTTGTTCCATTTTTCTCAGGAGGCGAGAATGTAGCGAGTACTAGTCGGGGTATGGAATGATGGTTCTAGAAGTTACTTTAGTAGTCCTCACTATTTTTGTGAAATAATGTATCAATAATTGTAATGAGGGCTTATTTGAGTGTGGATATTGTCTAAATGACAATATTTGTATTTAAACTCACAGTTCTTGTGTTGTAATAATAAAGATGTAGTTGTTTCTGTACCATGTATTTTGGCGACTCAGAATGGGTGTTGTATACCTATTTTGGGGGCGTCACACTATGATTCATGATTTCATTGCAATTGCTCATACTTTAATTCCTAACACAATCATAAATCTATTTTCTAGCCAGTCAATGCTATCAAAATTCCATCTAGCAAATGTGTCAAATTCTTTGCCCCCTCTCTCATATCACTGCTTCAAACCCTCAACCCCAAATGTCAGCAACTTTGGGTAATCCTTCTAGTGAAAATGAAACTTTATTGACATCTTAAATGCCAAAATTCTTGAACTAAGTGCTACTCTCAACGATGATCAAGGGCGTTAATCATTATATCAGACCATGCCTCTTCCAAAATGATGATAACAAAAAGGGGGAGAAAAAGGTAAGTCAGAGAAGCAACTTCATAGGGGTAAAATACCTAAAGACCTAAAGATGCAGCAAAGGCGTCAACACAGGATGAGGAGCATGAAGAAAGGTAAAGTACATTTCTGAAGCACGCAAGCTCATCTTAGGTGAAGTTTTGATATAACTACTTTGGAAATTTTTTAAGACTGTTGTGTTTAATTATTTTTGGGTTGTACTATTTTGAGACTAATTGTGTGAATGTTTCCTATGGTTTAAATTGTGCATGATCAATAGTTATTTTCTATTTATACGAATGTTATGCTGAATGCTAATCATTTTATTCATAAATATTGGTCTAGAAATACAGTGAGTTACTGTATATTAAGTCATTAATAATCATGCATATACATTAAATGAAATTGATTGAATATGTGCTATAATATTTTTGTCATCATCAAATAGGGGGAGATTGTTAGGAATCTAATGATAGAATAGAAGAATGTTTAATTAAGGGGGAGTTTATTTATATTCCTGATTAGATTCCAAATGTATAGGATTCAATGATGAAGTCTGTATGTGATTTAATGATAGAGCATTTAAAGTATATTTTTATGAATTGTTAGATTTGTATATAGCGTGATCATGCAATCAAATTACATAAAAGGTGCGGAAGCGCGATAAAATAGAAATTTAAAATTTTTATACGAAACCATCACCATTATCATTCTTTGTGCATAATTATCAATCAATAGAAAAGAGATGGAGATCAGATTCATGCCCTTATAGAAACTATCTTTCTCAGGTACGAGTTCACCTCCAATTCCTTTTCATGTTCAACTTGAATCCACTGGGTTTGATTTCTTCCTTTGATCAACGTTAGCCACCCAAGTATTTGGCCTTTATAGGTGATCCACCAAGGAAGAACAAGTATTCAAGAAGATGAGTGTTTGGCAAAACCCTAATTTTTTCTCTCCAGAGAATATGTTAGTACTCTTCCAACTCTTGGAATTGTCATTAACGTGTTTTGTAAAAAACATCAACAACCCTCACTCATAATAAGACTCCTCTTATTTATAGATGTAGGCAACCCTCCTTAACAATTAAGAAATTAAGTTTTATTTTAATTAATTAAACTCCTTTAATTAATTAGGCTACTAATCTTATTAGGAATATATGAGAGTACCTTTTATTAATTAATTCTCAAACTCCTTTAAAAATTAAATAATAATAATAGTTATAATAATAATAATAATAATAATAATAATAATAATAATAATAATAAGACTCATCTTATTAATTTGTATTTAATATTTTCAAAATATTAAATAATAAATATTAAGCTATTTAATTTATTCTATCACAATAGATTAGATTAAATACACTTAACTTATTATTACGATTATGTCATTTACTTCTTAAATAAATATTCTTCCTTTTATGGTGTGACCCTTTGATGAGTGGGATTTATACCCACGAATTAAATCCTTTTGTTGCTTAAGTTGTCGCCTGTTTTCAATCTTTTAGTTAGCTTTTACATATTTATATTATTGTTTTTAAGTTTAAGTTCTCTGCAGGCTTTGCAAATTGTTCCAGCTTTCTTGGGCATTTTTCCTGTACTAGCGCCGCAGCGCCAGTGTTACACTTGGAAGCTGCGCCGTAGCGCCAACTATTGCTGAGCCCACTGTAAAGTGGAGCCCCGGCGCCATTGGCAATATAATGATGTAGCTAAGAGCTACTGGAAACTCGAGCCCCAGTGCTAGGAGCCAGCGCCACAGACGGTGCCCCAATGCCACCACTCGCGCCCCAGCATCGCTTGTTAAGCCTATGCTCGCGCCGCAGCGCGAGCTCCGGTGCCCAAACAGTAAAGAGTCTTTATTGACCTAGAAGAAAGAGGGGGGAAAGTATATATAGAAAGCGAATCCTCCGGCATTTATTATCGAATATCAGAGATATCAACGGAGAACTTATTGCAGCTTAGACTAGGATTTATTTTCTGTCTTTCTAGAAGAGAAAGAAGCTTGTACAACGGAAGGACAGTTATTGCATCCGACACATAACTCAGAGCTCTACACGTGCAGAGAAGATTTGGAGGAAGAACACTTCAAAATAGGGGTTTTCTTATTCCAAATCTCCCATTTATTGTTTTGGGTCTGATAATGTGTAATGTATTGAAAATGCATGTTAGTGCCATTGTTATGAACGAACTCCATTTTTAGGATTGCAATGTAACCTTTTGCTTAGCTTAATTGACTTTCTCTCCTATTTTATATAATGAATCATTTTGGAATGGGTTGTTGTATTTCTTATTTAATAACTAATTGCTTGATAAAGAAATTGGTATTGATAGTAATGAAAATTGACGAATGGACATTATTTTCTATCTTTAAATACAGCAACACCTGTTATGACCATGCCAATGGAATGTGTGCATAATATGCTAATAGGATAGACATATCCCTATTTGCCTTGTGCGGCCTTGAGACTTAGCTTACTGATCTTGACCTAGTTCTTGTCGCCAATAGACATATTGTGATTTAGCTGGTTAGGGATGTGCATTTGACCTTCGACAGAAGCTTTTGCGTATTTACTGTTCTCGGTTGACCATTCCTCGATTCGTTTGTAATTTGGAGAGTTAGGAGATTAGGCGATGCATTAGGGGAATTGTAATCCTATCTTGACTTCCTGGCACAACCAGATCTCTTATTCTTATAGTATTAACATATAGCTTAACCAACCATCTTATTTCACTTGTTTAGATAAGACCAGTAACGACTTTACCTTAGTATTTGTTTCCTCTTAAGACTTTGTCCTCGTGGGTTCGACACTCTACTTTCATATATTACTTGTAGAACGCGTATGCTTGCGCGCAATTTGGCAATAACTAAATCGGCCAACAAGTTTTTGGTGCCGTTGCCGGGGACTTAGTATTATTTGTTATTCAATATTTAGACTAAGTCAATACAATCTTAATTTAAACTGATTCTTCTGTTTAACTCTCTTTTCATGTAGTCTTTACTGTTTATGCCACCTCGAAGGGGACGAAATATAATACCTTTCGATCCTGAGGTTGACAGAACTTACAGACGATTGCGAAGAGAAAATTCTCAGGACAGGCCTACTCTTACTAGAATGGCTGAGGAACGTCAGAAATCTCTAAGAGAGTATGTCATGCCTCCAATCAATGATCTCCAGGCAAGCATTCTCAGGCCCGCAATCCAAGGAAATAACTTCGAGATAAAGTCGGGCACCTTCCAAATGTGCTCCAACATTCAGTTTGGGGGACTACCGAATGACGATACTTGATAAAATTTGTGGAGATTTGTGATACGTTCAAAACCAATGGAGTGTCTGACGATGCCATCAGACTCCGGTTGTTCCCATTCACCTTGAAGGACAAGGCAAAGAGCTGGCTGCACTCACTCCCACCAGGCTCCATCACCACATGGGCTGACTTGACCCAAAAGTTCATGGCGAAGTTCTTTCTACCCGCCAAAACAGCCAGACTCAGGCATGAAATTACCTCATTCATCTAGTTCGATTTAGAATCCTTATATGACTATTGGGAACGATTCAAGGATCTTCTGAGGAAATGCCCTCACCATGGTTTTCCAGAATGGCTTCCTATCCAGACCTTTTATCATGGGCTATCCAGATCTACTCGTTCGAGTATTGATGCAGCGTCTGAAGGGGCCTTCATGTCTAAACATCACACGGCAGGGTATGAACAAATGGAAACAATGGGGGCCAATAATTATCAATGGCCGAATGATAGGCAACCCCCCAGAAGAGCAGCGAGGGTATATGAGGTTGACTCGTTCACATCTTTAGCGGCTCAAGTAGCAGTGCTAACAAAATGGCTAGACACCATGGGACCATCAGTAATGCAGAATGTTCAGAGTGTCGTAGTCCAGTGTGAGTTATATAAAGGGAGCCACCCTACTGATCAGTGTGCTATAAGCCCTGAGTCAGTTCAATTTGTTTCCAACTTCGGGCGGCAACAAAACACCAATCTCCCCACTCATTACCACCCGGGTTTGAGAAATCATCCCAACTTCTCATGGGGTAACAGCAACAACAGCAACAACCCCAACTTCTTGGAGGTGTTCAAGAGGCTGCACATAAATATCCCATTTGTGGAAGCTTTGGAGGGAATGCCTAGCTATGTCAAGTTTATGAAGGACATCTGTAAGACCCCAACTTATTATAAATGAAATTAAATTTCTTCTATTTATTATTTTGAAATAGTAACGGTTGAATTGATTAATGTGGTTAGTTATGGGTAAAATGCGCAAATATTTCAAATAAGCAAGTGGTTATAAAATATTCATTGTTGTCGGAGAATATTCGTTTGGTCGTGGAATAATCTTACCGTCGGGGAATATTCGTACGACGGCGCAGCCTTGTATGGGGCCCATAACGGAAAGCGATTGGATGAAGAAAATGACAAGTATAAATAACGGCGTAGTTGTTACCGTTAACACTGTTGGAATACCCGGTGGTTAAAATACAGTAATACGCGTTGTTACACAGTAGCACACGATATTGTACCAATTATTGATTCTTACGTAAAAATGCACTACTCAATAATTATTACAGTAATTACTGTTTAATATTTTATTTTATTGATTCAATAATTGTTACGTCGATAATTTATATTATTGTTGTTTAAATAATTGTCACTACACAGTATTTTCCATTATCAAATCAATAATTCATATTATTTGAATAATATTATTAGATAGCATTATTAGCAATGTCTAGAAAGTTTTGTCTAAGGAGAGGTTTGGTCATCTAATTGCGCGCCAGTAAGGAGAAATCCTTATTGGAAAGCCCCCTCTTTACTGGGAACGGCCTGGTTGTCAGTATTGTGATTCAGTAATATTATCTGTTAATAATTAATTATTGATTTATATGATAAAAAAAATATTTATTTTATGTAGATATAGATGGAGAAAATTTTTAATGTGACAATTGTTAAAAATTGATATTTTATCTTCTCTGATAAAATAATTTATTTAAATATATCATTATATTTTAATAATATAATAATGATGATATTTTTACGATGAATGTGTGGTATATGAATAAATGAGGTGAAAAAGTATTTTTGTTGTAATAAATGATAAAAACATGTTAAACATGTCAGTGGGCCCAATTTTTGACTAAAATTTGATTATAGCCTGTAAAATCGTCCGTACGTGGATTTCGATCAATTTCTGTTTGGAATTTGGAAAAACTTAAACTTTTAAAGTTGTAGAGAATTGAATTTCCTATGGAATAAATATAAGATTCAAATTATTTTTGTTAAAAGGACTATTTATTATGAATTATTGAAGTTCCGGTATATTGGGTTTGAATTTATTTTTGGGTTAAAAATATTTTTTAATGAAAAACATTTTTGTGGGTGGGACCCACTTGAGTGTGCTGAGATTTTGATGTGGTAGGCTAAGGAAATTTTTTTTAAAATAATTATATTTTATTAAATTTTCTGCTTTGGTGTTCTAAGCATTTTTCTATAAATAGGGTGCTTAGGTTAGAATTGAAAATCACACCAGAAACTGAAGTTTTCTCTCTTTATATTATTAAGCGTATTCTTGTGAGTATTTTTATACTTTGAGTGTTGTTATACAAGTTCCCTTCAGCACTATATCCAGTATTTCAGTCAAAAGTACTGTCTTTTTTAGGTAAGAGATGTTATTTTTTTTATAAATGATACTACTTCTTTCAATATCATTATGCCAAAATATTGGTCTGAACTTTTTATCAAATTTGGAACTTTTTGTGTCAGGGTTACTATTCACTTATACGACACTATTCACGTATACGGCACTATTCACGAATACGACACTATTCACCGAAAAATTAAATTTTTATTTTTTGTCCAAGATATCTATTATGGATAATAGCTTTGATTGTATCCATATTTTGATCATTCTTGAATTTTACTTCACTATGATTATTTATGAAGTATTTTTGAACTCAGATTGTTTAAAGTACGAATCCTTAATATTTGTTCTTTGTTTCACTAGATTCGTTTTCTTTAAAATATTTTTTATCATCCTCAGTCCTAAATGATGATATAACTGAATATCTTTCGCATGTAGTGCAAAGATGAATGATTTTCTGATGAATATATTTGGCCGTAGTGCAAAGATGTACAGGTGTTTAGATGAACATGACCAATTGATGAATATCTTTGGCCTATAGTGCAAAGATGAATAGTTGATTCCAGATATATATTGATTGATGTTACAGGGATAAAATATTGACGATGAACTTTTAAATTCATATATAGAAGATAGTAGATTTTATTCTCTACTTAACTCTTCTAATGAATTATTATTTCCGCTGCGAATATTGATTTAAAATTTGTTGTCTATTGTATTATATTATATTTTTTCTTGTTGAGGACTAATGACAATTTGTTCTATATTATCTTAGTCATAATATTTTTTACTGGGCTAGTTGAGCTCACCCTTTTCCTTTTTGTTCTATTTTTCTTCTCAGGAGGCGAGAATGTAGCGAATACTAGTAGAGGTATGGAATGATGGTTCTAGAAAGATGTTTTAGTAGTCCTCACCATTTTTATAAAATAAAATATCAATAATTGTAATGAAAATTTATTTGAGTGTGGATATTGTCTAGAAGACAATATTTGTATGTTTAAACTCACAATTTAAGTATTTCTGTACCATGTATTTGGCGACTCAAAATGAGTGGTGTATACCTATTTTGGGGGCATCATAGTTGGTATCAGAGCTTAGGGATATGGTCTCTGGCGGAGATCGAAGAATAGAACTAGGAGGGGAGAGATGAGTAAATCCTTCGCTAATATATCCTACCTAAGCTTATTTATTGGTTGGTCAAAGTATAGGGTTATTATTTTGCATGTCAATTTCTTTAATTAACCCTTGTTTTGTGGTAGTATTTAAGAATGGCAGCTGAGAATGTTAACAGTGGAGTAAATGAGACCGTTGAGACACCTTTAATCACCAACGAGGTAAACGTACAACAGGACGGCAATGTTCCTCCTGTAAATAACACTGAGTAGACGATGAACGATGAGATGTTTAGAAGATTTTTGCGGTTCATGAAAAACCAGACGAAGGAGACTCCTATTCAAAATACAGGTAGAAACAATGGCAACGCACAGCTGGTCACAGCCAAACACTTCAAAGAGTTGGGACCACCAGAATTCTGGGAAAAGCCGGATCCGATTAAGGCAGAAACGTGGGTTAAGCAAATTACTAAGATATTCAATGTCTTGGGATGCACGGAGGAACATAAGGTTCCATTCGCCACCTTTATGTTCCGTAATGAAGCAGATTACTGATGGAAATCTGTAAAGCGTACCCATCCAGCCGCACTCAGCATGTCTTGGGAGACATTTCAGAAACTATTCAATGACAAGTACTTTCCTGAAAGTATTCGTCATATGAAGGAGGTGGAGTTTATTACACTGGAACAAAACAATATGACGGTGTCCTAGTATGAGGCGAAGTTCGCGCAGTTATCCAGGTTTGCACCTCATTTGGTGGAGAATAAGGAACGTATGACGCGGATGTTTCTGAGAGGTTTGAAACCCGACATACGTCAGTATCTCATTTCTCATAAATTTTCTCTATATTCAGATGTTGTCAACATGGCTCAATTATTAGAGTGAGATAACGAGTACATTCAACCGAGGGACCACAACCAGGATCGTACCCGTGATAGCAGTCATCGGAGCAATGATAACCAGCGGGGAAAGAAGAACACGGATAAAAGCGGTAACCACTCTGGTGGTAATCGTGGCCATGAAAATAGAAGTAGCGAGTGGGGGGAGATTTTAAAAAGAGGAAATACAATAATGACAATGTGAAGACGTCAGCACCAGCAGCAACTGGTTCTAAGGGAGGAGAACGACCACTGGTCGTATGCTACAAATGCAAAAAAGAAGGACATATCAGCCCAAACTGTCCACAACAGTTCAAGGTATGCTATAATTGTGGAAAGGAATGACATATCACTCGAGATTGTACTGTAGCAAAATCAAGTCCAGCGGGGATGGTGACTCAAAAGGCTGTCCCAGAATAGTTAAAGTCAACGGTTCTTGGAAAAGCGTTTGTCGTGACTGGTCAAAATACGAGGAACCCAAACGAGGTGATCACGGGTAAGCTAATTATAAATTCTTGTGAAATTTATACCTTACTAGATACCGATTCTACCCATTCATTTATCTATCCTGCTTGTGCTCAACGTTTAAACTTGCCTCCAGAGAAATTAGACTTTGACTTATCTGTAGAGACTCTGTTAGGAGAAACCTTCATTACATCTACTGTTTATAAATCTTGTTTGATCCAAGTTGGCATCATCACATTACCTGTGGACCTTATCTCTTTAAAGATACTTGCATTTGATGTGATTTTAGGAATTGATTGGTTAACTACTCATCATGCCAAAATTAATTATTTTCGTAAAGTTGTTAGTTTTCATATTCCTAACCAACCTGTTGTGCGAATTCAAGCAACTAAACCACTAAAATCAATCATTGTCATATCAAGCCATAAAGCCATTCGTTTATTAAAAAACGGATGTCAAGATTTCTTAGCCCATGTTATGGATTTGAATAAAGACACGACAGATTTGAATAATATTTCTGTTGTTAGTGAATTTTCTGATGTATTTCCTAAAAAACTTCTCGGTCTACCCCCAGAACGTGAAGTTGAATTCTTTATTGACCTTGAACCTGGTACAAAGCCCATTTCTAAAACCCCATATCGAATGGCTCCTATTGAACTTTAGGAGTTAAAGGTCCAACTACAGGAGTTGTTGGACATCGGTTTTATTCGTCCTAGTACATCTCCTTGGGGTGCTCCTGTTTTATTTGTAAAGAAGAAAGACGGGAGTATGCGACTTTGTATTGACTATCGAGAATTGAACCATGTCACCATCAAGAATAGGTATTCACTACCTCGTATTGATGACCTGTTTGACCAGTTATAAGAAGCACAATTCTTTTCAAAGATCGATCTTCATTCTGGATATCATCAGCTGAAGATTAGAACTGAGGATATTCCAAAGACTGCCTTTAGAACTCGATACGGGCATTATGAATTCTTAGTCATGTCTTTCGGATTTACTAATGCTCCTGCGGCTTTCATGGATATGATGAACCGAGTATTCAAGGAATATTTAGATCAATTCGTTGTTATCTTTATTGATGACATCCTCATATATTCCAAAAGTCGTCAAGATCATGAGCACCATTTGAAGCTGGTACTCTAAAGGCTTCGTGAAAATAAACTATATGCCAAGTTAAAGAAATACGAGTTCTGGCTTGAGGAAGTAGCATTCTTTGGGCACGTGGTGTCAAAACACGGAGTATCTGTTGACCCGATGAAGATTGAAGCAATACAAAGTTGGGAGCAACCGAAGTTGGTGATCGAAATACGTAGCTTTCTAGGTTTAGATGGTTATTATAGGAGATTTGTTGAAGGATTTTCTCGAATTGCTACTCTGTTAACTCAACTGACTCAGAAAGATATAAAATTCTTATGGAGCGAGGAATGCAAGAAGAGTTTCCAAGAGTTCAAGAGAAGACTCATTTCGGCACCTGTTCTGACAATACCATCTGGTTCAGATGAATTTGTTATCTACAGTGATGTTTCGGGCAAAGGGTTAGGATGTGTTCTCATGCAACATGGGAAGGTCATAGCCTATGCCTCGCTACAACTCAAAGAATATGAGAGGAATTACCCTACTCATGATCTAGAGTTGGCAGCAGTCATTTTCGCGTTAAAAATCTGGAGGCACTATCTATATGGGGGAGAAAGTGGAGATATATCAGACCATAAAAGCCTCAAATATTTCTTCACCCAAAAGGAACTCAACATGCGGCAACGACGTTGACTCGAGTTGTTAAAAGACTACGACCATACCATTCAATACCATCCTAGAAAAGCGAACGTGGTAGCTGACGCATTAAGTAGAAGATCATATGCAGGAACGAGTGCGATGTTGTTAACATAAAGGCCCATTTTGTGTAATTTACAAAAGATGAAGATAGAATTCAAGACTCCGAGGACCCATGCGATGATGTCAAATATACGCATAGAACCAACTTTAATCGATAAAGTTAAAGTTGCTCAAGCCATAGACCCGGAGCTGATGCGTATGAAGAAGAAAGTACAAGAAGGTGCTATTCCAGAAGCAAGAATCGATGAAGAATGAATATTTCGAGTCAACTCCAGACTTTGCGTTCCTAACAATTCTGACTTGAAACATAGAATTATGATGGAGGCAGACAACACACCGTTTGCAATTCACCCTAGAAGTACCAAAATGTATCGTGATCTTTGACATACATTTTGGTGGAGAAATATGAAGAGAGATATTGTAAAGTTTATCTCAAGGTGTTTAACTTGTCAACGTGTAAAGGCGGAGCATCAAGTGCCAAAGGGTCCATTGCAACCACTTGAGATTCTGAAATGGAAGTGGAAACACATTACCATAGATTTCGTTACATGTCTTCCCAAGGTTTCTCAAGGCATAGATGCGATTTGGGTTATTGTTGATAGATTAACCAAGTTTGCTCTTTTCATGCCGATACGGGAGACTTATTCCCTTAAACGTCTTGCTCTTATGTACATGAATGAGATTGTGAGGTTGCATAGCATGCCAGTATCCATAGTTTTGGATCGTGCAAGATTTATTTCATAATTTTGGGTTAGCTTGCAAAAAGCTTTGGGCACGGATTTACGATTCAGTTCGGCATACCATCCTCAAAAGGACGGACAATCAGAGAGGACTATTCAAACTCTTGAAGATCTATTAAGACTCTGTGTCTGAGACTTCAAAGAGAGTTGGGATAAGTATGTACCATTGGTGGAATTCTCCTACAACAACAGTTATCAGACAAGTATAGGTGTGGCTCCATTTGAAGCATTGTATAGACGAAAGTGTCGCTCTCCAGTGTGTTGGGATGAGTGGGTGAAGCAACATTGTTGGGACCAGAGTTGGTACATATGACTACAGAAAAGATCCAAATGATCCGACAACGTATACAAACGGCACAGGATCGACAAAAGAGTTATGCTGATCTTCATCGAAAAGACGTGGAATTTGGTATTGGAGATCATGTATTATTACGTGTTGCTCCATGGAAGGGAGTTACAAGATTTGGGAAAAGAGGAAAGCTCAATCCACGATTTATTGGTCCATTTCAGATTCTTGATAGAGTAGGAAAAGTGGCCTATAGAGGGTCGTGTTACCTCCAAGTATGTCTCGTGTTCATAACGTGTTTCACATATCTGTGCTTCGTAAATATATGAAAGACCTGAACCACGTTATTGAGTTAGAACCAGAAAAAATAGTCGAAGATTTAATGTACGAGGAGGTACCTGTCAAGATCTTGGATAGGAAGCAGCATGTCCTACGCACAAAGGTCATACCACAAGTCAAAATTTTGTGGAGAACCTATGTTATTGAGAAAATGACCTGGGAGTTAGAAACGGAAATGAAAGCGAGGTACCCTCACCTTTTCGAAACACCAGGTACGTATGTCAATTTCGAGGACGAAATTTTATAAGGAGGGGAGGTTGTAAGACCCCAACTTATTATAAATGAAATTGAATTTCTTCTATTTATTATTTTGAAATAGTAAGGGTTGAATTAATTAATGTGGTTAGTTATGGGTAAAATGCGCAAATATTTTAAATAAGCAAGTGGTTATAAAATATTCATTATTATCGGAGAATATTCATTTGGTCGTGGAATATTCTTACTGTCGGAGAATATTCATACGACGGCACAGCCTTGTGTGGTCCCCATAACGGAAAGCGATTGGATGAAGAAAACGACAAGTATAAATAACGGCGTAGTTATTACCGTTAACACTGTTGGAATACCCGGTGATTAAAATACAGTAATACGCGTTGTTACACAGTAGCACACGGTATTGCACTAATTATTGATTCTTACGTAAGAATGCACTACTCAATAATTGTTACAGTAATTACTGTTCAATATTTTATTTTATTGATTCAATAATTGCTACGTTGATAATTTACTTATTGTTGTTTCAATAATTGTCACTACACAGTATTTTCCATTATCAGATCAATAATTCATATTATTTGAATAATATTATTAGATAGCATTATTGGCAATGTCTAGAAAGTTTTGTCTAAGGAGAGGTTTGGTCATCTAATTGCGCGCCAGTAAGAAGAAATCCTTATTGAAAAGTCCCTTCTTTCCTAGGAACGGCCTGATTGTCAGTATTGTGATTCTGTAATATTATCTGCGAATAATTGATTATTAATTTATATGATAAGAAAAATATTTATTTTATGTGGATATAGATGGAGAAAATTTTTAATGTGACAATTGTTAAAAATTGATATTTTATCTTTTCTGATAAAATAATTTATATAAATATATTATTATGTTTTAATA
This sequence comes from Panax notoginseng, assembly GCA_016801055.1. Taxonomy (NCBI): domain Eukaryota; kingdom Viridiplantae; phylum Streptophyta; class Magnoliopsida; order Apiales; family Araliaceae; genus Panax; species Panax notoginseng. Next base: position 113,698,906 of record CM029023.1, on the reverse strand, counting down.
ATATAATAATGATAATATTTTTACGATGAATGTGTGGTATATGAATAAATGAGGAGGAAGAATATTTTTGTTGTAATAAATGATAAAAACATGTAAACATGTCAATGGGATCAATTTTTGACTAAAATTTGATTATAGCCTGTAAAATCGTCCGTATGTGGATTTCGGTCAATTTCTATTTGGAATGTAGAAAAACTTAAACTTTCAAAGTTGTAGAGAATTGAGTTTACTATGGAATGGACATAAGATTCGAATTTTTTCGATAAAAAGACTATTTATTATGAATTATTGAAGTTCCGGTATATTGGGTCTAAATTAATTTTTGGGTTAAAAATATTTTTTTAATGAAAAACATTTTTTGTTGGTGGGACCCACTTGAGTGTGCTGAGATTTTGATGTGGTGGGCTAAGGAAATTTTTTTTTAATAATAATATTTTATTAAATTTTCTGTTTTGGTGTTCTAAGCATTTTTTTATAAATAGAGTGCTTAGGTTAGAATTAAAAATCACACCAGAAACTGAAGTTTTCTTTCTTTATATTATCAAGCGTATTCTTGTGAGTATTTTGATACTTTGAGTGTTGTTATACAAGTTCCCTTCAGCACTATATCCAGTATTTCAATCAGAAGTACTGTCTTTTTGAGGTAAGGGATGTTATTTTTTTTATAAATGATATTATTTCTTTCAATATCATTATGCCGAAATATTGGTCTGAACTTTTTATCAAATTTGGAACTTTTTGTGTCGGGATTACTATTCACGTATACGGCACTATTCACGTATACGATACTATTCACAAATACGGCACTATTCATCGAAAAATTAAATTTTTGTTTTTTGTCCAAGATATCTATTATGGATAATAGCTTTGATTGTATCTATATTTTGATCATTCTTGAATTTTACTTCACTATGATTATTTATGAAGTATTTTTTAGCTCGAATTGTTTAAAATATGAATCCTTAATATTTGTTCTTTTGTTTCACTGGATTCGTTTTCTTTAAAATATTTTTCATCATCCTCAGTCCTAAATGATGATATAACTGAATATCTTTCGCATGTAGTGCAAAGTGAATGATTTTCTGATGAATATATTTGGCCGTAGTGCAAAGATGTACAGGTGTTTAGATGAACATGACCAACTGATGAATATCTTTAGCCTGTAGTGCAAAGATGAATAGTTGATTCCAGATATATATTGATTAATGTTACAGGGATAAAATATTGACGATGAACTTTTAAATTCATATATAGAAGATAGTAGATTTTATTCTCTACTTAACTCTTCTAATGAATTATTATTTCCGCTGCGAATGTTGATTTAAAATTTGTTGTCTATTGTATTTTATTATATTTTTTTCCTGTTGAGGACTAATGATAATTTGTTCTATATTATCTTAGTCATAATATTTTTTACTGGGCTAGTTGACCTCACCCTTTTTCCTTTTTATTTCATTTTTCTTCTCAGGAGGCGAGAATGTAGCGAGTACTAATCGGGATATGGAATGATGGTTATAGAAAGATATTTTAGTAGTCCTCACCATTTTTATAAATTAAAGTATCAATAATTATAATGAGGACTTATTTGAGTGTTGATATTGTCTAGAAGACAATATTTGTATTTTTAAACTCACAGTTTAAGTGTTTCTATACCGTGTATTTGGCGACTCAAAATGGGTGATGTATACCTATTTTGGGGACGTCACAACATCCTATCCAAGAAGCGAAAAATGGGAGATTATGAAACAGTGGCACTAACAAAAGAGTGTACTGCCATCCTTCAAAACAAGCTTCCACCGAAGCTAAAAGATTCGGGAAGTTTTACAATTTCGTGCACTATTGGGGACCAATTTATCGGCAAGGCTCTGTGTGATTTAGGGGCTAGCATCAACTTGATGCCCCTCTCTATTTATAAGAAGTTGGGCCTCAATGAAGCCAAGCTTACAAGCGTCACTTTGCAATTGGCTGACAGGTCTCTCACGTACCTGAAGGGGATTGTAGAGGATGTGCTTGTTAAGGTTGACAAGTTCATATTCCCAGCGGATTTTATAGTCCTGGATTTTGAAGAGGACAGGAAGGTACCTATTATCTGAGGCAGGCCATTCTTGGCGACTGGGAGGACCCTAATTGATGTGCATAAGGGGGAGTTAACAATGCGGGTACAGGATCAAGAAGTGACGTTCAATGTCTTCAGATCAATGAAGTATCCTAATATCCCTGAGGATTGCTTCCAGATTAATACAATTGATAATTCAGTGAAGGGAGTATTCTCCGAAACTTGCATTCAAGACCCTTTGGAAGCTACATTAACCGGGGCCAGCACTACGGAAGAGCCCACACATGTGGAATGTGCCAAGTGGCTCGATGAACTCCAAAGATAAAAGCAAGTCCATCGACAGTTTGAGTCTCTGAATGATAATGAGGCATCTACTTCCAAGGCAAAGCCGTCGATCATCGAGCCTCCTGTCCTAGAGCTTAAGCCTTTGCCTAATCACCTGAGGTATGCTTTCTTAGGGAATTCATCTTCTTTACCTGTGATAATTTTTGCTTCTCTAACTAAGTGTCAGGAAGAAAAGTTGTTGCTTGTGCTCAAGAAATACAAAACGGCCCTAGGGTGGTCAATTACTGATATAAAAGGGATCAGCCCGACTCTATGCATGCACAAAATTTTACTGGAGGAAAAGTCGAAACCATCTATAGAGTATCAGAGGCGGCTAAATCCCATTATGAAAGAGGTCGTCCAGAAGGTGATCATTAAGTTGTTAGATGCAGGCATTATCTACCCCATCTCCGATAGCCCTTGGGTTAGTTATGAGACCCCAGATTTTATGAATAAAGATTTAAATTTCTCGAAATATTTTTTTAATATTATGGTGTGGATTTGATATAATGTTATAGTTATGGGTAATATTTATAAATTTTACAAAGTAAGCAAGTTGTTATATAATATTCGTTTTAACAGGGAATATTCATACGACAGCACAATCATTGGTGGATCCTACAACGGAAGTATTGTCGCAGTAAGAAAACGACAGAATTAAATTTTTATAAAAATAACGGTGAAAGTGTTACCGTTAAAACTGTTGAACTACTCGGTATTAAAAGTACAGTAATACGTGTGGTTGCATAGTAGCACATGGTATTGATTATTGATGCTTACATAAGAAGTCACTCAGTTATACTCAATTATTGTTACAGTAATTACTGCATCATATCTCTCATATTATTGATTCAATTATTGTCACAGTATCATCTGTATAATATGTTATATCATTAAATCAATAATTGAGACGACAAAATTATTCATATTATTATTTGCAATATTGACAATGTCTAGAAGTTCTGTCAAGGAGAGGTTAAATAATCTAATTGCGCGTCAATAAGGAGAAATCCTTATCGAAAAGCCCCCTCTTTCCTGAAAATGATCTGGTTGTTAAATATTGTGAGTTATGATATTAATGATGAATAAGTTTGTGTTGATTAAAGATGAAATTGATAGTTCCATTGTGTTGGAATTATTAGTGTTAGTGGAAATCGACATTTATTTCGATAATAATTGATGTCTGGAGGTTATATTCACCAATTGGGTAATTAATCGGATAAATGAGCAATTAATTGTTATTATTTCACATGCTTATAACTATTTGTTCACATGTGTGTACTATTGATTCACATTTATTTACTATTAGGGGAGTTGGTGTAAGATTGATAATACTTGCATGACTAAGTTAAAAATGGAGGTATAGTTGAAGGTACTATACTGTAATTCGTATTTTCACATGATTATAACTATCGATTCACATGATTGAACTATTGACTCACATTATTTGCTATGACGCCCCCAAAATAGGTATACATCACCTATTCTGAGTCGCCAAATACATGGTACAAAATACAAATACAATCTTAAATATACAACAAGAGCTGTGAGTTTTAATACAAATATTGTCTTCTAGACAGTATTCAAACTAAAAATAAGTCCTCAATACATTTATTATCACACTATTTCATAGAATAGTGAGGACTACTAATGCTATCATCTGAATCGTCACTCTGTTCCCCGACTAGTCCCTGCAACGTTCTCATTTTCTGAAGAGAACAATGAAAGCAAAAGGGTGAGCTCAACTAGCCCAGTAAGAAATATTATGACTAAGATAATGCTGAATAAACTATCGTTAGCCTTCAATAGTGTTAAACTGATAAAATATAACAAACATCAAGTTTAACTGCAGCGGAACAAGTTATCCATTAAAAGAGTCAAGTAGAGAATAAAATATACTATCTTTTATGATTTAAAAAGGTTTTTCATCACTTTTATCGCTGAGACTCAGCTTAATAAATAACCCACATCATCCCTGTACTAAGGCCAAGGATATTAATTAGTATCACGACCACAAATTACCCATGCACTACGAGCCGAGGATATTCGTGTATTCATCAATGGTCATGATCATGCCAACAACTGTCCATCAATGCATTACGGGCCAATGAGGACTTTTTCCACATCATTTGTAACATTACGGTCATAATTACATCGAATAATCCCTGGTCATAATCATACCAAGTTCATCTATGCACTACAAGCCACAGATGACTTTCAACAAAATATAAACATGAGGATGATGACAATGATATAAGAATTCCATAAAACAAGTTCAAGAATTAATTTATCCAGGAACCAACAACGTCCAAATTGCCAACATCATACTGCTTTTTAGAGTAAAATTCAAGAATGCTCAGAAGAATATTTTTATGAAAAGATACTGGATAAAGCGCAAATATCAAAGATATTCCACTAATTTCATGGAGTATAAAAGATAAAACTTTAACCAACTGAGTATAATAAAGAATGGAATAACAAAAGAATTCACCAAGCATGCGATAGACCGCACAGACAGGTTATTGCAACAGAAAAATAAATAATGGAACCAGGTCCGGCGTAAACGCACAGACAGGATATTCCGACAGTATAATAAATAATGGAACCAGGTCCAGTGTAAATGCACAGACAGGATATTTCGACAGAATAATAAAAAACGGAATATTAGAATAATTTCACCATGTATGCGGTACTTCGCATAAACAGGTTATTCCAACAGAATAATAAGGAATGAAATAACAGAAGTTATCTTCATGAATACGAAAGAAATAATATCCCTTACCTTAGAAGAAACTAGATATAGGATTAGTGAAGTAGTAGAATACTTTTCTTCTTTTTCTCTATAGTTTCTCTCTCTAGAATTTCAGTGAATTCGTAAGAAATAATGAAGGAATGAGCTTCTATTTATAGGAGAATGGACTGAATAGTAACTAATTCATGAACGGTCCAGATTGATTTACTTTTAAACGGACGGTCCATATTGATTTACTATGCAGTATTAATAAAATATAATATATTCTATTTATAATCTAATAAAACGAATAACTTTATAAAAGTATTCTGTTTTATATAAAAAGATTTTACTATGCAAACACTATACAGGTACTATACAAACACTATGCAGGCACTATACAATACTATGCATAATAAAATATAATATATTCTATTTATAGTCTAATAAAATAAATAACTTTATAAAAGTATTCTGTTTTATATAAAAAGATTTTACTATGCAAAACACTATGCATAATAGAATATAATATATTTTCTTTATAGTCTAATAAAATAGATAACTTTATAAAAGTATTCTGTTTTATATAAAAAGTTTTTCTGTTTTATTACATTAAATAATACTAATAAAACAAAATTTCTCACTATTATTATAATTCACCATATTAATCGACCAGGTCGTTCCCAAGAAAGAGGGGGCTTTCCAATAAGAATTTCTCTCTATTGGCACGCAATTAGGTGACCAAACCTCTCCTTGACAGAACTTCTAGACATCGTTAATATTGTAAATAATAATATTAATAACTTTATCATCTCAATTATTGATTTAATAATATATAGAATATTGACAATAATTGAATCAAATAACGTGAGATACTATGCAGCAATTATTGTAGCAATAATTATACAAAACTGAGTGACTTCTCACGTAAGCATCAATAATCAATACCGTGTGCTACTATGCAACCATGTGTATTATTGTACTCTTAACACCGGGTGTTTCAACAGTTAACGGTAAAACTTTCGCCGTTATTTTCATAAAATATTTTTATCGTTTTCTCAATCCGATAATAATTCCGTTGTGGGGTCCACCAAAGATTGAGCCGTTGTACGAATATTCCTGTTAAAACGAATATTCCCCGACCAATCGAATATTATATAACAACTTGTGTACTTTGTAAAATTTATAAATATTACCCATAACTATAACATTATATCAAATTCATTCCATAATATTCAACAATGATATTTATAGTGAAAGTAGTTTGCACACAAGCCAAACATGTTTGATGATAAAGCATATACTTTGTAACAATCTTATTCATTTATTAATAAAAAATATTTATTTATTAAAGGCTTTTAATTATCTACATGATGTTGTTTTATAATATGTGATAAACTCATAGTTTTAAGCAATGCTTTTAGAATAATGATGATGATTATTCTAATGAGATCTAAATTCTTAGAAAGCTTAAAACTAAAATAGTTTCCAATCGTTGGATTACTAAATTGGGGATTAGTGAATCCGAATAGATTGATACATACGTTGCTTGCTCATTGGATGAGAATGATAGATCTCATGATCATTTGTGTGGAGACACTAAAGCAAGTATGTAGGTGCTTATTAGAGAATAAGTTCACTGAACGTGACTCGCTAAGGAATACCTAATGAAATTTTACTTGCTTGTCAATAGAAATTCCTGTAGTGATAGTAGTACAAGTGATCCTTGGACTTAAGATCATCATAGTATCTTATGCATGATGAGTTATACTTTGACTTATTCCTTAAGACCCTTAGGGTATGTCAAAGGGTATGCTTGGGTATAATAAGTTGTACATGGAGATAATGTATGATCAATAAAGAATCTACCACTTCTAGTAAAAGAAGAGAAATGTCCTATGTGATTCGATAAATGACAACCCAGTAGTCCTTGGCCAAGGCAGAATAAAATTAAAAAGGAGTTTCTAATTTGTATTATTTGGTGTTGTACATTTAAGATTCGAAATACATATAATTAAATAAAATAAGACTTGACAGTAATTTCATGTCTTATATTTAATTGGGACATTGTATGGTGGAAGGATTGAATTGTACGGTAACTATTTACTCAAAAGTTCTTTTATGATTAATGTTGAAATCTATATTATCTGGAAAGTCGTTGATCGCTAGGGAGACTTATCTCTATTGCAGAATAAATATTATTTATTTAAATAAATTAATAGTTTAATTTATTTATTTAAATAAGATTAGAATTTTTCTAATTGATTTATTCACAACCGGTTTAATATGGAGAACCTAAAGGGTCACACCATAAAAGGAAGAATAATTATTTAAGAAGTTAATGGCATAATCGTAATAATATGTTAAGTATATTTAATTTAATCTATGGTGATAGAATAAATTAAATAGCTTAATATTTATTATTTAATATTTTAAAAATATTGAATATAAATTAATAAGAGGAGTCTTATTAATATTATTATAATTATTATTATTTTAATTTCTAAAAGAGTTTAGGAATTAATTTAATATAAGTACTCTCATTTATTCTTAATAGAATTAGGAGGGAAAATTAATTAAAGGAGTTTAATTAATTATCTCTAATAAGATTAGGGAGCCCATTTAATTAAAAGAGTTTAATTAAATAAATAATACCTTATTTTTAATTAAATAGGGTTACATGATATCTTTACTTATTAGAGAGCCCATTTAATTAAAAGAGTTTAATTAAATAAATAATACCTTATTTTTAATTAAATAGGGTTACATGATATCTTTATAAGAGAAGTCTTATATCAGATATCAATATACGAAAATTTCAACAGTTGGGAGAGTACGCTCCTTTTCTATGAGAGATAGAAAAACAAGGGTTTTGCCAAATACCCATCTTCTTGAATTCTTCTTCTTCCTTGGTGGATCACCTCTAGAGGCCAAACATTTGGGTGGCTAACGTTGATCAAAGGAAGGAACAAAACCCGGTAGATTCAAGTTGAACGTGAAAAGGATTGGAGGTGAACTTGTACCTGAGGAAGCTCGGATCTTCAAGGGTATGATTCTTGTTCTTTCTTTTTCGTTTAATTAATAATTGTGCATAAAACTCTGATTTTCTACGTTTCCGCATATTTTGTGCAATTTGATTGCGTTCATGAATATTACAAACCTAACAGTGGCATCAGAGCCAAACCTTTATGCGAATTATTAATTGTTCAGATTTGATATGTATATTGATATGTGTTTAGAATAATTTAATTGGGTATAATTTTGTTGTATAAAATTTGTTTAAAAAATAAAAAACAATAAAAATCCGGAAATTCGCTGCATGAGTCCGTGGTTAGCATAAATTTTCTAAAGTTTTGGAAATTTGCTAAGCCTGTTTTAAAATTTCGTGGAGGTCTGATGGAAGTTATATATATATATATATATATATATATATATATATATTTTACTTAACAGGCGGCAAATTTTTAGGCGGCTCATCCCACGTGATTGATTATATATATATATATATATATATATATATATATATATATATATATATATATATATATAATATTTTTTAAATTATTTTATAATTAAAATAAAAATTTTATTGTAATCTTAAAATAAAAGGTTTATTTTAATATTAAAATATAAAGTTTATTTTAATTTTAAAATTAAATTTCATGCTAACTAATTAGAGTTGGAATTGGATTCCATGATAACTAATTGGAGTTGAAATTGGATTCCATGTTTCCTTAAATAAAGAAGTTTATTTAGATATGAAATAAGATTTTATGTTATTCAAAATAAAGGAGTTTATTTGTGAATAGGAAAGAGAATCCGTATTTCCTTAAATAAAGGAGTTTATTTAGATATGAAATATGATATCATATTATTCAAAATAAAAGAGTTTATTTGTGAATAGGAAAGAGAATCCGTGTTTCCTTTAATAAATGAGTTTTATTTTTTTTGACATGGAATTGGATTCCATAATTAATTAAAATAAATAAGTTTATTTTGATTAAAGATTTTGATTAAAATAAAATAGTTTATTTTATTTAAAATTGGATAAATTAAAATAAAAGAGGTTTATTTTGATTTAAATTTGAATTAAAATAAAGGAGTTTATTTTGATTCAAAATTAGATTTTATACTAACTAAATTTGTCCATTAAATGATATCAATATATATATTGAATATTTATTTTTCATGAGATGAATGTTATTTATTGATGCATATTGTGATGTGTATGATAATAAATGGGATTGATTATGGACTATTGACCAATGTGATTGAATTTTATTTTAGTTGGATGCATGAATGTATGAGTTTTATTAAATAGGGTCTGCGTACCTTGTCATCTCTAATTTTTTCTTAATGTAAATTCTAACTCCCTCTTATGTACTTCCCCTTGATTGCTGATCAAGGTTTCTATTTATTTTTAAATAGTTTTGTAATAGGAATAATTAAAATTAATTTTGAAGAATTGGAGATCAATGAACAAGGAGCGCGTGAAGACCCGTTTGTAATGGATCCCGAGTTTAAATGTAATAGTTATATTTAAATATTAATTCTTGCACCCCTAAGGTTTGACCTTTTGGTTCACTTGGTGGCTCTAGTGAACCAAACTAGAATAAAAGTCCATAATCAATCCGGGTAGAATATAGTATTCTATATGTGCATGCTTATACTATATATATTATATATTATGCAAACATGCTTCGCATGTTAATTAATATGACGCGTATTTTATATATATATGTGCATGCGCGCTAAACAAGATGAGACAAATTAATAACAAACCCCTCAAATATTTTATATTAAGTTGTAACGTTCAAAGATATTTGAAATATCGAACGTCGCCTTCTAGCATGATAGAAACAATAGAGTATTGAATATTTAATATGAGTTTGTTGTGCACACACAAGGCAAGTATTAAATATTTAAGATGTTGTTTTTATTACATATGATATTTATAAGGAATTGAACATTACTGCTTTGTTGTGCACACACAAGGGCTGTAGTTTTCTCTTCACTTATATGGAAATGGTGGGTCTAACTTAACTTAAATCATTTTAGTTCGGATGTGCACACACTTGACCATTATGATTTAAGATGCAAAATACAAGGAGTTATATAGTTGATGTAATTGACAAGAGTTGTCTACCTATTTATTTATATATAGTTTGTTGTGCACACACAAGGCTATATACATTTGAAATGAGATCCTTATTCTCACTAGCATATCTTTAATTAGATATTGCCGAACTATATATATTGAGGGTAATATAGTTTGAAAAAAATAGTAGGAGATACCAATTTAAAATAAGACCTAAATTATTTTGGTAATTAATAAAAGAATGTATGCTAAAATGTTGTTAATTATAAATTTATTTACAAAATTTTACAATGTCTAAATTACTATCACTGCGTAGCATATTAGATGCTAAATTAATCGGACTGAAATACTCAGATTGGTTAAGGAATTTGAGAATAATTCTCATGGCTGAAAAGCTATCTTATGTCCTTAATACGCCTATCCCTGGACAATGCCTCTGAGGAAGAGATTACTACTTTTAGAAAGTGGCAAGATGATGCACAGTTGGCTCAATGCATCATGCTCGCATCCATGAGTAACGAGCTTCAGCGTCAGCATGAAACTATGGATGCTCCTACTATATTCCTGCACATCAAGTAGTTGATGGTGAGGAAAGTAGGACTAATAGATATCAGATATCTAAGGAGCTCTTCCAATCTAGAATAACCGATGACACTACAGTACAGACATAAGCCCTTAACGTAATCTATTTGATTGATCAATTAGGACAACAGGTTTTGTCATGGATGGAGAGTTGAGTCAAGATTTAATCTTGCACTCACTCTCGGACTTCTTTCACAATTATTGTGAATTTTTGAACAAGCTAGATATCAGCCTCACTGATTTGCTTAACATGTTGAAAAATGTTGAGAGTCACTTTCCAACCAAGAAAGACCTTGTCTTACTGGTAGGGGCCAAAGGATCTTCTGAAAAGAAGAATGATTCAAAAAAGGTAAATAGAAAGGCAAAAACAAAGGATAATAAGAACAAAACTGATACGGATAGCAAAGGAGTTTACTTCCACTGCAATAAGCCTGGACACTGGAAAGGAAACTGCGAGGAGCATCTTGCAGAGGCTAACCAAAGAAGCTTAGTGAAGTTTCGGTTACAAATACAAATTTGTTCATGATTTAAAATAATTTTTTCTTTAAGTCAAGGTTCTACTTGGGTATTAGATACCGACTTTGGTTATCATAAATATAAATTTATGAAGAGACCAAGCAGAAGTAGAAAGCTAAACAAATATAAGTAATCCTATGTGTGTGAAATGAAGCAAAGGTTACCACATTAGCCATTGAAACTTATAGCTTAGCAATGCCTACGGGCAAATCTATTAAGTCAATAAGTTGTTATTATATTCTAGTTCTTGTTAGAAATATTACTTCCATTTTATTGTTGGACAATGAAATCTTTGGTATTATATTTAAGAACAATTGTTGTTCTATTTATAATAATAATAATATTTTGTATAGAACTAGAATATTACTTAATGGATTTTATATACTTGACTTACGTGAAAATAATTTTGTAAATTGAACAAACTAGTATAAGAAAAGGAGATGATCATTCAAAGAGTTGAATGTATTTGTTAAAATATAAGTGTGAATTATTTGAAAGGTTTAAAGAATTTAGAAGTGAAACAAATTGATAAAGTATTAAGATTCTTTGATTAGATAAAGGAATAAATACTTGTGCAATAAGTTTCTAGATCATCTTAAATGGTTTTCTCATAATGGACACCTCCTAATACGTAATAATTGATTGATGTATCTGAATGGAAAATTGTACCTTGTTGGACATGGTGCGGTCCATAATAATTTTATCGACATTCCAGTATCCTTCTAGGATCATGTCCTAGAAATGGCTGCATATCTACGAAAAGGTAACCTCAAAATCCGGCCCCAAGACTCCATAAAAAGTTATGGACAGGGAGGATTCCTAATCTTAAGTATGTTAAGATAAGGGGTTGTCCAACTTATGTGAAAAGGTTTCAAAGGATAAGCTTGGGAAAAAATTTGACAAGTACAGATTTGTGGGACATCCTAAAGTAAGTTTAGGGTATATGTTCTATAATCCTACTTAGCAAAAGGTGTTTATTGAGAAACATGTTGCCTTCTAAGATAAAGATGTTTATCATTGAAGGGGCTAGTGGGAGGATAATATATCTTGAAGAGTTCAAGAACCACAAATCACTATGAGTCAAATAAGAGGAACCTGTAGATAGACCTAATGTACCACAACCGAATCGTAAATCTGGAATAGTACTGAAGATACCTAGGAGGTATGGATTCATCATGGATGATGATGATGAGGTACGCATCATAGAAGATGATGATCTAGAGTTACATACGATGAGGTAAGAGTTCTAGTGTGTACAAAAGCATCATGAAATTTCTAGTATTATATGTTGATATACTACGGATGAAGAATAACATACCAATGCTACAATCAGTAAAGATAAAGTTGTCTAAACATTCCTCCATGAATGATTTGGGATGAGTATCTTAATTGGGGATACAAATCTATATAAATAGATCTAAAAGGATGCTCAACTTAACCCAAGAAACATATATTCATTTGATGTTAAAGTCGTTTAGCATGGCAAATTCCATTGAAATTCTCATGTTGATGAGTCATGGAGTGTATCTCTCTTAATAGTCCCCATAAACTCATAAAAGAGAGATCATATGAGTGACAATCATGTATGCAATGAAATATACGAGACCTGATGATGATCGGTCATATTCTGGAGAAGTTCACTATGAGTCAGTGAAAAATATCTTAAAGTACTTAACCGGCACTAAGGATATGATCAGTATTATGGTGAGTCTGAATTAAGACTAGAGGGCTTAACAGACTCAAGTTTTTCAGACAGACCAAGATAACATAAAATCCACTTTAAGGTAAAGGGTTACCTTAAACAGTGGTGCAGTGAATTAGAATGGTTCCAAACAGCAAAGAGTTGTTGGTTTAGTGATAAAAAACAAAGTAAGTAGCTATAAATGAAGCTGCAAGTTGATTGTTTGGATAAAAGTTCATTACAGAACTAGGAATAGTTCCTAAGTCTCATCTTGGATCTAAACATGTATTGTGGAACTTTCATTTGATTATAGGAATCATTGAAAGATGGGAAATCACTATAGAGATAGTGGATTCTCAAGAACAACATTACATATCCATTAACTAAAGCTTATCCAACAGCAGGATAATCGTCACTTAGAGAAGAAGGGTATGAGATACCATGGCGATTGACTTTAGTCCAAGTGGGAGATTGAAAGTAGTATGCACACAAGCCAATCATGTTTGATGATAAAGCATATACTTTGTAACAATCTTATTCATTTATTAATAAAAAGTATTTATTTATTAAAGGCTTTTAATTATCTACATGATGCTGTTTTATAATATGTGATAAACCCATAGTTTTAAGCAATGCTTTTAGAATAATGATGATGATCATTCTAATTAATGAGATCTAAATTCTTAAAAAGCTTAAAACTAAAATAGTTTCCAATCGTTGGATTACTAAATTGGGGATTAGTGAATCCGAATAGATTGATACATACGTTACTTGCTCATTGGATGAGAATGATTGATCTCATGATCATTTGTGTGGAGACACTGAAGCAAGTATGTAGGTGCTTATTAGAGAATAAGTTCACTGAACGTGACTCGCTAAGGAATACCTAACGAAATTTTACTTGCCTGTCAATAGGAATTCCTGTAGTGATAGTAGTACAAGTGATCCTTGGACTTGAGATCATCATAGTATCTTATGTATGATGAGTTATACTTTGACTTATTCCTTAAGACCCTTAGGGTATATCAAAGGGTATGCTTGGGTATAATAAGTTGTACATGGAGATAATGTATGATCAATAAAGAATCTACCACTTCTAGTAAAAGAAGAGAAATGTCCTATGTGATTCAATAAATGACAACCTAGTAGTCCTTGGCCAAGGTAGAATAAAATTAGAAAGGAGTTTCTAATTTACATTATTTGGTGTTGTGCATTTAAGAGTCGAAATACATATAATTAAATAAAATAAGACTTGACAGTAATTCCATGTCTTATATTTAATTGGGACATTGTATGGTGGAAGGATTGAATTGTACGGTAACTATTTACTCAAATGTTCTTTTATGATTAATGTTGAAATCTATATTGTAAGACCCCAATTTTTATAAATAAAGATGAATTTTCTATAAATATCATTTTTGAATATTATGGAGTTAATTTGATATAATGTTATAGTTGTGGGTAATATTTATAAATTTTACAAAGTACGTAAGTTGTTATATAATATTCGATTGGTCGGGGAATATTCGTTTTAACAGGGAATATTCGTACAACGGCACAATCATTGGTGGACCCCACAACAGAATTATTGTCGGATTGAGAAAACGATAAAAATATTTTATTAAAAATAATGGCGGAAGTTTTACTATTGTTACTATTGAACTACTCAGTAGTAAAAGTACAGTAATACGTGTGGTTGTATAGTAGCACACGATATTGATTATTAATGCTTGTGTGAGAAGTCACTCATTTTGATTCAATTATTGTCAGTTAATAATATGAATTATTTAGCGATAATGACGTTTTGTTTTATTCGTATTATTAACGTAATAAAACAGAAACATCTTTTTATGTAAAACAGAATACTTTATTAAAGTTATTCTATAAATAGAATATATTATATTTTATTTAAAAGATTTTTCTTTAAATATGGACCGTCAAATTAAAGTAATCAATCTGGACCGTTCATGGATTAGTTACTATGCATTCTATTTTTCTATAAATAGCAGCTCATTCCTTCATTATTTCTTACGAATTCACTGAACTCTAAAGAGAGAAACTATAGAGAGAAACTATAGAGAGAGAGAAGAAGAGTATTCTGCTACTTAACTACTTCTTTAATTCAGCTCTTCTTTAAAACGGTAAGGGGTGTTATTCTTTCTTATTCATGAAGAGAACTGTTGTTATTCCATTTCTTATTATTCTGTTGGAATAACCTGTATACGCGGTCTACCCTATACTTGGTGACATTCTTCTATTATTCTGTTGGAACATCATGTCTGTGTATTTTATACCGGACCTGGTTCCGTTTTTATTATTATTCTGTTGGAACATCCTGTCTGTGTGTTTTACACCGGACCTGGTTCCATTATTTATTATTCTGTCGGAATATCTTGTCTGTGCGTTTACGCCAGACCTGGTTCTATTATTTATTATTCTGTTGAAATAACCTGTCTGTGCGGTCTATCGCATGTATGGTGATTTCTTTTGTTATTCCATTCTTTATTATACTCAGTTGGTTAAGTTTTGAGTTCTATACTCCATGAAATTTTTGGAATATCCTTGATAATTGCGTTTCATCTGGTATCTTTTCATGAAAATATTCTTCTAAGTATTCTTGAATTTTACTCCACAAAGCAGTATCATGTTGACAATTTGGACGTTGTTAATTCTTGGATAAATTAATTCTTGAACTTGTTTTATTGAATTCTTATATCATTGTCATCATCCTCATGTTTATAAAATGTTGAAAGTCATCTGTGGCCTGTAGTGCATAGATGGACTTGGTATGATTATGACCAGGGATTATTCGGTATAATCATGACCGTAATGTTACAAATGATGTGGTAAAAGTCCTCATTGGCCCGTAGTGCATTGATGGACAGTTGTTGGCATGATCATGACCATTAATGAATACACGAATATCCGTGTCCGTAGTGCAGGGGTGATTCGATGATGTGGATTATTTTATTAAGCTGAGTCCCAGCGATAACATTGTTGAAAAACCTTTTAAATCATAAAAGATAGTAGAGCTTTTCTACTTGACTCTTTTAATAGATTGCTTGTTCCGTTGTAGTTAAACTTGATGTCTATTATATTTTATCAGTTTAACATTATTGAAGGCTAATGATAATTTATTCTGCATTATCTTAGTCATAATATTTCTTCCTGGGCTAGTTGAGCTCACCCTTTCTTTCACTGTTCTCTTCAGGAAATGAGAACGTAGCTGGGACAAGTCGGGGAACGGAGTGATAGTTCGAATGATAGTATTAGTTAGTAGTCCTCACTATTCTATGTAATAGTGTGTTAATAAATGTAATGAGGACTCCTTTTGAGTATGAATACTCTCTAGAAGATAATATTTGTATTCAAACTCACATTTTATATTTTGTCGTATTGTACACGACAGTTGTATTTGTATTCTGTACGTTGTATCTGACGACCCAAGATGGGTGATGTATACCTAATTTTGGGGGCGTCACATATATTATCTAGAAAGTCGTTGATCGCTAGGGAGGCTTATCCCTATTGTAGAATAAATATTATTTATTTAAATAAGTTAATAGTTTAATTTATTTATTTAAATAAGATTAGAATTGTTCTAATTGATTTATTCACAACCGGTTTAATATGGAGAACCTAAAGGGTCACACCATAAAAGGAAGAATAATTATTTAAGAAGTTAATGACATAATCGTAATAATATGTTAGGTATATTTAATTTAATCTATGGTGATAGAATAAATTAAATAGCTTAATATTTATTATTTAATATTTTAGAAATATTGAATATAAATTAATAAGAGGAGTCTTATTAATATTATTATAATTATTATTATTTTAATTTCTAAAAGTATTTAGGAATTAATTTAATATAAGTACTCTCATTTATTCTTAATAGAATTAGGAGGAAAAATTAATTAAAGGAGTTTAATTAATTATCTCTAATAAGATTAGGGAGCCCATTTAATTAAAAGAGTTTAATTAAATAAATAATACCTTATTTTTAATTAAATAGGGTTACATGATATCTTTATAAGAGAAGTCTTATATCAGATATCAATATACGAAAATTTCAACAGTTGGGAGAGTACGCTCCTTTTCTATGAGAGATAGAAAAATAAGAATTTTGCCAAATACCCATCTTCTTGAATTCTTCTTCTTCCTTGGTGGATCACCTCTAGAGGCCAAATATTTGGGTGGCTAACGTTGATCAAAGGAAGGAACAAAACCCGGTGGATTCAAGTTGAACCTGAAAAGGATTGGAGGTGAACTTGTACATGAGGAAGTTCGGATCTTCAAGGGTATGATTCTTGTTCTTTCTTTTTCGTTTAATTAATAATTGTGCATAAAGGGTGATCCGGGTATATGGTTTGTAAAAATTTTAAAACTCTGATTTTCTACGTTTCCGCATATTTTGTGCAATTTGATTGCGTTCATGAATATTACAAACCTAATTTATAGAAAATTCATCTTTATTCATAAAAGTTGGGGTCTTACATTTACTATTATGGGAGGTGGTGAAAGTTTGATAATATTTGCAGGACTAAATTAAAAATAAAGAAAAAGAGGGAGGTATTATACTGTAATATTCTGAGCCCAAAAACGTGCAATTATTGAAACTATATTTTTCTATAAATAGAAGCTCATTCTTCCTTCATTTCTTATCAATTCACAAAAGCTATAGAGCAATTATTATAGAGAGAAATTATAGAGAGAAAGAAGAAGATAAGTTGTAAGACCCCGAATTTTATGAAATAAAAAGTATTCAATTTTTCTTATAATTACTATTCAGTAAATGGTTAAATTGATAAATGTTAAAGTTAAGGGTGATGTAAGACCCCAAATTATTAATAAATGAAATTTAAATTCCTCTATTTATTATTTTGAAATAGTAAGGGTTGATTTGATTAATGTGGTTAGTTATGGGTAAAATGCGCAAATGTTTCAAATAAGCAAGTGGTCCTAAAATATTCATTGTTGTCGGAGAATATTTGTTTGGTCGTGGAATATTCTTGTTGTCGGGAAATATTCGTACGACGGCGCAGCCTTGTGTGGGCCCCATAACGGAAAGCGATTGGATGAAGAAAACTACAAAAATAAGTGATTTATAAATAACGGCATAGTTGTTACCGTTAATACTGTTGGAATACCCGGTAGTTAAAACGCAGTAATACGCGTTGTTGCACAGTAGCACACGGTATTGCACCAATTATTGATTCTTACGTAAGAAGGCACTACTCAATAATTGTTACAGTAATTACTGTTCAATATTATATTTTATTGATTCAATAATTGCTGCGTTGATATTTTATATTACTGTTATTTTAATAATTGTCACTACACAGTATTTTCTATTATCGGAGCAATAATTCATATTATCTGAATAATATTATTAGATAACATTATTGGCAATGTCTAGAAAGTTCTGTCTAAGGAGAGGTTTGGTCATCTAATTGCGCGCCAGTAAGGAGAAATCCTTATTGGAAAGCCCCCTCTTTCCTGGGAACGGCCTGGTTGCTAGTACTGTCATTCTTTAATATTATGTGTATAATTAATTATTGATTTATATGATGAGGAAAATATTAATTTTATGTGGATATAGATGGAGAAAATTTTTAATGTGACAATTGTTGAAAATTTATATTTTATCTTTTGCTGATAAAATAATTCATTTAAATATATTATTTTAATAATATATTGATGGTAATATTTTTAAAATGAATGTGGGATATATGAGTATATGAGGAGGAAGAGTATTTTTGTGGTATTAAATGATTAACACATATTTTGTGTGTTGGTGGACACAATTCTTGACCGAAAATTTATTATTGACTGTAAAATCGTCCGTTTGTGGATTTCGGTAAATTTCTGTTTGGAATTTGGAAAAACTTTCTTCTGCAAAGTTGTAGAGAATTGAATTTCCTATAAAAACTCGCGAGATTCGAATTTTCTGATGAAAAGGCTATTTAATATGAATTATTGAAGTTCCGAAATTCCGAAATAATTGATTTTTGAAAGTTTTAATTATTTTTGTTTAGAAAAACGTTTTTTTGTATTTTGTGGACATCATTAACATGTGTTATGGCTGAATTCAGATGGTCAAGGTGGGCTAAGGAAAATTTGTTAAATATATTATTATTATATTCAATTTTCTACTTTGGTGTTCTAAGCATTTTCCTATAAATAGGGTGCTTAGGTTAGAATTGAAAATCACACCAGAAACACAAGTTTCTCTCTATTTCTCTCTCTATATCGAGCGTATTCTTGTGAGTATTTGATACTTTGAGTGTTGCTATACGGTGCAAGTTTCCTTCAGCACTATATCTAGTATTCCAGTCAGAAGTACCGTATTTCCGAGGTAAGGGATGTTATTTCTTCTTAAATGATATTATTTTCTTCAATATCATTATGCCGAAGTATTGATCTGAATTTTTATCAAATTTGGAACTTTTCATGTCGGGATTACTATTCACGAGTTACTATTCACGAGTTACTATTCACCGAAAAATGAAATTTTCTTCTTTTCGTCCAAAATATCTATTCTGGATACTAGCTTTGATTGTATCCATATTTTGATCATTCTTGAATTTTACTCCACTATGATTATTTATGAGGTATTTTTGGACATGGAATAGCTGAAATACGAATCCTTAATATTTGTTCTTTTGCTTCACTGGATTCGTTTCCTTTAAAATATTTTTCATCATCCTCAGTCCTAAATGATGATATAATTGAATATCTTTGGCCTGTAGTGCAAAGATTGATGATTTCTGATGAATATCTTTGGCCCGTAGTGCAAAGATGAACAGGTGTTGAGATGAGCATGATCGACTGGTGATACAAATGAATATCTTTGGCCTGTAGTGCAAAGATGAATATTTGATTAAAGATGGTTATTGATTGTTGTTACAGGGATAAAATATTGATGATGGACTTTTAAATCTTAGAAGATA
Source organism: Panax notoginseng (assembly GCA_016801055.1). Classification (NCBI taxonomy): domain Eukaryota; kingdom Viridiplantae; phylum Streptophyta; class Magnoliopsida; order Apiales; family Araliaceae; genus Panax; species Panax notoginseng. Next base: position 113,678,962 of record CM029023.1, on the reverse strand, counting down.
GTAGAACTCATTCTCTACTTGACTCTTCTAATGGTTTGCTGTTTCCGCTGCAGTTATTGATTTAAAACTTGTTATCTATTGTATTCTATTAGATTTTTCCCTATTGAAGACTAACGATAATTTGTTGTATATTATCTTAGTCATAATATTCTTTACTGGGCTAGTTGAGCTCACCCTTTTCCTTGTTGTTCCATTTTCTTCTCAGGAGGCGAAAATGTAGCGAGTACTAGTTAGGGTGTGGAATGATGGTTTAAGACAGTTGTTTTAGTAGTACTCACTATTTTGTAAATAGTGTATCAATAAGTATAATGAGTACTTAATTGAGTATGAATACTGTCTAGATGACAATATTTGTATTTAAACTCACAGTATATGTGTTGTCGTATTTTGCACGACAAATGTATTAATAAAGTTGTAGTTGTTTCTGTACCATGTATTTGGCGACTCAGAATGGGTTGGGTGGAATGGACCTATTTTGGGGGCGTCACAGTTGGTATCAGAGCTTAGGGATATGATCTCTGGCGGAGATCGGGGAATAGAACTAGGAGGGGAGAGACGAGTAAATCCTTCGCTAGTGTGTCCTACCTAAGCTTATTTGTTGGTCGGTCATAATATAGGGATATTATGTGGTATGTTAATTTGTTAAATTAACCTTTATTTTATGGCAGTATTTGAGAATGTCGACTGAGAATGTTAACAGTGGAGTAAATAAAATCGTGGAGACGCCTGTACTCACCAACGAGGAGAACGACCATCGGTCATATGCTATAAATACGGAAAAGAAGGACATATCAGCCCAAACTGTCCACAACAGTTTAAGGTATGTTATAACTGTGGAAAGGAAGGACATATCGCTCGAGATTGCACTGTAGCGGAACCAAGTCCAACGGGGGTGGTGACTCAAAAAGTTGTCCCAGAAAAGTCAAAGTCAACGGTTCCTGGAAGAGCGTTTTTCGTGACTGGTTAGAATGCGAGGAACCTGAACGAAGTTAGCACGGGTTAGTTAATTATAAATTTTTGCGAAGTCTATACCTTATTAGATACCGGTTCTACCCATTCTTTTATCTCTCTTGCTTGTGCTCAACGTTTAAACTTGGTTCCGGAGAAGTTAGACTTTGATTTATCTGTGGAGACTCCGTTAGGGGAAACTTTCATCACATCCACTGTTTATAAATCTTGTTTGATCCAAGTTGGCATCATCACATTACCTGTTGATCTTATCTCTTTAAAGATACTTGCTTTTGATGTGATTTTAGGAATTGATTGGTTAACTACTCATCATGCCAAAATTGATTGCTTTCGTAAGGTTGTTAGTTTTCATATTCCTAAGCAACCTGTTTTTCAAATTCAAGCAACCAAACCATTGAAGTCAAACTCTTTCATATCAAGCCGTAAAGTCATTCGTTTTTTAAAAAACGGATGTCAAGCTTTCTTAGCCTATGTTATGGACTTGAACAAAAATACGTCAGATTTGAATGATATTTCTATTGTTAGTAAATCCCTGACGTATTTCCTGAAGAATTTCTTGGCCTACGCGTGATATTGAATTTTGTATCATCTTTGAATCTGGTACAAAACGCACTTCTAAAATCTCATATCGAAAGGCTCCTATTGAACTTCAGGAGTTAAAAACCTAACTGTAGAAGTTTGTATCCGAGCCTTTATCTGGTGACTTCCTTTGTGGAATGCACTGAATCCAGACTCTCCGTAGGGGACGCCATATTCATGCGGTAGTAAACTGATAGGTGTCATTGTGACGTGCTATCCAAGATTGGGATATGAGTCACAGTTGAGAGCAAACCTAAGTCAGTAATCGAAATACGTAGCTTTCTGGTTATTATCAGAGATTCGTGTAAGAATTTTCTCGAATCGCTACTCCATTAACTCAGCTGACTCGAAAAGATACAAACTTCGAATGGACCGAGGAATGCGAGAAGAGCTTCCAAGAATTCAACATGTGACACCGACGTTGGCTCGAGCTGTTGAAAGATTTCGATCATACCATCCAATACCATCCTGGAAAAGCGAACGTGGTAGCTGACGCGTTGAGTAGAAGATTGTACGCGAGTACGAGTGCGATATTGTTGAATACAAAGACCTATTTTGTAAATGATAGAGATAGAGTCAATGACTCTAGGGACCCACGTGATGATATACGAGTAAAATCGACTTTAATCGATAATGTTAAAGCCGCTCAAGCTACAGACCTGGAGCTAATGAATATAAAGAAGAAGGTGCAAGAATGTGTTATTCTAGAAGTAAGAGTCGATGAAGAGAAGAAAGCTCAAGCCTTCGATTTATTTAAAATCCTCGATCGAGTAGGAACTGTGGCCTATAGACTCGCCTTAACGCTAAGTATGTCACGTGTTCATAACGTTATTTATCGATGTTACGACGACCCGAACCGCGTCATTGAGTTAGAACCGGACGAGATAGCCGAAGATTTATCGTACGAAGAGGTACCTGTCAAGATCTTGGATAGGAAGGAGCATGTCCTACGCACGAAGGTCATACCACAAGTTAAAGTTTTGATGGAGAAACCATGCTATTGAGGAAATGACCTGGGAGTTGGAAACGGAAATGAAAGCGAGGTATCCTTATCTTTTCGAAATTCCAGGTACGTATGTCAATTTCGAGGACGAAATTTCATAAGGAGGGGAGGTTGTAAGACCCCAAATTATTAATAAATGAAATTTAAATTCCTCTATTTATTATTTTGAAATAGTAAGGGTTGATTTGATTAATGTGGTTAGTTATGGGTAAAATGCGCAAATGTTTCAAATAAGCAAGTGGTCCTAAAATATTCATTGTTGTCGGGAAATATTTGTTTGGTCGTGAAATATTCTTGTTGTCGGGGAATATTCGTACGACGGTGCAGCCTTGTGTGGGCCCCATAACGGAAAGCGATTGGATGAAGAAAACGACAAAAATAAGTGATTTATAAATAACGGCATAGTTGTTACCGTTAATACTGTTGGAATACCCGGTGGTTAAAACGCAGTAATACGCGTTGTTGCACAGTAGCACACGGTATTGCACCAATTATTGATTCTTACGTAAGAAGGCACTACTCAATAATTGTTACAGTAATTACTGTTCAATATTATATTTTATTGATTCAATAATTGCTGCGTTGATATTTTATATTACTGTTGTTTTAATAATTGTCACTACACAATATTTTCTATTATCGGAGCAATAATTCATATTATCTGAATAATATTATTAGATAAAATTATTGGCAATGTCTAGAAAGTTCTGTCTAAGGAGAGGTTTGGTCATCTAATTGCGCGCCAGTAAGGAAAAATCCTTATTGAAAAGTCCCCTCTTTCCTGGGAACGGTCTGGTTGCTAGTACTGTCATTCTGTAATATTATTTGTGTATAATTAATTATTGATTTATATGATGAGGAAAATATTGATTTTATGTGGATATGGATGGAGAAAATTTTTAATGTGATAATTGTTAAAAATTAATATTTTATCTTTTGCTGATAAAATAATTCATTTAAATATATTATTTTAATAATATATTGATGGTGATATTTTTATAATGAATGTGGAATATATGAGTATATGAGGAGGAAGAGTATTTTTGTGGTATTAAATGATTAACACATATTTTGTGTGTCGGTGGACACAATTCTTGACCGAAAATTTATTATTGACTGTAAAATCGTCCGTTTGTGGATTTCGGTAAATTTCTGTTTAGAATTTGGAAAAACTTTCTTCTGCAAAGTTGTAGAGAATTGAATTTCCTATAAAAACTCGTGAGATTCGAATTTTCTGATGAAAAGGCTATTTAATATGAATTATTGAAGTTCCGAAATTCCGAAATAATTGATTTTTGAAAGTTTTAATTATTTTTGTTTAGAAAAACGTTTTTTTGTATTTTGTGGACATCATTAACATGTGTTATGGCTGAATTCAGATGGTCAAGGTGGGCTAAGAAAAATTTGTTAAATATATTATTATTATATTCAATTTTCTACTTTGGTGTTCTAAGCATTTTCCTATAAATAGGGTGCTTAGGTTAGAATTGAAAATCACACCAGAAACACAAGTTTCTCTCTATTTCTCTCTCTATATCGAGCGTATTCTTGTGAGTATTTGATACTTTGAGTGTTGCTATACGGTGCAAGTTTCCTTCAGCACTATATCTAGTATTCCAGTCAGAAGTACCGTATTTCCGAGGTAAGGGATGTTATTTCTTCTTAAATGATATTATTTTCTTCAATATCATTATGCCGAAGTATTGATCTGAATTTTTATCAAATTTGGAACTTTTCATGTCGGGATTACTATTCACGAGTTACTATTCACGAGTTACTATTCACCGAAAAATGAAATTTTCTTCTTTTCGTCCAAAATATCTATTCTGGATACTAGCTTTGATTGTATCCATATTTTGATCATTCTTGAATTTTACTCCACTATGATTATTTATGAGGTATTTTTGGACATAGAATAGCTGAAATACGAATCCCTAATATTTGTTCTTTTGCTTCACTGGATTCGTTTCCTTTAAAATATTTTTCATCATCCTCAATCCTAAATGATGATATAATTGAATATCTTTGGCCTGTAGTGCAAAGATTGATGATTTCTGATGAATATCTTTGGCCCGTAGTGCAAAGATGAACAGGTGTTGAGATGAACATGATCGACTGGTGATACAAATGAATATCTTTGGCCTGTAGTGCAAAGATGAATATTTGATTAAAGATGGTTATTGATTGTTGTTACAGGGATAAAATATTGATGATGGACTTTTAAATCTTAGAAGATAGTAGAACTCATTCTCTACTTGACTCTTCTAATGGTTTGCTGTTTCCGCTGCAGTTATTGATTTAAAACTTGTTATCTATTGTATTCTATTAGATTTTTCCCTATTGAAGACTAACGATAATTTGTTGTATATTATCTTAGTCATAATATTCTTTACTGGGCTAGTTGAGCCCACCCTTTTCCTTGTTGTTCCATTTTCTTCTCAGGAGGCGAAAATGTAGCGAGTACTAGTCGGGGTGTGGAATGATGGTTTAAGACAGTTATTTTAGTAGTCCTCACTATTTTGTAAATAGTGTATCAATAAGTATAATGAATACTTAATTGAGTATGAATACTGTCTAGATGACAATATTTGTATTTAAACTCACAGTATATGTATTGTCGTATTTTGCACGACAAATGTATTAATAAAGTTGTAGTTATTTTTGTACCATGTATTTGGCGACTCAGAATGGGTTGGGTGGAATGGACCTATTTTGGGGGCGTCACAGGTGATATATGAATTTTTTTCGAAATACACAAGTGGTTAGAAAATATTCATTGTTGTCGGGTAATATTCGTTTGATCGTGGAATATTCTTACTGTCGGGGAATATTCATACGACGGCGTAGCCTTGTGTGGGCCTCATAACAGAAAGCGATTGGATGAAGAAAACGACAAAAACAAGTTGTTTATAAATAACGGCGTAGTTGTTACCGTTAATACTGTTGGAATACCCGGTGGTTAAAACACAGTAATACGTGTTGTTGCACAGTAGCACACTGTATTGCACCAATTATTGATTCTTACGTAAGAAGGCACTACTCAATAATGGTTACAGTAATTACTGTTCAGTATTTTATTTTATTGATTCAATAATTACTGCGTTGATATTTTATATTACTGTTATTTTAATAATTGTCACTACACAGTATTTTCTATTATCGGAACAATAATTCATATTATCTGAATAATATTATTAGATAACATTATTGGCAATGTCTAGAAAGTTCTGTCTAAGGAGAGGTTTGGTCATCTAATTGCGCGCCAGTAAGGAAGAGATCCTTATTGGAAAGCCCCCTCTTTCTTGGGAACGGCCTGGTTGCCAGTACTGTGATTCTGTAATATTATTTGTGTATAATTAATTATTGATTTATATGATGAGGAAAATATTGATTTTATGTGGATGTAGATGGAGAAAATTTTTAATATGACAATTGTTGAAAATTAATATTTTATCTTTTTCTGATAAAATAATTCATTTAAATATATTATTTTAATAATATATTGATGGTGATATTTTTACAATGAATGTGGAATATATGAGTATATGAGCAGGAAGAGTATTTTTGTGGCATTAAATGATTAACACATGTTTTGTGTGTTGGTGGACACAATTCTTGACCGAAAATTTATTATTGACTGTAAAATCGTCCGTTTATGGATTTCGGTCAATTTCTGTTTAGAATTTAGAAAAACTTTCTTCTACAAAGTTGTAGAGAATTGAATTTCCTATAAAAACACGCGAGATTTGAATTTTCTGATAAAAAGGCTATTTATTATAAATTATTGAAGTTCTGAAGTTCCGAAATAATTGATTTTTGGATGTTTTAATTATTTTTGTTTAGAAAAACGTTTTTTTTGTATTTTGTGGACATCATTAACATGTGTTATGGCTGAATTCAGATGGTCAAGGTGGTCTAAGAAAAATTTGTTAAATATATTATTATTATATTAAATTTTCTGCTTTGGTATTCTAAGCATTTTCCTATAAATAGGGTGCTTAGGTTAGAATTGAAAATCACACCAGAAACTGAAGTTTTCTCTCTATATTATCGAGTGTATTCTTGTGAGTTTTTTTGATATCTTGAGTGTTGATATACGGTGCAAGTTCGTTCAGCGTTATTCTAGTCAGAAGTACTGCTCTTTTGAGGTAAGGGATAGTAAGGGATATTGTCGTAAGGGATGTTATTTTTTTATCAATGATATTATTTTCTTCAATATCATTATGCCGAAGTATTGATCTGAACTTTTTATCAAATTTGAAACTTTTCATGTCGGGATTACTATTCACGAGTTACTATTCACGAGTTACTATTCATGAGTTACTATTCATGAGTTATTATTCACGAGTTATTATTCATGAGTTAGTATTCACGAGTTACTATTCATGAGTTACTATTCACGAGTTACTATTCATGAGTTACTATTCATGAGTTACTATTCACGAGTTACTATTCATGGGTTACTATTCACGAGTTACTATTCATGACAAAATTGGTTTCTTTTTCTAACCAAATTATAGTTGATTTATGAATATTACACTTGAGATTAAAACTATATGTTGATCATATTATTTTTATTATCATATATAACATTTTTATAACCCTAATGATGATATTTCTCTTTGACTTGAGTGTAAAGATGGGTAGATTTTTGGTATGATCATGACTATGGGTTCTCTTTGGCCAGTAGTGCAAAGTTGAATTGTTGACTGGTATGATCATGACCATTGAATTTATAATTGAATATCTTTAGCTTAAGTGCAAAGGTGAAATGATCAACGTGGTTATAATTATTGGTTATATAATTTCTGAATTGATTATATATTTCTTTGAGATAATAATATATTTGGCCTGTAGTTCAAATATGAACTATTGAGGAATATCTTTGGCCTGTAGTGCAAAGATGAGTTGTTGATGAATATCTTTGTCGCGTAGTGCAAAGAAGAATTATTGATGAATATCTTTGACATGTAGTCCAAAGATGAATTATTGATGAATATCTTTGGCCCGTAGTGCAAAGATGAATTATTGATAAATATATTTGGCTCGTAATGCAAAGATGACTTGTTGTTGAATATCTTTGACCTGTAGTGCAAAGATGAGTTGTTGATGAATATCTTTGGCTCGTAATGCAAAGATGACCTGTTGTTGAATATCTTTGGCATGTATTGCAAAGATGACTTGTTGATGAATATCTTTGGGTTGTAGTACAAAGATGAATTTATTAGTATGATTATGAACAGGAACTGTGATTTGGTATAACCATGATCTTTGATGTTTCAGGTAAAGACAAGTGATGAAAATTATCTTGTTCTGGATGAGAAGAGGAATTTAGAACTACAAATATGATTATGAGTTATACATGTGATTGTGGACAAGAATTGTTGATTGATGTTACAGGGATAAAACATTATTGGTGGACTTTTAACATGGAGAAGATAATAGACTTTGTAGTCTATTTGACTCTTCTAATGGATTGCTCGTTCCGCTGCAACTATGGTTGAAAAATTTAATCATCTACCATATGTTCTAAATCTCTGATTTAATTCTGTTGAAGGCTATTGATAATTTAATTATCTTTAGTCATGATATTCTTTACTGAGCTAGTTGTGCTCACCCTTCTGTTTCACAATTCCTTTCAGGTAATAAGAGTGTAGCTGGGTCGAGCGGGGGTAACATGAGAATAGAACGGTGGTCATCCTTTAGTAGTTATATTGGTGAATCATCTAGGGTGAGACTAACCCAACGTTGGAAGGGTGTTTTGCCACTATCATACAAGATGTCTAATGACACACAACCTCGTGTCATCATAAGACATGGTTGTGTACATCCACTTGTCGAGTATATCTACGAGCACTACCTATATAATCTTGGTATTTGTTTGAAGTATAATTCTCAGTTAGAGACAGTGGAGATAATGATATGTCAAGAGAAGACTCACCATTGGAAAGAATATGATAGTAATCTTCTCATTTTTCTTTGGAGTCTATTGGGTCAACCAAGGATAATTCTGTGGCCATATGATATCTATTATAACCTAGACGCATGGCCTCCCATGTACGAAGGTTTCCTTGAGCACTTCCCAAATATTCTAGTTTCTAAAACAGTTTTTGACTATACCTTTATGTAAGGTGTCATTGTGACGTGCTATCCAAGGTTGGGACATGGGTCACAGTTGGTATATATTTGTACCCAAACTCATTTGTTGTATTTCGCACTACAATTGTTGTAATAAAATTATAGTTGTTATCTGTACCATGTATTTGGCGACTCAGAATAGGTTGGGTGGAATGGACCTATTTTGGGGGCGTTACATTTGGTATCAGAGCTATAAGTAAAGAGCCCCGAGCCTCTCGCTGGTGACTTCCTGTTGATGTGGGATGCACCGAAGCCAGACTCTCCGTAGGGGACGCCGTTCTGCGGTGGCAAACTGATAGGTATCAATGTAAGGTGCTGACACAAGTTGGTGTCCAGAGTTACATTTAGTATCAGAGCTTAGGGATATGATCTCTGGCGGAGATCGGGGAATAGGACTAGGAGGGGAGAGACGAGTAAATCCTTCGCTAGTGTGTCCTACCTAAGCTTATTTGTTGGTCAGTCATAATATCGGGATATTATGTGATATGTTAATTTGTTCAATTAACCTTTGTTTTGAAGCTGTATTCTAGAATGATATCTGAAATACAGGAGATGTGCAATGAAGAAATTATGATGACAGGAAAGATGGAATCTGAAATGAAAGCAAGGTATTCTCAACTCTTTGAAATACCAGGTACGTAAATTTCGGGGACGAAATTTCATAAGGAGGGGAGATTGTAAGACCCCGAATTTTATGAAATAAAAGTATTCAATTTTTTTTATAATTACTATTCAGTAAATGGTTAAATTGATAAATATTAAAGTTAAGGGTGATATATGAATTTTTTTCGAAATACACAAGTGGTTATAAAATATTCATTGTTGTCGGGTAATATTCGTTTGATCGTGGAATATTCTTACTGTCGGGGAATATTCATACGACGGCGCAGCCTTGTGTGGGCCTCATAACAGAAAGCGATTGGATGAAGAAAACGACAAAAACAAGTTGTTTATAAATAACGGCGTAGTTGTTACCGTTAATACTGTTGGAATACCCGGTGGTTAAAACACAGTAATACGTGTTGTTGCACAGTAGCACACTGTATTGCACCAATTATTGATTCTTACGTAAGAATGCACTACTCAATAATGGTTACAGTAATTACTGTTCAGTATTTTATTTTATTGATTCAATAATTACTGCGTTGATATTTTATATTACTGTTGTTTTAATAATTGTCACTATACAGTATTTTTTATTATCGGAACAATAATTCATATTATCTGAATAATATTATTAGATAACATTATTGGCAATGTCTAGAAAGTTCTGTCTAAGGAGAGGTTTGGTCATCTAATTGCGCGCCAGTAAGGAAGAGATCCTTATTGGAAAGCCCCCTCTTTCTTGGGAACGGCCTGGTTGCCAGTACTGTGATTCTGTAATATTATTTGTGTATAATTAATTATTGATTTATATGATGAGAAAAATATTGATTTTATGTGGATATAGATGGAGAAAATTTTTAATGTGACAATTGTTGAAAATTAATATTTTATCTTTTTCTGATAAAATAATTCATTTAAATATATTATTTTAAGAATATATTGATGGTGATATTTTTACAATGAATGTAAAATATATGGGTATATGAGGAGGAAGAGTATTTTTGTGGCATTAAATGATTAACACATATTTTGTGTGTTGGTGGACACAATTCTTGACCGAAAATTTATTATTGACTGTAAAATCGTCCGTTTGTGGATTTCGGTCAATTTCTGTTTAGAATTTGGAAAAACTTTCTTTTACAAAGTTGTAGAGAATTGAATTTCCTATAAAAACTCGCGTGATTTGAATTTTCTGATAAAAGGGCTATTTATTATAAATTATTGAAGTTCTGAAGTTCCGAAATAATTGATTTTTTGATGTTTTAATTATTTTTGTTTAGAAAAACGTTTTTTTTTGTATTTTGTGGACATCATTAACATGTGTTATGGCTGAATTCAGATGGTCAAGGTGGGCTAAGAAAAATTTGTTAAATATATTATTATTATATTAAATTTTCTGCTTTGGTATTCTAAGCATTTTCTTATAAATAGTGTGCTTAGGTTAGAATTGAAAATCACACCAGAAACTGAAGTTTTCTCTCTATATTATCGAGTGTATTCTTGTGAGTTTTTTTGATATCTTGAGTGTTGATATACGGTGCAAGTTCGTTCAGCGTTATTCTAGTCAGAAGTACTGCTCTTTTGAGGTAAGGGATAGTAAGGGATATTGTCGTAAGGGATGTTATTTTTTTATCAATGATATTATTTTCTTCAATATCATTATGCCGAAGTATTGATCTGAACTTTTTATCAAATTTAGAACTTTTCATGTCGAGATTACTATTCACGAGTTACTATTCACGAGTTACTATTCACGAGTTACTATTCATGATTTACTATTCACGAGTTATTATTCATGAGTTAGTATTCACGAGTTACTATTCATGAGTTACTATTCACGAGTTACTATTCATGAGTTACTATTCATGAGTTACTATTCACGAGTTACTATTCATGGGTTACTATTCACGAGTTACTATTCATGACAAAATTGGTTTCTTTTTCTAACCAAATTATAGTTGATTTATGAATATTACTCTTGTGATTAAAACTATATGTTGATCATATTATTTTTATTATCATATATAACATTTTTATAACCCTAATGATGATATTTCTCTTTGACTTGAGTGTAAAGATGGGTAGATTTTTGGTACGATCATGACTATGGGTTCTCTTTGGCCAGTAGTGTAACGCCCCCAAAATAGGTCCATTCCACCCAACCTATTCTGAGTCGCCAAATACATGGTATAGATAACAACTATAACTTATTACAACAATTGTCGTGCGAAATACAACAACACATATGCTATGAGTTTGGGTACAAATATATACCAACTGTGACTCATGTCCCAACCTTGGATAGCACGTCACAATGACACATTACATAAAGGTATAGTCAAAAATTATTTTAGAAATTAGAATCTTTGGGAAGTCCTCAAGGAAACCCTCGTACATGGGAGGCCATGCTTCTAGGTTATGATAGATATCATATGGCCACAAAATTATCCTTGGTTGACCCAATAGACCCCAAAGAAAAACGAGAAGTTTACTATTATATTCTTCCCAATGGTGAGTCTTCTCTTGATATATCATTATCTCTACTGTCTATAACTGAGAATTATACTTCAAACAAACACCAAGATTATATAGGTAGTGCTCGTAGATATACTCGACAAGTGGATGTACACAACCATGTCTTATGATGACACGAGGTTGTGTGTTGTTAAACATCTTGTATGATAGTGACAAAACACTCTTCCAACGTTGGGTTCGCCTCACCCTATTTTCTTCACCAAATATAACTACTAAATGATGACCACCGTTCTATTCCCCTGTTACCCCCGCTCGACCCAGCTACACTCTTATTACCTGAAAGGAATTGTGAAACAGAAGGGTGAGCACAACTAACTCAGTAAAGAATATTATGTCTAAAGATAATTAAATTATCAATAGCATTCATCAGTAATAAATCAGAGATTTAGAACATATGTTAGATGATAAAACTTTTCAACCATAGTTGCAGCGGAACGAGCAATCCATTAGAAGAGTCAAATAGATCACAAAGTCTATTATCTTCTCCATGTTAAAAGTCCACCAACAATGTTTTATCCCTGTAACATCAATCAATAGTTCCTTTCCACAATCATATGAATAATTCATAATCATAATTGTGATTCTAAATTTCGCATCCAAGACGAAGATAATTTTCATCACCTGTCTTTACCTGAAACATCAAAGATCATGGTTATACCAAATCACAGTTCCTGTTCATAATCATACTAATAAATTCATCTTTGCATCACGGGCCAAAGATATTCATCAACAGTTCATCTTTACACTACATGCCAAAGATATTCAACAACAAGTCATCTTTGCACTACGGGCCAAAGATATTCATCAACAACTCATCTTTGCACTACAGGCCAAAGATATTCCTCAATAGTTCATATTTGCACTACAGGCCAAATATATTATTATCTCAAAGAAATATATAATCATTTCAGAATTTATATAACCAATAATTATAACCATGTTGATCATTTCACCTTTGCACTTAAGCTAAAGATATTCAATTATAAATTCAATGGTCATGATCATACCAGTCACAATTCAACTTTTCACTACTGGCCAAAGAGAACCCTAGTCATGATCATACCAATAATCTATCCATCTTTACACTCAAGTCAAAGAGAAATATCATCATTAGGGTTATAAAAATGTTATATATGATAAAAAAATAATATGATCAACATATAGTTTTAATCTCAAGAGTAATATTCATAAATCAACTATAATTTGGTTAGAAAAAGAAACTAATTTTGTCATGAATAGTAACTCGTGAATAGTAACGTATGAATAGTAACTCATGAATAGTAACTCGTGAATAGTAACTCGTGAATAATAACTCGTGAATAGTAACTCATGAATAGTAACTCATGAATAGTAACTCGTGAATAGTAACTCATGAATAGTAATCCCGACATGAAAAGTTCCAAATTTGATAAAAAGTTCAGATCAATACTTCGGCATAATGATATTGGAGAAAATAATATCATTTAAGAAGAAATAACATCCCTTATTATCCCTTACAATCTCTTACAATCCCTTACTATCCCTTACCTCAAAAGAGCAGTACTCCTGACTGGAATAACGCTGAACGAACTTGCACCGTATAGCAACACTCAAGATATCAAAATACTCACAAGAATACACTCGATATATAGAGAGAGAAATAGAGAGAAAACTTCAGTTTCTGGTGTGATTTTCAATTCTAACCTAAGCACCCTATTTATAGGAAAATGCTTAGAATACCAAAGCAGAAAATTGAATATAATAATAATATATTTAACAAATTTTCCTTAGCCCACCTTGACCATATGAATTCAGCCATAACACATGTTAATGATGTCCACAAAATACAAAAAAACGTTTTTCTAAACAAAAATAATTAAAACTTCCAAAAATCAATTATTTCGAAACTTCGGAACTTCAATAATTCATAATAAATAGCCCTTTCATCAGAAAATTCGAATCTCGCTTGTTTTTATAGGAAATTCAATTCTCTACAACTTTACAGAAGAAAGTTTTTCCAAATTTCAAACAGAAATTGACCGAAATCCACAAACGGATAATTTTACAGTCTATAATAAATTTTCGGTCAAGAATTGTGTCCACCAACACACAAAACATGTGTTAATCATTTAATACCACAAAAATACTCTTCCTCCTCATATACTCAAATATCCCACATTCATTTTAAAAATACCATCATCAATATATTATTAAAATAATATATTTAAATGAATTATTTTATCAGAAAAAGATAAAATATTAATTTTCAACAATTGTCACATTAAATTTTTTCTCCATCTATATCCGCATAAAATTAATATTTTTCTCATCATATAAATTAATAATTAATTATACACAAATAATATTACAGAATCACAGTACTGGCAACCAGGCCGTTCCCAGGAAAGAGGGGGCTTTCCAATAAGGATCTCTTCCTTACTGGCGCGCAATTAGATGACCAAACCTCTCCTTAGACAGAACTTTCTAGACATTGCCAATAATGTTATCTAATAATATTATTCAGATAATATGAATTATTGCTCCGATAATAGAAAATATTGTGTAGTGACAATTATTAAAACAATAGTAATATAAAATATCAACGCAACAATTATTAAATTAATAAAATAGTGAACAGTAATTACTGTAACAATTATTTAGTAATGCATTCTTACGTAAAAATTAATAATTGGTACAATACTGTGTGCTACTGTGCAACAACGCGTATTACTGTGTTTTAACCACCGGGTATTCCAACAGTGTTAACGGTAACAACTACGCCGTTATTTATAAATAACTTACTCTTGTCGTTTTTTTCATCCAATCGCTTTCCGTTATGGGGCCCACAAAAGGCTGCGCCGTCGTATGAATATTCCCCGACAGTAAGAATATTCCACGATCAAACGAATATTCCCCGACAACAATGAATATTTTATAACCACTTGTGTATTTCGAAAAAAAAATTCATATATCACCCTTAACTTTAACATTTATCAATTTAACCATTTACTGAATAGTAATTATAAGAAAAATTGAATACTTTTATTTCATAAAATTCAGGGTCTTACAAGTAGTGCAAAGTTGAATTTTTGACTGGTATGATCATGACCATTGAATTTATAATTGAATATCTTTAGCTTAAGTGCAAAGGTGAAATGATCAACGTGGTTATAATTATTGGTTATATAATTTCTGAATTGATTATATATTTCTTTGAGATAATAATATATTTGGCCTGTAGTGCAAATATGAACTATTGAGGAATATCTTTGGCCTGTAGTGCAAAGATGAGTTGTTGATGAATATATTTGCCCCGTAGTGCAAAGAAGAATTATTGATGAATATCTTTGACATGTAGTGCAAAGATGAATTATTGATGAATATCTTTGGCCCGTAGTACAAAGATGAATTATTGATAAATATCTTTGGCTCGTAATGCAAAGATGACTTGTTGTTGAATATCTTTGGCCTGTAGTGCAAAGATGAGTTGTTGATGAATATCTTTGGCTCGTAATGCAAAGATGACCTGTTGTTGAATATCTTTGGCATGTATTGCAAAGATGACTTGTTGATGAATATCTTTGGGCCGTAGTACAAAGATGAATTTATTAGTATGATTATGAACAGGAACTGTGATTTGGTATAACCATGATCTTTGATGTTTCAGGTAAAGACAAGTGATGAAAATTATCTTGTTCTGGATGAGAAGAGGAATTTAGAACTACAAATATGATTATGAGTTATACATGTGATTGTGGACAAGAATTGTTGATTGATGTTACAGGAATAAAACATTGTTGGTGGACTTTTAACATGGAGAAGATAATAGACTTTGTAGTCTATTTGACTCTTCTAACGGATTGCTCGTTCCGCTGCAACTATGGTTGAAAAATTTTATCATCTACCATATGTTCTAAATCTCTGATTTAATTCTGTTGAAGGCTATTGATAATTTAATTATCTTTAGTCATGATATTCTTTATTGAGCTAGTTGTGCTCACCCTTCTGTTTCACAATTCCTTTTAGGTAATAAGAGTGTAGCTGGGTCGAGCGGGGGTAACAGGAGAATAGAACGGTGGTCATCCTTTAGTAGTTATATTTGGTGAATCATCTAGGGTGAGACGAACCCAACGTTGGAAGGGTGTTTTGTCACTATCATACAAGATGTCTAATGACACACAACCTCGTGTCATCATAAGACATGGTTGTGTACATCCACTTGTCGAGTATATCTACGAGCACTACCTATATAATCTTGGTGTTTGTTTGAAGTATAATTCTCAGTTAGAGACAATGGAGATAATGATATGTCAAGAGAAGACTCACCATTGGAAAGAATATGATAGTAATCTTCTCATTTTTCTTTGGAGTCTATTGGGTCAACCAAGGATAATTCTGTGGCCATATGATATCTATCATAACCTAGACGCATGGCCTCCCATGTACGAAGGTTTTCTTGAGCACTTTCCAAATATTCTAATTTCTAAAATAGTTTTTGACTATACCTTTATGTAAGGTGTCATTGTGACGTGCTATCCAAGGTTGGGACATGAGTCACAGTTGGTATATATTTGTACCCAAACTCATTTGTTGTATTTCGCACGACAATTGTTGTAATAAAGTTATAGTTGTTATTTGTACCATGTATTTGGCGACTCAGAATAGGTTGGGTGGAACGGACCTATTTTGGGGGCGTTACATAAGTCTGCTACTTCACTATTCCAGTATCCAATTTTCTTCTAAGGTAAGGGGTATTATTTCTTTCGTATTCATGAAGAGAGCTATTGTTATTTCATTCCTTATTATTCTGTTGGAATAACCTGTATATGCGAAGTACCGTATACATAGTGAAATTCTTTTGTTATTCCAATATTTTTTATTATTATGTTGGAATAACTTGTCTATGTGAAGTACCGCATACATGGTGAAATTCTTCTATTATTCCATTCTTTATTGTTCTGTCAAAATATCATGTCTATGTGTTTACGTATGACCTGGTTCCATTCTTTATTATTCTGTCGAAATATCCTATCTGTGCGTTTACGCATGACCTGGTTCTATTATTTATTATTCTGTTGGAATAACCTGTCTGTGCGGTCTATAGCATGCCTGGTGAATTCTTCTGTTATTCCATTATTTATTATTCTTGTGGAATATCATGTCTGTGCGTTTACGCATGACCTGGTTCCATTCTTTATTATTTTGTTGGAATAACCTGTCTATGTGGATTACCGCATGCATGGTGAATGATCATTCGTATTCATATGAATAGTATTTTCATCAAAAGGGGTTTCTGCTAGGGGCAGTTTTATAATTTTTCTGACCCTCAAAAATTCTGAAAAAATTTGAAATGATAATTTAAAGAGTTTTCTAGATTGTATCCAAAAATGACGATTTTTGGATCTATATATTAGGAGTTATGAATTTTATGGGAAAAGACTATTTTAAAAGTAAACCCTTATAACTCCTTGTGGTTAACTACAAAATTGGTAAAATTTTTATTGGGAGTACATATATATAACAAGAGTATACCCTGTAAATTTCGGAATTTTTGGACAAAAGTATAATTTATGATAAATGTCTAAATATTCGGCAGTTTTAGCCATATGAAAAATAGTAAATGAATTTTAAAAATTTTGAGAAAAATATATGTTCAATGTGGGACTATATTCTGCTAAATCCCAGAAAAGAAATTGTTTTGGGACTGATTTGGTATTTTTTATGAAAATAAACTAGTTATGAGTAAATGAATAAAATATGTTATGTGAAGTAACAAAATTAGAAAATAGGATTTTATGGTTTGGAAATCCTATATAGGATATATGCAGATTTTTGATGAGGAATTTGATTATTGGTGACGAAATCTTATGAGTATGACATTTTTGAATGATTAAATACATTATTTGGTAAAGTGTAAACAATTAAAATAAATTGTTTATAAGTTTAAGAAGTGATTAAAATAGTGTTATAATATTAATAATATTAGATTATGAGTTTATTAAGTGGTTGATAATATTTGGATAAATTTGAAGTCTTTAATATTTATCCTTGTTTTCTTTTGATTAATGTTTATATCATTGTCATCATCCTCATGCTTATATGGTGATGAAAGTTATCTTTGGCTTACGTGCAAAGATGGACTGCTGATTATTGAAACTGTATATCTTTGGCTTACGTGTAAAGATGGACTGTTGATTATTGGTTTTATAGTTGTATATCTTTGGCTTACGTGCAGAAATGGACTTGGTATGATTATGACCAGGGATCATTCGGTATAATCATGACCTGTAATGTTATAAACGATGTGATAAAAGTCCTCAGTGGCCTGTAGTGTATTGATGGACAGTTTTTAGTATGATTATGACCAGGAATTATTCGGTATAATCATGACCATTGATGATTACATGAATATCCTTGACCGTGGCGCAGGGATGCTGTGGTTTATTTATTAAGCTGAGTCTCAGCGATAAAAATTGATGAAAACATTTTAAAACATAGAAGATAGTAGGTATAATACTCTACTTGACTCTTCTAATAGATTTCTTATTCAGCTGCAGTTAAACTTGATGTCTATTGTATTTTATCAGTTTAACATTATTGAAGGCTAATGATAATTTATCCTGCATTATCTTAGTCATAATATTTCTTAATGGGCTAGTTGAGCTCACCCTTTCTTTTAATGTTCTCTTCAGAAAATGAGAACGTAGCCGGGACTAGTCGGGGAATGGAGTGATGGTCCAGATGATAGCATTAGTAGTCCTCACTATTCTTTTAAATAGTGTGACAATAAATATAATGAGGACTCCATTGAGCTTGAATACTGTCTAGATGAAAATATTCTTATTAAGACTCTCAGATTATGTTTTGTAGTATTTTACACGACTGTTGTATAATTAAGTTTTATTTGTATTCTGTACCATGTATCTGGCGACTCAAGATGGGTGATGTATACCTATTTTGGGGACGTCACAGTTGGTATCAAAGCTTAGGGATATGATCCCTGGCTGAGATGTGAGGCAAGAACTAGGAGGGGAGAGACGGAGAATTCCTTCGCTAGTATGACCTACCTAAGTTTATTTGGTATTTAATTGGTCGGTCAGAGTATAGGGATAATATGTTACATGTCAATTAACCCCTGTTTTGTGGCAGTGTTTGATAATGGCATCTAAAAATGTTGAGATCAGCAATGAAGCACATGAGACCGTTGAGTCACCAACGATCAATACCTAGGATAATGTGCAACAGGAAGACAATAATCCTCAGGTAAACAACACCGATCAGATGATGAATGATGAGATTTTCAGAGGCTTTATGCAATTCATGCAACATCAGGCAAGAGCGACTCCTGTTCAAAATTCAGGTGAAAACACTGGCAACCCACGGCTGGTCACTGCTAAGAAGTTCAAGGAGCTGGGACCGCCGGAGTTTTTGGAAAAGCTAAAACCACTTAAGGCGGAGACGTGGTTAAAGCAGATCACCAAGATATTTTATGTCTTGGGATGCTCCGAGGAGCAAAAGGTTCCCTTTGCCACCTTTATGTTACGTGAAGAGGCAGATTACTGGTGGGAATCTGTAAAACGTACCCAGCCTGACGCACTCAAGATGTCTTGGGAGAAGTTCCAAGAACTGTTCAACGACAAGTACTTTCTCGAAAGTATTAGTCACATGAAGGAGGTGGAATTCATCAAGTTGGAGCAAAATAATATGACCGTATCGCAATACGAGGCTAAATTTGCAGAGTTATCCCGATTTGCATCTCATTTGGTCGATAATGAGGAGCGAATGACGTTAATATTTCTAAGAGGTTTGAAACCCGATATACGTCAATACCTCATTTCTCACAAACTTTATTTATATTCAGATGTTGTGAATAGGGCTCAGTTATTGGAGCGCGATAATGAGTCAGCACAACGAAAAGGTAACGACCAACAACACGATAATAATCATACCAGTGGCAACGGCCATCGGAACAATGATAACCATCGTGGGGGAAATTATCATGCCAAGAATGGTAACCACTTCGGTGATAATCATAGCCAAGATAATAGAAGTAGAAATTTTAAGAAGAGAATGATCAACAACGATAGAAAGACAGCAGCACCAACACCCGTTTTCAAAGAAGGAGGACGAGCACCAATTATATGCTTCAAATACTGAGGGGAGGGACATATCGGTCCAAACTGCGTGATGCAGTCCAAAGCATATTACAATTGTGGAAAAGAAGGTCACCTGGCCTGATTTTATCGTGCACCAAAGTCAAGTCCAGCTGGGACGGTGGCACCAAAGGCGAATACGAATAAAACAAAGTCGGTGATTTTAGGAAGAGCATTTTTCGTGACTTCTCAAAAAGCGAGTAGCCCGAACGAAGTTAGCATGGGTTAGTTAATTATAAATTCTTGTGAAGTCTATACCTTATTAGATACCGATTCTACCCATTATTTTATCTCTCTTGCTTGCGCTCAACGTTTAAATTTAACTCTAGAGAAGTTAGACTTTGACTTATCGATTGAAACTTCGTTAGTAGAAACCTTCGTTACCTCCACTGTTAATAAATCTTGTTGATTCAAATCGACATTTTCACGTTACCTGTCGATCTTATCTCTTTGAAAATACTTACCTTTGATGTGATTTTAGTAATCGATTGGTTAACTACTCATCATGCTTTTCGTAAGGTTGCTAGTTTTCATATTCCTAACTAACCTGTTATGCGAATTTAAGCAACCAAACCACTAAAGTCAATCACTGTCATATCAAGCCATAAGTAAAGAGCTCCGAACCTTTTGCTGGTGACTTCCAAGTCTTGGAATACACCGAAGCCAAACTTTTTGTAGGGGACGTCGTGAATAACGGTTGCAAGTTGATAGGTATCAATGTGACGTGTTATCCAAGTCTTGGATGAGAGTCACAGTTTTGAATGAAATTTCTATTGTTAATAAATTTTCTGACGTATTCTTGAAGACTTCTTAGCCTACCCCAGGGCGTGAAATCGAATTTTGTATTGACCCCAATACAAAACCCATTTCTAAAATTCTCAAATATTTTTCTTCACCCTAAACGAACGTAACGTACGCCAAAGGTATTGGCTCGAGCTGTTGAATATTACAATTGTACCATTCAATATCATCGTAGAAGAGCGAACGTGGTAACTGACGCGTTGAGTAAAAGATCGTATGCGTTTATGAGTGCGATGTTGTTAACACAAAAACCCATTTCGTATAACTTACAAATGATGAAGATAGAGTTAAATAGTCTAGGGACCCATGTGAAGATAACAAATATACGATTAGAATTGACGTTAATCGATAAAGTTAAAGCCGCTTAAGCTACACACCCGAATCTGATGAATGTGAAGAAGAAGGTTCAAGAAAGTGTTATTCTAAAAGCAATAATCGCGAAGAGACAAAATCTCAATCCTCGATTAAATTGGCCCATTTGAAATCCTTGATCGAGTAGGAACTGTGGCCTATAGACTCGTTTTACTGCCAAGTATATCGCGTGTTCATAACTTTTTTTCACATATCGTTGTTAGTAAAAACTTAGTCTTGGGGGACTTTGGAGCCAAATTTTAGAATAATTAATGAATCTGAAAAATTATGAAATCATGGGGGTTTTGTAGAGCATGTTACAAGCTTTCCATAGCCTCGAAAATGGACTAATTCTGATAACGGATGAAGAGGTTATGAAGATTTGAAGTATATGTGTCAAAAGTTACAAAATCTAGAAAATTAGAGTTAAGTGCCAAAGGTCGAGCGCCTAGGCACTAGGCTCGGCGCTTAGAATATGTTCTTGGGCACCTTGGTGCTTGTCCAAGGCCAAATTTGGGCGGCTAGGCGCTGGTCTAGTGTTAAGCCAAAATCTGTCCGGACGTCCTTTAGTAAATTGGGCATAACTTTTTCATACGAACTCCGATTGAGGTGATTCAGGATGATTCCGAAAGATAACGAGTAGGCCTAAAACTTTCATTCTTTATATTTTGAGATTTTAGGTAGGTATCAAGGCCTAAATGGCTATTTTAAGGACTGATGTGCATTCAGAGGAAATTGGAGGACATCGGGCATGCATGTATGCAACGTGTAATATTTTTGACGATAAAAGTATTCAAGGTATCCTCACCTCTTCGGCATACCAGGTACGTACGTAAATTTTGAGGGCAAAATTTTATAAGAGGGGAGATTGTGAGACCCCAGATTTTATGAATAAAGATTTAAATTTCTCGAAATATTTTTTTTAATATTATGGTGTGGATTTGATATAATGTTATAGTTGTGGATAATATTTATAAATTTTACAAAGTAAGCAAGTTGTTATATAATATTCGATTGGTTGGGGAATATTCGTTTTAACAGGAAATATTCGTACGACTGCACAATCATTGGTGGACCCCACAACGGAAGTATTGTCGTAGTAAGAAAACGACAGAATTATCTTTTTATAAAAATAATGGCGAAAGTGTTACCGTTAAAACTGTTGAACTACTCGGTAGTAAAAGTACAGTAATACGCGTGGTTGCATAGTAGCATACGGTATTGATTATTGATGCTTACGTAAGAAGTCACTCAATTATACTCAATTATTGCTGCAATAATTACTGCATCATATCTCTCATATTATTGATTCAATTATTGTCACAGTATCATCTGCATAATATGTTATATTATTTAATCAATAATTGAGACGACAAAGTTATTCATATTATTATTTGTAATATTGACAATGTTTAGAAGTTCTGTCAAGGAGAGGTTAGATAATCTAATTGTGCGCCATAGGGAGAAATCCTTATCGAAAAGCCCCCTCTTTCCTGGGAATGATCTAGGTTGTTAAATATTGTGAGTTATGATATTAATGATGAATAAGTTCGTGTTGATTAAAGATGAAATTGATAGTTCCATTGTGTTGGAATTATTAGTGTTAGTGGAAATCAATATTTATTTCGATAATAATTGATGTCTGGAGGTTATATTGACCAATCGGGTAATTAATCGAATAAATGAGCAATTAATTGCTATTATTTCACATGCTTATAACTATTTATTCACATGTGTGTACTATTGATTCACATTCATTTACTATCAGGAGAGTTGGTGCAAGATTAATAATACTTGCGTGACTAAGTTAAAAATTGAGGTATAGTTGAAGGTACTATACTATAATTCGTATTTTTACATAATTATAACTATTGAGTCACATGATTGAACTATTGATTCACATTATTTACTATTAGGGGAGGTGATGCAAGTTTGATAATACTTGCAGGACTAAATTAAAATTGAAGAAAAAGATGGAGGTATTATACTGTAATATTTTGAGCCCCAAAACGTGTAATTATTGAAACTATATTTTCCTAGAAATAGAAGCTCATTCTTCCTTTATTTCTCACCAATTCACAAAAGCTATAGAGCAATTATTATAGAGAGAAATTATAGAGAGAAAGAAAAAGAGAAGTCTGCTACCTCACTATTCCAGTATCCAATTTTCTTCTAAGGTAAGGGATATTATTTCTTTCGTATTCATGAAGAGAGCTATTGTTATTCCATTCCTTATTATTATGTTGGAATAACCTGTATATGCGAAGTACCGCATACATGGTGAAATTCTTCTATTATTCCATTCTTTATTATTATGTTGGAATAACTTGTCTATGCAAAGTACCGCATACATGGTAAAATTCTTCTATTATTCCATTCTTTATTATTCTATCAGAATATCCTGTTTGTACATTTACGCATGACCTGGTTCCATTCTTTATTATTCTGTCGGAATATCTTGTTTGTGCATTTACGCATGACCTGGTTCCATTATTTATTATTCTGTTGGAATAACCTGTCTGTGCGGTCTATCGCATGCTTGGTGAATTCTTCTGTTATTCCATTATTTATTATTCTGTTGGAATATCCTGTCTGTGCGTTTACGCATGACCTGGTTCCATTCCTTATTATTCTGTTGGAATAACTTGTCCATGTGGATTACCGCATGCATGGTGAATGATCCTTCGTATTCATAGTAGGTATCATACTCTACTTGACTCTTCTAATGGATTGCTTATTCCGCTACAGTTAAACTTGATGTCTATTGTATTTTATCAGTTTAACATTATTGAAGGCTAATGATAATTTATCCTGCATTATCTTAGTCATAATATTTTTTACTGGGCTAGTTGAGCTTACCCTTTCTTTCAATGTTCTCTTCGGGAAATGAGAACGTAGCCGGGACTAGTCGGGGAACGGGGTGATGGTCCAGATGATAGCATTAGTAGTCCTCACTATTCTGTTAAATAGTGTGACAATAAATGTAATGAGGACTCCATTGAGCTTGAATACTGTCTAGATGACAATATTCTTATTACGACTCTCATATTATGTTTTGTCGTATTTTACACGACTGTTGTATAATTAAGTTTTATTTATATTCTGTATCATATATCTGGCGACTCAAGATGGGTGATGTATACCTATTTTGGGGGAGTTACATTAGTCCTATCCAATGTGTGCCAAAGAAGGGCGGGATGACGGTTGTGTCCAATGAGAACAACGAACTAATTCCCACCAGGACGGTGACCGGGTGGAGAGTATGCATGGATTACAGGAAACTGAACAAATCAACCTGTAAGGATCACTTTCCTCTTCCATTCATTGATCAGATGCTTGACTGGTTGGCTGGGCACGAATATTATTGTCTACTAGATGGGTACTCGGGGTATAATCAGATTTCTATTGCTCCTGAAGATTAGGAGAAGACAACGTTCACATGTCTATATGGGACCTTTACCTTCCGGAAAATGTCCTTCGGGCTATGTAATGCTCCCGCAACCTTTCAGCGGTGTATGATGTCGATCTTCTCTGATATGGTTGAAAAGACCATGGAGGTCTTCATGGATGACTTCTCAGTATTCGGGAGCTCGTTTGATAATTGCTTGACAAGTCTGACTGCCGTCCTCCGTAGATGTGTCGAAACTAACTTGGTATTGAATTGGGAGATGTAAGACCCCGAATTTTATGAAATAAAAGTATTCAATTTTTCTTATAATTACAATTCAGTAAATGGTTAAATTGATAAAACGTTAAAGTTATTGGTGAAATGTGAAAATTTTTCAAAATAAACAAGTAGTTATAAAATATTCATTGTTGTCGGGGAATATTCGTTTGGTCGTGGAATATTCTTTCTGTCGGGGAATATTCGTACGACGGCGCAGCCATTTGTGGGCCCCATAACAGAATAACTGTCGGATGAAGAAAACGACAAATTTGAGTTTTTATAAATAACGGCGTAGTTGTTACCGTTAACACTGTTGGAATACCCGGTGGTTAAAATACAGTAATACGCGTTATTGCACAGTAGCACACGGTATTGCACAGTATTTTTGAAATTATTGATTCTTACGTAAGAAGGCACTACTCAATAATTGTTATAGTGGTTACTGTTCAATATTTTATTTTATTGATTCAATAATTGTTGCGTTAATATTTTATATTATTGTTGTTGTTGCTGCACAGTATTTTCCATTATCAGATCAATAATTCATATTATTTAAATAATATTATTAGATAGCATTATTGGCAATGTCTAGAAAGTTCTGTCTAAGGAGAGGTTTGGTCATCTAATTGCGCGCTAGTAATGAGAAATTCTTATTGGAAAGCCCCCTCTTTCCTGGGAACGGCCTGGTTGTCATAATTGTGACTCTGTAATATTATTTGTGAATAATTAATTATTGATTCATATGATAAGAAAATATTTATTTTATGTGGATGTAAATGAGGGATATATTTTTGTGGTTAAAAATGAAGGAGTTAATGTTGAGGTGTTTTATCTGTATTTTTGACGGAACGGAGGTATTAAAAATCAAATTAGGATTTTTGAGATATTTTGCGAGGGTTATAATTTTTAATCCGACCGTTGGATCGTGGTAATATTTGGATATGTTATACATATATAAGTTGAGTATATGTCCACAAATTTTGAACCGTTAAAAATGAACGTATGATTTGTTATGAATTTTACGAGATGACTGGTTCAGAAATTGTTAAATTTTCGAATTTAATCATTTTGGTAGAAAATTCTAGAATTAGTGGGCCCTACTCTTGGTTGGTGAAGAAATGTGCTGAGATTTTTATTCAAATGTGGTGGGTGGGAATAGTAGCAGGTAAAGTCATCAGGTTACAGGTTAAGTCTGCTTCGGCGTGCTAACAATTTCCTATAAATAGAGGGCTAAGTTAGAATTAAAAAAACACACCAGAAACAAGTTTTCTCTCGTTCTCTCTCTAGATTATTGAGTATATTTTGTGAGTATTTAGATACTTGGTGAGTTGCTATTCATCAGTGCAAGTTTTCTTCAGCGTCATATCCGATATCCAGTCAGAAGTGCTGCTCTTTTGAGGTAGGGGATAGTAAGGGATTTTAAGGGCTGTTATGTTTTTCAGTTTCGTAATTTTTCTGATATTCAAAAATTTTGGAAAAATTTAAAATGATGTTTTGATGAGTTTTCTTGATTGTGTCCAAAAATGGTGATTTTTGGATGTATAGATTAAAAGTTATGAATTTTATGCGAAAAGACTATTTTAAAAGTAACCGCTTATAACTCCTTGTGGTTAACTCCAAAATTGATGAAATTTTTATTGGGAGTACATGTATATGATAGGAGTATACTCTGTGAATTTCAAAATTTTTAGATAAAAGTACAATTTATGATAAATGTCTAAATATTCGGCTGTTTTGGCCATATGAAAAATAGTAAATGACTTTTAAAAATTCTGAGAAAAATATATGTTCACTATGGGACTATATTATGCTAAATTCAAGAAAAGAAATATTTTTGGAACTGATTTGGTATTTTTCATGAAAATAGTCTAGTTATGAATAAATGAATTAAATATGTTTTTTGAAGTAAGAAAATTAGAAAATAGGATTTTATGGCTTGAGAATCCTATATGAGGTATATGCAGATTTTTTATGAGGATTTTTGATTTTTGGTGATGAAATCTTATGAGTTTGGCATTTTAGGATGATTAAATGCATTATTTAGTAAAGTGTAAACAATTAAAATAAATTGTTTATAAGCTTAAGAAATATTATTCTTTCAATATCATTATACCGAAATATTGGTATGTATTTTATTGTGGAATTTTTACCTTTTTGTGTTGAGTTACTATTCACGGAAAAATTGGTTTCTTTTTCTAACCAAATTATAGTTGATTTACGAATATTACTCTTGAGATTAATACTATATGTTGATCATATTGTTTTTATTATTATATATAACATTTTTATAACCCTAATGATGATATTTCTCTTTGACTTGAGTGTAAAGATGGATAGATTTTTGGTATGATCGTGACTATGGGTTCTCTTTGGCCAGTAGTGCAAAGTTGAATTGTTGACTGGTATGATCATGACCATTGAATTTATAAGTGAATATCTTTAGCTTAAGTGCAAAGGTGAATTGATCAACATGGTTATAATTATTGTTTATATAAATTCTGAAATGATTATATATTTCTTTGAGATATTAATATATTTGGCCTGTAGTGCAAATATGAACTGCTGATGAATATATTGGCCGTAGTGTAAATATGAACTGTTGAGGAATATCTTTGGCCTGCAGTGCAAAGATGAATTGTTGATGAATATCTTTGGCCTGTAGTACAAAGATGAATTGTTGATGAATATCTTTGGCCCGTAGTGCAAAGATGATATGTTGTTGAATATCTTTGACCAGTAGTGCAAAGATGAACAGATGTTGAGATGAACATGACCAACTGGTGATACGAATGAATATCTTTGGCCGTAGTGCAAAGATGAAGTTATTAGTATGATTATGAACAGGAAATGTGATTTGGTGTAACCATGATCTTTGATGTTTCAGGTAAAGATAGGTGATGAAAATTATCTTCGTCCTGGATGAGAAGAGGAATTTAGAATTACAGTTATGATTATGAGTTATTCATATGATTGTGGACCAGAATTGTTGATTGATATTACAGGGATAAAATATTGTTGGTGGATTTTTAACATGGAGAAGATAATAGACTTTATAGTCTATTTGACTCTTCTAATGGATTGCTCGTTCCGCTGCAACTATAGTTAAAACGTTTTATCATCTACCGTATGTTCTAAATCTCTGATTTATTACTGATGAAGGCTATTGATAATTTAATTATCTTTAGTCGTGATATTCTTTACTGGGCTAGTTGTGCTCACCCTTTTGTTTCACAATTCTTTTCAAGTAATAAGAGTATAGCTAGGTCGAGCGGGGGTATCAAGAGAATAGAACGGTTGTCATTATTTAGTAGTTATATTTGGTGAATCATCTAGGGTGAAGCGAACGCAACATTGGAAGGGTGTTTTGTCACTATCATACAAGATGTCTAATGACAGACAACCTCGTGTCATCATAAGACAGGGTTGTGCTCATCCACTTGCTGAGTATTTTTAAGAGCACTACCTATATAATCTTGGTATTTGTTTGAAGTATAATTTTCAATTAGAGACAGTGGAGATAATGATATGTCAAGAGAAGACTCACCATTGGGAAGAATATGATAGTAAACTTCTCGTTTTTCTCTGGTGTCTATTGGGTCAACCAAGGATAATTCTGTGGCCATATGATATCTATCATAACCTAGATACATGGCCTCCCATGTACGAAGGTTTCCTTGAGCACTTCCCAAAGATTCTAATTTCTAAAACAGTTTTTGACTATACCTTTATGTATGGTATCATTGTGAGGTGCTGTCCATGATTGGGACATGAGTCACATTTGGTATATATTTGTATCCAAACTCACAGCATATGTGTTGTTGTATTTTGCACGATAATTGTTGTAATAAAGTTGTAGTTATTTTCTGTACCATATATTTGGCGACTCAGAATAGGTTGGATGGAATGGACCTATTTTGGGGTCGTTACATTTTGGTATCAGAGCTTAAGGATATGATCTCTGGCGGAGATCGGGGAATATAACTAGGAGGGGAGAGATGAGTAAATCCTTCGCTAGTGTGTCCTACCTAAGCTTATTTGTTGGTCAGTCATAATATCGGGATATTATGTGATATGTTAATTTGTTAAATTAACCTTTGTTTTGAAGCTGTATTCTAGAATGATATTTGAAATACAGGAGATTAGCAATGGAGAAATTATGATGACAGGTAAGATGGAATCTGAAATGAAAGGAAGGTATTCTCAACTCTTTGAAATACCAGGTATGTAAATTTCGAGGACGAAATTTCATAAGGAGGGGAGATTGTAAGACCCCGACTTTTATGAAATAAAAGTATTTAGTTTTTCTTATAATTACAATTCAGTAAATGGTTAAATTGATAAAAAGTTAAAGTTTTGGGTGAAATTTGAAAATTTTTCAAAATAAACAAGTGGTTATAAAATATTCATTGTTGTCGGGGAATATTCGTTTGGTCGTGGAATATTCTTTCTGTCGGGAAATATTCGTACGACGGCGCAGCCATTTGTGGGCCCCATAACAGAATAACTGTCGGATGAAGAAAACGACAAATTTGAGTTTTTATAAATTACGACGTAGTTGTTACCGTTAACACTATTGAAATACCCGGTGGTTAAAATACAGTAATACGCATTATTGCACAGTAGCACACGGTATTGCACAGTATTTTTGAAATTATTGATTCTTACGTAAGAAGGCACTACTCAATAATTGTTATAGTAGTTACTGTTCAATAATTTATTTTATTGATTCAATAATTGTTGCGTTGATATTTTATATTATTGTTGTTGTTGCTGCACAGTATTTCTCATTATCAGATCAATAATTCATATTATTTAAATAATATTATTAGATAGCATTATTGGCAATGTCTAGAAAGTTCTGTCTAAGGAGAGGTTTGGTCATCTAATTGCGCGCTAGTAAGGAGAAATTCTTATTGGAAAGCCCCCTCTTTCCTGGGAACGGCCTGGTTGTCATAATTGTGACTCTGTAATATTATTTGTGAATAATTAATTATTGATTCATATGATAAGGAAATATTTATTTTATGTGGATATAAATGAGGGATATATTTTTGTGGTTAAAAATGAAGGAGTTAATGTTGAGGTGTTTTATCTGTATTTTTGACGGAACGGAGGTATTAAAAATCAAATTAGGGTTTTTGAGATATTTTGCGAGGGTTATAATTTTTAATCCGACCGTTGGATCGTGGTAATATTTGGATATGTTATACATATATAAGTTGAGTATATGTCCACAAATTTTGAACCGTTAAAAATGAACGTATGATTTGTTATGAATTTTACGAGATGACTGGTTCAGAAATTATTAAATTTTCAAAGTTAATCATTTTGGTGGAAAATTCTAGAATTAGTGGGCCCTACTCTTGGTTGGTGAAGAAATGTGCTGAGATTTTTATTCAAATGTGGTGGGTGGGAATAGTAGCAGGTAAAGCCATCAGGTTACAGGTTAAGTCTGCTTCGGCGTGCTAACAATTTCCTATAAATAGAGGGCTAAGTTAGAATTGAAAAAACACACCAGAAACAAGTTTTCTCTCGTTCTCTCTCTAGATTATTGAGTATATTTTGTGAGTATTTAGATACTTGGTGAGTTACTATTCATCAGTGCAAGTTTTCTTCAACGTCATATCCGATAACCAGTCAGAAGTGCTGCTCTTTTGAGGTAAGGGATAGTAAGGGATTTTAAGGGCTGTTATGTTTTTCAGTTTCGTAATTTTACTAACCTTCAAAAATTTTGGAAAAATTTAAAATGATATTTTGATGAGTTTTCTTGATTGTGTCCAAAAATAGTGATTTTTGGATATATAGATTAAGAGTTATGAATTTTATGACAAAAGACTATTTTAAAAGTAACCACTTATAACTCCTTGTGGTTAACTCCACAATTGATGAAATTTTTATTGGGAGTACATGTATATGATAGGAGTATACTCTGTGAATTTCAGAATTTTTAGATAAAAGTACAATTTATGATAAATGTCTAAATATTCGGCTGTTTTGGCCATATGAAAAATAGTAAATGACTTTTAAAAATTCTGAGAAAAATATATGTTCACTATGGGACTATATTATGATAAATCTCAGAAAAGAAATATTTTTGGAACTGATTTGGTATTTTTCATAAAAATGGTCTTGTTATGAGTAAATGAATTAAATATGTTTTGTGAAGTAAAAAAATTAGAAAATAGGATTTTATGGCTTGAGAATCCTATATGAGGTATATGCAGATTTTTTATGAGGATTTTTGGTTATTGGTGATGAAATCTTATGAGTTTGGCATTTTAGGATGATTAAATGTATTATTTAGTAAAGTGTAAACAATTAAAATAAATTGTTTATAAGCTTAAGAAATATTATTCTTTCAATATCATTATACCGAAATATTGGTATGTATTTTATTGTTAAATTTTTACCTTTTTGTGTTGAGTTACTATTCACGAAAAAATTAGTTTCTTTTTCTAACCAAATTATAGTTGATTTACGAATATTACTCTTGAGATTAAAACTATATGTTGAGCATATTATTTTTATTATTATATATAACATTTTTATAACCCTAATGATGATATTTCTCTTTGACTTGAGTGTAAAGATGGGTAGATTTTTGGTATGATCCTGACTATGGGTTCTCTTTGGCCAGTAGTGCAAAGTAGAATTGCTGACTGGTATGATCATGACCATTGAATTTATATGTGAATATCTTTAACTTAAGTGCAAAGGTGAATTAATCAACATGGTTATAATTATTGTTTATATAAATTCTAAAATTATTATATATTTCTTTGAGATATTAATTTATTTGGCCTGTAGTGCAAATATGAACTACTGATAAATATATTTGGCCGTAGTG
Organism: Panax notoginseng; assembly: GCA_016801055.1. Taxonomy (NCBI): domain Eukaryota; kingdom Viridiplantae; phylum Streptophyta; class Magnoliopsida; order Apiales; family Araliaceae; genus Panax; species Panax notoginseng. The sequence goes on along the minus strand of CM029023.1, from coordinate 113,647,334 downwards.
CAAATATGAACTGTTGAGGAATATCTTTGGCCTGTAGTGCAAAGATGAATTGTTGATGAATATCTTTGGCCTGTAGTGCAAAGATGAATTGTTGACGAATATCTTTGGCCCGTAGTGCAAAGATGACATGTTGTTGAATATATTTGGCCAGTAGTACAAAGATGAACAGATGTTGAGATGAACATGACCAACTGGTGATACAAATGAATATCTTTGGCCGTAGTGCAAAGATGAAGTTATTAGTATGATTATGAACAGGAAATGTGATTTGGTGTAACCATGATCTTTGATGTTTCACGTAAAGATAGGTTATGATTATGAGTTATTCATGTGATTGTGGACCAGAATTGTTGATTGATGTTACAGGAATAAAATATTGTTGGTGGATTTTTAAAATGGAGAAGATAATAGACTTTATAATTTATTTGACTCTTCTAATGGATTGCTCGTTCCGCTGCAACTATAGTTAAAAAGTTTTATCATCTACCATATATTCTAAATCTCTGATTTATTACTGATGAAGGCTATTGATAATTTAATTATCTTTAGTCATGATATTCTTTACTGGGCTAGTTGTGCTCACCCTTTTGTTTCACAATTCCTTTCAGGTAATAAGAGAATAGCTGGGTCGAGCGGGGGTAACAAGGGAATAGAACGGTGGTCATCATTTAGTAGTTATATTTGGTGAATCATCTAGGGGTGAAGCGAACCCAACGTTGGAAGGGTGTTTTGTCACTATCATACAAGATGTCTAATGACATACAACCTAGTGTCATCATAAGACAGGGTTGTACTCATCCACTTGCTGAGTATCTTTACGAGCACTATCTATATAATCTTGGTGTTTGTTTGAAGTATAATTTTCAATTAGAGGCAGTGGAGATAATGATATGTCAAGAGAAGACTCACCATTGGGAAGAATATGATATTAAACTTTTCGTTTTTCTTTGGGGTCTATTGGGTCAACCAAGGATAATTCTGTGGCCATATGATATCTATCATAACCTAGATGCATGGCCTCCCATGTACGAAGGTTTCCTTGAGCACTTCCCAAAGATTCTAATTTCTAAAACAGTTTTTGACTATACCATTATGTAAGGTATCATTGTGAGGTGTTGTCCACGATTGGGACATGAGTCACATTTAATATATATTTGTATCCAAACTCACAGCATATGTGTTGTTGTATTTTGCACGACAATTGTTGTAATAAAGTTGTAGTTATTTTCTGTACCATGTATTTGGCGACTCAGAATAGGTTGGATGGAATGGACCTATTTTGGGGTCGTTACAATTTGGTATCAGAGCTTAGGGATATGATCTCTGGCAGAGATCGGGGAATATAACTAGGAGGGAAGAGATGAGTAAATCCTTCGCTAGTGTGTCCTACCTAAGCTTATTTGTTGGTCAGTCATAATATCGGGATATTATGTGATATGTTAATTTATTAAATTAACCCTTGTTTTGAAGCTGTATTATAGAATGATATTTGAAATACAGGAAATGAGCAATGGAGAAATTATGATGACAGGTAAGATGAAATCTGAAATGAAAGGAAGGTATTCTCAACTCTTTGAAATACCATGTACGTAAATTTCGAGGACGAAATTTCATAAGGAAGGGAGATTGTAAAACCCCGAATTTTATGAAATAAAAGTATTAAATTTTTCTTATAATTACAATTCAGCAAATGGTTAAATTGATAAAAAGTTAAAGTTATGGGTGAAATATGAAATTTTTTCAAAATAAACAAGTGGTTATAAAATATTCATTGTTGTCGGGGAATATTCGTTTGGTCGTGGAATATTCTTTCTGTCGGGGAATATTCGTACAACGGCGCAGCCATTTGTGGGCCCCATAACAGAATAACTGTCGGATGAAGAAAACGACAAATTTGAGTTTTTATAAATAACGGCGTAGTTGTTACCGTTAACACTGTTGGAATACCCGGTGGTTAAAATACAGTAATACGTGTTATTGCACAGTAGCACACGGTATTGCACAGTATTTTTGAAATTATTGATTCTTACGTAAGAAGGCACTACTCAATAATTGTTATAGTAGTTACTGTTCAATATTTTATTTTATTGATTCAATAATTGTTGCGTTGATATTTTATATTATTGTTGTTGTTGCTGCACAGTATTTCCCATTATCAGATCAATAATTCATATTATTTAAATAATATTATTAGATAGCATTATTGGCAATGTCTAGAAAGTTCTGTCTAAGGAGAGGTTTGGTCATCTAATTGCGCGCTAGTAAGGAGAAATTCTTATTGGAAAGCCCCCTCTTTCCTGGGAACGGCCTGGTTGTCATAATTGTGACTCTGTAATATTATTTGTGAATAATTAATTATTGATTCATATGATAAGGAAATATTTATTTTATGTGGATATAAATGAGGGATATATTTTTGTGGTTAAAAATGAAGGAGTTAATGTTGAGGTGTTTTATCTGTATTTTTGACGGAACGGAGGTATTAAAAATCAAATTAGGGTTTTTGAGATATTTTGCGAGGGTTATAATTTTTAATCCGACCGTTGGATCGTGGTAATATTTGGATATGTTATACATATATAAGTTGAGTATATGTCCACAAATTTTGAACCTTTAAAAATGAACGTATGATTTGTTATGAATTTTACGAGATGACTGGTTCAGAAATTGTTAAATTTTTGGAGTTAATCATTTTGGTGGAAAATTCTAGAATTGGTGGGCCCTACTCTTGGTTGGTGAAGAATTGTACTGAGATTTTTATTCAAATGTGGTGGGTGGGAATAGTAGCAGGTAAAGCCATCAGGTTACAGGTTAAGTCTGCTTCGGCGTGCTAACAATTTCCTATAAATAGAGGGCTAAGTTAGAATTGAAAAAACACACCAGAAACAAGTTTTCTCTCGTTCTCTCTCTAAATTATTGAGTATATTTTGTGAGTATTTAGATACTTGGTGAGTTGCTATTCATCAGTGCAAGTTTTCTTCAGCGTCATATCCGATATCCAGTCAGAAGTGCTGCTCTTTTGAGGTAAGGGATAGTAAGGGATTTTAAGGGCTGTTATGTTTTTCAGTTTCGTAATTTTTCTGATCTTCAAAAATTCTGGAAAAATTTGAAATGATTTTTTGATGAGTTTTCTTGATTGTGTCCAAAAATGGTGATTTTTGGATGTATAGATTAAGAGTTATGAATTTTATGCGAAAAGACAATTTTAAAAGTAACCGCTTATAACTCCTTGTGGTTAACTCCAAAATTGATGAAATTTTTATTGGGAGTAAATGTATATGATAGGAGTATACTCTGTGAATTTCAAATTTTTTAGATAAAAATACAATTTATGATAAATGTCTAAATATTCGGCTGTTTTGGCCATATGAAAAATAGTAAATGACTTTTAAAAATTCTGAAAAAAATATATGCTCATTATGGGACTATATTATGCTAAATTCCAGAAAAGAAATATTTTTGGAACTGATTTGGTATTTTTCATGAAAATAGTCTAGTTATGAGTAAATGAATTAAATATGTTTTTTGAAGTAAAAAAAATTAGAAAATAAGATTTTATGGCTTGAGAATCCTATATGAGGTATATGCAGATTTTTTATGAGGATTTTTGGTTATTGGTGATGAAATCTTATGAGTTTGACATTTTAGGATGATTAAATGCATTATTTTGTAAAGTGTAAACAATTAAAATAAATTGTTTATAAGCTTAAGAAATATTATTCTTTCAATATCATTATACCGAAATATTGGTTTGTATTTTATTGTAGAATTTTTATCTTTTTGTGTTGAGTTACTATTCACGAAAAAATTAGTTTCTTTTTCTAACCAAATTATAGTTGATTTACGAATATTACTCTTGAGATTAAAACTATATGTTGATCATATTATTTTTATTATTATATATAACATTTTTATAACCGTAATGATGATATTTCTCTTTGACTTGAGTGTAAAGATGGGTAGATTTTTGGTATGATCGTGACTATGGATTCTCTTTGGCCAGTAGTGCAAAGTTGAATTGTTGACTGGTATGATCATGACCATTGAATTTATAAGTGAATATCTTTAGCTTAAGTGCAAAGGTGAATTGATCAACATGGTTATAATTATTGTTTATATAAATTCTAAAATTATTATATATTTCTTTGAGATATTTATTTATTTGGCCTGTAGTGCAAATATGAACTACTGATAAATATATTTGGCCGTAGTGCAAATATGAACTATTGAGGAATATCTTTGGCCTGTAGTGCAAAGATGAATTGTTGATGAATATCTTTGGCCTGTAGTGCAAAGATGAATTGTTGACGAATATCTTTGGCCCGTAGTGCAAAGATGACATGTTGTTGAATATATTTGGCCAGTAGTACAAAGATGAACAGATGTTGAGATGAACATGACCAACTGGTGATACAAATAAATATCTTTGGCCGTAGTGCAAAGATGAAGTTATTAGTATGATTATGAACAGAAAATGTGATTTGGTGTAACCATGATCTTTGATGTTTCAGGTAAAGATAGGTGATGAAAATTATCTTCGTCCTAGATGAGAAGAGGAATTTAGAATTACAGTTATGATTATGAGTTATTCATATGATTGTGGACCAGAATTGTTGATTGATGTTACAGGAATAAAATATTATTGGTGGATTTTTAACATGGAGAAGATAATAGACTTTATAGTCTATTTGACTCTTCTAATGGATTGCTCGTTCCGCTGCAACTATAGTTAAAATGTTTTATCATCTACCATATGTTCTAAATCTCTGATTTATTACTGATGAAGGCTATTGATAATTTAATTATCTTTAGTCATGATATTCTTTACTGGGCTAGTTGTGCTCACCCTTTTGTTTCACAATTCTTTTCAGGTAATAAGAGTGTAGCTGGGTCGAGCGGGGGTATCAAGAAAATAGAACGGTTGTCATCATTTAGTAGTTATATTTGGTGAATCATCTAGGGTGAAGCGAACCCAATGTTGGAAGGGTGTTTTGTCAGTATCATACAAGATGTCTAATGACATACAACCTCGTGTCATCATAAGACAGGGTTGTGCTCATCCACTTGCTGAGTATCTTTACGAGCACTACCTATATAATCTTGGTGTTTGTTTGAAGTATAATTTTCAATTAGAGACAGTGGAGATAATGATATGTCAAGAGAAGACTCACCATTGGGAAGAATATGATAGTAAACTTCTCGTTTTTCTCTGGTGTCTATTGGGTCAACCAAGGATAATTCTGTGGCCATATGATATCTATCATAACCTAGATGCATGGCCTCCCATGTACGAAGGTTTCCTTGAGCACTTCCCAAAGATTCTAATTTCTAAAACAGTTTTTGACTATACCTTTATGTAAGGTATCATTGTGAGGTGCTGTCCATGATTGGGACATGAGTCACATTTGGTATATATTTGTATCCTTGTTTTGAAGCTGTATTATAGAATGATATTTAAAATACAGGAAATGAGCAATGGAGAAATTATGATGACAGGTAAGATGGAATCTGAAATGAAAGGAAGGTATTCTCAACTCTTTGAAATACCAGGTATGTAAATTTCGAGGACGAAATTTCATAAGGAGGGGAGATTGTAAGACCCCGACTTTTATGAAATAAAAGTATTTAATTTTTCTTATAATTACAATTCAGTAAATGGTTAAATTGATAAAAAGTTAAAGTTTTGGGTGAAATTTGAAAATTTTTCAAAATAAACAAGTGGTTATAAAATATTCATTGTTGTCGGGGAATATTCGTTTGGTCGTGGAATATTCTTTCTGTCGGGAAATATTCGTACGACGGCGCAGCCATTTGTGGGCCCCATAACAGAATGACTGTCGGATGAAGAAAACGACAAATTTGAGTTTTTATAAATTACGACGTAGTTGTTACCGTTAACACTATTGGAATACCCGGTGGTTAAAATACAGTAATACGCATTATTGCACAGTAGCACACGGTATTGCACAGTATTTTTGAAATTATTGATTCTTACGTAAGAAGGCACTACTCAATAATTGTTATAGTAGTTACTGTTCAATAATTTATTTTATTGATTCAATAATTGTTGCGTTGATATTTTATATTATTGTTGTTGTTGCTGCACAGTATTTCCCATTATCAGATCAATAATTCATATTATTTAAATAATATTATTAGATAGCATTATTGGCAATGTCTAGAAAGTTCTGTCTAAGGAGAGGTTTGGTCATCTAATTGCGCGCTAGTAAGGAGAAATTCTTATTGGAAAGCCCCCTCTTTCCTGGGAACGGCCTGGTTGTCATAATTGTGACTCTGTAATATTATTTGTGAATAATTAATTATTGATTCATATGATAAGGAAATATTTATTTTATGTGGATATAAATGAGGGATATATTTTTGTGGTTAAAAATGAAGGAGTTAATGTTGAGGTGTTTTATCTGTATTTTTGACGGAACGGAGGTATTAAAAATCAAATTAGGGTTTTTGAGATATTTTGCGAGGGTTATAATTTTTAATCCGACCGTTGGATCGTGGTAATATTTGGATATGTTATACATATATAAGTTGAGTATATGTCCACAAATTTTGAACCGTTAAAAATGAACGTATGATTTGTTATGAATTTTACGAGATGACTGGTTCAGAAATTATTAAATTTTTAAAGTTAATCATTTTGGTGGAAAAATCTAGAATTAGTGGTCCCTACTCTTGGTTGGTGAAGAAATGTGCTGAGATTTTTATTCAAATGTGGTGGGTGGGAATAGTAGCAGATAAAGCCATCAGGTTACAGGTTAAGTCCGCTTCGGCGTGCTAACAATTTCCTATAAATAGATGGCTAAGTTAGAATTGAAAAAACACACCAGAAACAAGTTTTCTCTCGTTCTCTCTCTAGATTATTGAGTATATTTTGTGAGTATTTAGATACTTGGTGAGTTGCTATTCATCAGTGCAAGTTTTCTTCAGCGTCATATCCGATATCCAGTCAGAAGTGCTGCTCTTTTGAGGTAAGGGATAGTAAGGGATTTTAAGGGCTGTTATGTTTTTCAGTTTCGTAATTTTTCTGATCTTCAAAAATTCTGGAAAAATTTGAAATGATTTTTTGATGAGTTTTCTTGATTGTGTCCAAAAATGGTGATTTTTGGATGTATAGATTAAGAGTTATGAATTTTATGCGAAAAGACAATTTTAAAAGTAACCGCTTATAACTCCTTGTGGTTAACTCCAAAATTGATGAAATTTTTATTGGGAGTAAATGTATATGATAGGAGTATACTCTGTGAATTTCAAATTTTTTAGATAAAAGTACAATTTATGATAAATGTCTAAATATTCGGCTGTTTTGGCCATATGAAAAATAGTAAATGACTTTTAAAAATTCTAAAAAAAATATATGCTCATTATGGGACTATATTATGCTAAATTCCAGAAAAGAAATATTTTTGGAACTGATTTGGTATTTTTCATGAAAATAGTCTAGTTATGAGTAAATGAATTAAATATGTTTTTTGAAGTAAAAAAAATTAGAAAATAAGATTTTATGGCTTGAGAATCCTATATGAGGTATATGCAGATTTTTTATGAGGATTTTTGGTTATTGGTGATGAAATCTTATGAGTTTGACATTTTAGGATGATTAAATGCATTATTTTGTAAAGTGTAAACAATTAAAATAAATTGTTTATAAGCTTAAGAAATATTATTCTTTCAATATCATTATACCGAAATATTGGTTTGTATTTTATTGTAGAATTTTTATCTTTTTGTGTTGAGTTACTATTCACGAAAAAATTAGTTTCTTTTTCTAACCAAATTATAGTTGATTTACGAATATTACTCTTGAGATTAAAACTATATGTTGATCATATTATTTTTATTATTATATATAACATTTTTATAACCGTAATGATGATATTTCTCTTTGACTTGAGTGTAAAGATGGGTAGATTTTTGGTATGATCGTGACTATGGATTCTCTTTGGCCAGTAGTGCAAAGTTGAATTGTTGACTGGTATGATCATGACCATTGAATTTATAAGTGAATATCTTTAGCTTAAGTGCAAAGGTGAATTGATCAACATGGTTATAATTGTTGTTTATATAAATTCTGAAATGATTATATATTTCTTTGAGATATTAATATATTTGGTCTGTAGTGCAAATATGAACTGCTGATGAATATATTTGGCCGTAGTGCAAATATGAACTGTTGAGAAATATCTTTGGCCTGTAGTGCAAAGATGAATTGTTGATGAATATCTTTGGCCTGTAGTACAAAGATGAATTGTTGATGAATATCTTTGGCCCGTAGTGCAAAGATGATATGTTGCTGAATATCTTTGGCCAGTAGTGCAAAGATGAACAGATGTTGAGATAAACATGACCAACTGGTGATACAAATAAATATCTTTGGCCGTAGTGCAAAGATGAAGTTATTAGTATGATTATGAACAGGAAATGTGATTTGGTGTAACCATGATCTTTGATATTTCAGGTAAATATAGGTTATGATTATGAGTTATTCATGTGATTGTGGACCAGAATTGTTGATTGATGTTACAGGAATAAAATATTATTGGTGGATTTTTAAAATGGAGAAGATAATAGACTTTATTGTCTATTTGACTCTTCTAATGGATTGTTCGTTCCGCTGCAACTATAGTTAAAAAGTTTTATCATCTACCATATGTTCTAAATCTCTGATTTATTACTGATGAAGGCTATTGATAATTTAATTATCTTTAGTCATGATATTCTTTACTGGGCTAGTTGTGCTCACCCTTTTGTTTCAAAATTCCTTTCAGGTAATAAGAGTGTAGCTGGGTCGAGCGGGGGTAACAAGGGAATAGAACGGTGGTCATCATTTAGTAGTTATATTTGGTGAATCATCTAGGGTGAAGCGAACCCAATGTTGGAAGGGTGTTTTGTCAGTATCATACAAGATGTCTAATGACATACAACCTCGTGTCATCATAAGACAGGGTTGTACTCATCCACTTGCTGAGTATCTTTACTAGCACTACCTATATAATCTTGGTGTTTGTTTGAAGTATAATTTTCAATTAGAGGCAGTGGAGATAATGATATGTTAATAGAAGACTCACCATTGGGAAGAATATGATATTAAACTTTTCGTTTTTCTTTGGGGTCTATTGGGTCAACCAAGGATAATTCTGTGGCCATATGATATCTATCATAACCAAGATGCATGGCCTCCCATGTACGAAGGTTTCCTTGAGCACTTCCTAAAGATTCTAATTTCTAAAACAGTTTTTGACTATACCTTTATGTAAGGTATCATTGTGAGGTGCTGTCCACGATTGGGACATGAGTCACATTTGGTATATATTTGTATCCAAACTCACAGCATATGTGTTGTTGTATTTTGCACGACAATTGTTGTAATAAAGTTGTAGTTATTTTCTGTACCATGTATTTGGCGACTCAGAATAGGTTGGATGGAATGGACCTATTTTGGGGTCGTTACAATTTGGTATCAGAGCTTAGGGATATGATCTCTGGCGGAGATCGGGGAATATAACTAGGAGGGGAGAGATGAGTAAATCCTTCGCTAGTGTGTCCTACCTAAGCTTATTTGTTGGTCAGTCATAATATCGGGATATTATGTGATATGTTAATTTATTAAATTAACCCTTGTTTTGAAGCTGTATTATAGAATGATATTTGAAATACAGGAAATGAGCAATGGAGAAATTATGATGACAGGTAAGATGAAATCTGAAATGAAAGGAAGGTATTCTCAACTCTTTGAAATACCATATACGTAAATTTCGAGGACGAAATTTCATAAGGAAGGGAGATTGTAAAACCCCGAATTTTATGAAATAAAAGTATTAAATTTTTCTTATAATTACAATTCAGCAAATGGTTAAATTGATAAAAAGTTAAAGTTATGGGTGAAATATGAAATTTTTTCAAAATAAACAAGTGGTTATAAAATATTCATTGTTGTCGGGGAATATTCGTTTGGTCGTGGAATATTCTTTCTGTCGGGGAATATTCGTACAACGGCGCAGCCATTTGTGGGCCCCATAACAGAATAACTGTCGGATGAAGAAAACGACAAATTTGAGTTTTTATAAATAACGGCGTAGTTGTTACCGTTAACACTGTTGGAATACCCGGTGGTTAAAACACAGTAATACGTGTTATTGCACAGTAGCACACGGTATTGCACAGTATTTTTGAAATTATTGATTCTTACGTAAGAAGGCACTACTCAATAATTGTTATAGTAGTTACTGTTCAATATTTTATTTTATTGATTCAATAATTATTGCGTTGATATTTTATATTATTGTTGTTGTTGCTGCACAGTATTTCCCATTATCAGATCAATAATTCATATTATTTAAATAATATTATTAGATAGCATTATTGGCAATGTCTAGAAAGTTCTGTCTAAGGAGAGGTTTGGTCATCTAATTGCGCGCTAGTAAGGAGAAATTCTTATTGGAAAGCCCCCTCTTTCCTGGGAACGGCCTGGTTGTCATAATTGTGACTCTGTAATATTATTTGTGAATAATTAATTATTGATTCATATGATAAGGAAATATTTATTTTATGTGGATATAAATGAGGGATATATTTTTGTGGTTAAAAATGAAGGAGTTAATGTTGAGGTGTTTTATCTGTATTTTTGACGGAACGGAGGTATTAAAAATCAAATTAGGGTTTTTGAGATATTTTGCGAGGGTTATAATTTTTAATCCGACCGTTGGATCGTGGTAATATTTGGATATGTTATACATATATAAGTTGAGTATATGTCCACAAATTTTAAACCTTTAAAAATGAACGTATGATTTGTTATGAATTTTACGAGATGACTGGTTCAGAAATTGTTAAATTTTTGGAGTTAATCATTTTGGTGGAAAATTCTAGAATTGGTGGGCCCTACTCTTGGTTGGTGAAGAATTGTACTGAGATTTTTATTCAAATGTGGTGGGTGGGAATAGTAGCAGGTAAAGCCATCAGGTTACAGGTTAAGTCTGCTTCGGCGTGCTAACAATTTCCTATAAATAGAGGGCTAAGTTAGAATTGAAAAAACACACCAGAAACAAGTTTTCTCTCGTTCTCTCTCTAAATTATTGAGTATATTTTGTGAGTATTTAGATACTTGGTGAGTTGCTATTCATCAGTGCAAGTTTTCTTCAGCGTCATATCCGATATCCAGTCAGAAGTGCTGCTCTTTTGAGGTAAGGGATAGTAAGGGATTTTAAGGGCTGTTATGTTTTTCAGTTTCGTAATTTTTCTGATCTTCAAAAATTCTGGAAAAATTTGAAATGATTTTTTGATGAGTTTTCTTGATTGTGTCCAAAAATGGTGATTTTTGGATGTATAGATTAAGAGTTATGAATTTTATGCGAAAAGACAATTTTAAAAGTAACCGCTTATAACTCCTTGTGGTTAACTCCAAAATTGATGAAATTTTTATTGGGAGTAAATGTATATGATAGGAGTATACTCTGTGAATTTCAAATTTTTTAGATAAAAATACAATTTATGATAAATGTCTAAATATTCGGCTGTTTTGGCCATATGAAAAATAGTAAATGACTTTTAAAAATTCTGAAAAAAATATATGCTCATTATGGGACTATATTATGCTAAATTCCAGAAAAGAAATATTTTTGGAACTGATTTGGTATTTTTCATGAAAATAGTCTAGTTATGAGTAAATGAATTAAATATGTTTTTTGAAGTAAAAAAAATTAGAAAATAAGATTTTATGGCTTGAGAATCCTATATGAGGTATATGCAGATTTTTTATGAGGATTTTTGGTTATTGGTGATGAAATCTTATGAGTTTGACATTTTAGGATGATTAAATGCATTATTTTGTAAAGTGTAAACAATTAAAATAAATTGTTTATAAGCTTAAGAAATATTATTCTTTCAATATCATTATACCGAAATATTGGTTTGTATTTTATTGTAGAATTTTTATCTTTTTGTGTTGAGTTACTATTCACGAAAAAATTAGTTTCTTTTTCTAACCAAATTATAGTTGATTTACGAATATTACTCTTGAGATTAAAACTATATGTTGATCATATTATTTTTATTATTATATATAACATTTTTATAACCGTAATGATGATATTTCTCTTTGACTTGAGTGTAAAGATGGGTAGATTTTTGGTATGATCGTGACTATGGATTCTCTTTGGCCAGTAGTGCAAAGTTGAATTGTTGACTGGTATGATCATGACCATTGAATTTATAAGTGAATATCTTTAGCTTAAGTGCAAAGGTGAATTGATCAACATGGTTATAATTATTGTTTATATAAATTCTGAAATGATTATATATTTCTTTGAGATATTAATATATTTGGCCTGTAGTGCAAATATGAACTGCTGATGAATATATTTGGCCGTAGTGCAAATATGAACTGTTAAGGAATATCTTTGGCCTGTAGTGCAAAGATGAATTGTTGATGAATATCTTTGGCCTGTAATACAAAGATGAATTGTTGATGAATATCTTTGGCCCGTAGTGCAAAGATGATATGTTGTTGAATATCTTTGGCCAGTAGTGCAAAGATGAACAGATGTTGAGATGAACATGACCAACTGGTGATACAAATAAATATCTTTGGCCGTAGTGCAAAGATGAAGTTATTAGTATGATTATGAACAGGAAATGTGATTTGGTGTAACCATGATCTTTGATGTTTCAGGTAAAGATAGGTGATGAAAATTATCTTCGTCCTAGATGAGAAGAGGAATTTAGAATTACAGTTATGATTATGAGTTATTCATATGATTGTGGACCAGAATTGTTGATTGATGTTACAGGAATAAAATATTATTGGTGGATTTTTAACATGGAGAAGATAATAGACTTTATAGTCTATTTGACTCTTCTAATGGATTGCTCGTTCCGCTGCAACTATAGTTAAAATGTTTTATCATCTACCATATGTTCTAAATCTCTGATTTATTACTGATGAAGGCTATTGATAATTTAATTATCTTTAGTCATGATATTCTTTACTGGGCTAGTTGTGCTCACCCTTTTGTTTCACAATTCTTTTCAGGTAATAAGAGTGTAGCTGGGTCGAGCGGGGGTATCAAGAAAATAGAACGGTTGTCATCATTTAGTAGTTATATTTGGTGAATCATCTAGGGTGAAGCGAACCCAATGTTGGAAGGGTGTTTTGTCAGTATCATACAAGATGTCTAATGACATACAACCTCGTGTCATCATAAGACAGGGTTGTGCTCATCCACTTGTTGAGTATCTTTACGAGCACTACCTATATAATCTTGGTGTTTGTTTGAAGTATAATTTTCAATTAGAGACAGTGGAGATAATGATATGTCAAGAGAAGACTCACCATTGGGAAGAATATGATAGTAAACTTCTCGTTTTTCTCTGGTGTCTATTGGGTCAACCAAGGATAATTCTGTGGCCATATGATATCTATCATAACCTAGATGCATGGCCTCCCATGTACGAAGGTTTTCTTGAGCACTTCCCAAAGATTCTAATTTCTAAAACAGTTTTTGACTATACCTTTATGTAAGGTATCATTGTGAGGTGCTGTCCATGATTGGGACATGAGTCACATTTGGTATATATTTGTATCCTTGTTTTGAAGCTGTATTATAGAATGATATTTGAAATACAGGAAATGAGCAATGGAGAAATTATGATGACAGGTAAGATAGAATCTGAAATGAAAGGAAGGTATTCTCAACTCTTTGAAATACCAGGTATGTAAATTTCGAGGACGAAATTTCATAAGGAGGGGAGATTGTAAGACCCCGACTTTTATGAAATAAAAGTATTTAATTTTTCTTATAATTACAATTCAGTAAATGGTTAAATTGATAAAAAGTTAAAGTTTTGGGTGAAATGTGAAAATTTTTCAAAATAAACAAGTGGTTATAAAATATTCATTGTTGTCGGGGAATATTGGTTTGGTCGTGGAATATTCTTTCTGTCGGGAAATATTCGTACGACGGCGCAGCCATTTGTGGGCCCCATAACAGAATAACTGTCGGATGAAGAAAACGACAAATTTGAGTTTTTATAAATAACGACGTAGTTGTTACCGTTAACACTATTGGAATACCCGGTGGTTAAAATACAGTAATACGCATTATTGCACAGTAGCACACGGTATTGCACAGTATTTTTGAAATTATTGATTCTTACGTAAGAAGGCACTACTCAATAATTGTTATAGTAGTTACTGTTCAATATTTTATTTTATTGATTCAATAATTATTGCGTTGATATTTTATATTATTGTTGTTGTTGCTGCACAGTATTTCCCATTATCAGATCAATAATTCATATTATTTAAATAATATTATTAGATAGCATTATTGGCAATGTCTAGAAAGTTCTGTCTAAGGAGAGGTTTGGTCATCTAATTGCGCGCTAGTAAGGAGAAATTCTTATTGGAAAGCCCCCTCTTTCCTGGGAACGGCCTGGTTGTCATAATTGTGACTCTGTAATATTATTTGTGAATAATTAATTATTGATTCATATGATAAGGAAATATTTATTTTATGTGGATATAAATGAGGGATATATTTTTGTGGTTAAAAATGAAGGAGTTAATGTTGAGGTGTTTTATCTGTATTTTTGACGGAACGGAGGTATTAAAAATCAAATTAGGGTTTTTGAGATATTTTGCGAGGGTTATAATTTTTAATCCGACCGTTGGATCGTGGTAATATTTGGATATATTATACATATATAAGTTGAGTATATGTCCACAAATTTTAAACCTTTAAAAATGAACGTATGATTTGTTATGAATTTTACGAGATGACTGGTTCAGAAATTGTTAAATTTTTGGAGTTAATCATTTTGGTGGAAAATTCTAGAATTGGTGGGCCCTACTCTTGGTTGGTGAAGAATTGTACTGAGATTTTTATTCAAATGTGGTGGGTGGGAATAGTAGCAGGTAAAGCCATCAGGTTACAGGTTAAGTCTGCTTCGGCGTGCTAACAATTTCCTATAAATAGAGGGCTAAGTTAGAATTGAAAAAACACACCAGAAACAAGTTTTCTCTCGTTCTCTCTCTAAATTATTGAGTATATTTTGTGAGTATTTAGATACTTGGTGAGTTGCTATTCATCAGTGCAAGTTTTCTTCAGCGTCATATCCGATATCCAGTCAGAAGTGCTGCTCTTTTGAGGTAAGGGATAGTAAGGGATTTTAAGGGCTGTTATGTTTTTCAGTTTCGTAATTTTTCTGATCTTCAAAAATTCTGGAAAAATTTGAAATGATTTTTTGATGAGTTTTCTTGATTGTGTCCAAAAATGGTGATTTTTGGATGTATAGATTAAGAGTTATGAATTTTATGCGAAAAGACAATTTTAAAAGTAACCGCTTATAACTCCTTGTGGTTAACTCCAAAATTGATGAAATTTTTATTGGGAGTAAATGTATATGATAGGAGTATACTCTGTGAATTTCAAATTTTTTAGATAAAAATACAATTTATGATAAATGTCTAAATATTCGGCTGTTTTGGCCATATGAAAAATAGTAAATGACTTTTAAAAATTCTGAAAAAAATATATGCTCATTATGGGACTATATTATGCTAAATTCCAGAAAAGAAATATTTTTGGAACTGATTTGGTATTTTTCATGAAAATAGTCTAGTTATGAGTAAATGAATTAAATATGTTTTTTGAAGTAAAAAAAATTAGAAAATAAGATTTTATGGCTTGAGAATCCTATATGAGGTATATGCAGATTTTTTATGAGGATTTTTGGTTATTGGTGATGAAATCTTATGAGTTTGACATTTTAGGATGATTAAATGCATTATTTTGTAAAGTGTAAACAATTAAAATAAATTGTTTATAAGCTTAAGAAATATTATTCTTTCAATATCATTATACCGAAATATTGGTTTGTATTTTATTGTAGAATTTTTATCTTTTTGTGTTGAGTTACTATTCACGAAAAAATTAGTTTCTTTTTCTAACCAAATTATAGTTGATTTACGAATATTACTCTTGAGATTAAAACTATATGTTGATCATATTATTTTTATTATTATATATAACATTTTTATAACCGTAATGATGATATTTCTCTTTGACTTGAGTGTAAAGATGGGTAGATTTTTGGTATGATCGTGACTATGGATTCTCTTTGGCCAGTAGTGCAAAGTTGAATTGTTGACTGGTATGATCATGACCATTGAATTTATAAGTGAATATCTTTAGCTTAAGTGCAAAGGTGAATTGATCAACATGGTTATAATTATTGTTTATATAAATTCTGAAATGATTATATATTTCTTTGAGATATTAATATATTTGGCCTGTAGTGCAAATATGAACTGCTGATGAATATATTTGGCCGTAGTGCAAATATGAACTGTTAAGGAATATCTTTGGCCTGTAGTGCAAAGATGAATTGTTGATGAATATCTTTGGCCTGTAATACAAAGATGAATTGTTGATGAATATCTTTGGCCCGTAGTGCAAAGATGATATGTTGTTGAATATCTTTGGCCAGTAGTGCAAAGATGAACAGATGTTGAGATGAACATGACCAACTGGTGATACAAATAAATATCTTTGGCCGTAGTGCAAAGATGAAGTTATTAGTATGATTATGAACAGGAAATGTGATTTGGTGTAACCATGATCTTTGATGTTTCAGGTAAAGATAGGTTATGATTATGAGTTATTCATGTGATTGTGGACCAGAATTGTTGATTGATGTTACAGGAATAAAATATTATTGGTGGATTTTTAAAATGGAGAAGATAATAGACTTTATTGTCTATTTGACTCTTCTAATGGATTGCTCGTTCCGCTGCAACTATAGTTAAAAAGTTTTATCATCTACCATATGTTCTAAATCTCTGATTTGTTACTGATGAAGGCTATTGATAATTTAATTATCTTTAGTCATGATATTCTTTACTGGGCTAGTTGTGCTCACCCTTTTGTTTCACAATTCTTTTCAGGTAATAAGAGTGTAGCTGGGTCGAGCGGGGGTAACAAGGGAATAGAACGGTGGTCATCATTTAGTAGTTATATTTGGTGAATCATCTAGGGTGAAGCGAACCCAATGTTGGAAGGGTGTTTTGTCACTATCATACAAGATGTCTAATGACATACAACCTCGTGTCATCATAAGACAGGGTTGTACTCATCCACTTGCTGAGTATCTTTACGAGCACTACCTATATAATCTTGGTGTTTGTTTGAAGTATAATTTTCAATTAGAGGCAGTGGAGATAATGATATGTCAATAGAAGACTCACCATTGGGAAGAATATGATATTAAACTTTTCGTTTTTCTTTGGGGTCTATTGGGTCAACCAAGGATAATTCTGTGGCCATATGATATCTATCATAACCTAGATGCATGGCCTCCCATGTACGAAGGTTTCCTTGAGCACTTCCTAAAGATTCTAATTTCTAAAACAGTTTTTGACTATACCTTTATGTAAGGTATCATTGTGAGGTGCTGTCCACGATTGGGACATGAGTCACATTTGGTATATATTTGTATCCAAACTCACAGCATATGTGTTGTTGTATTATGCACGACAATTGTTGTAATAAAGTTGTAGTTATTTTCTGTACCATGTATTTGGCGACTCAGAATAGGTTGGATGGAATGGACCTATTTTGGGGTCGTTACAATTTGGTATCAGAGCTTAGGGATATGATCTCTGGCGGAGATCGGGGAATATAACTAGGAGGGGAGAGATGAGTAAATCCTTCGCTAGTGTGTCCTACCTAAGCTTATTTGTTGGTCAGTCATAATATCGGGATATTATGTGATATGTTAATTTATTAAATTAACCCTTGTTTTGAAGCTGTATTATAGAATGATATTTGAAATACAGGAAATGAGCAATGGAGAAATTATGATGACAGGTAAGATGAAATCTGAAATGAAAGGAAGGTATTCTCAACTCTTTGAAATACCATGTATGTAAATTTCGAGGACGAAATTTCATAAGGAAGGGAGATTGTAAAACCCCGAATTTTATGAAATAAAAGTATTAAATTTTTCTTATAATTACAATTCAGCAAATGGTTAAATTGATAAAAAGTTAAAGTTATGGGTGAAATATGAAATTTTTTCAAAATAAACAAGTGGTTATAAAATATTCATTGTTGTCGGGGAATATTCGTTTGGTCGTGGAATATTCTTTCTGTCGGGGAATATTCGTACAACGGCGCAGCCATTTGTGGGCCCCATAACAGAATAACTGTCGGATGAAGAAAACGACAAATTTGAGTTTTTATAAATAACGGCGTAGTTGTTACCGTTAACACTGTTGGAATACCCGGTGGTTAAAATACAGTAATACGTGTTATTGCACAGTAGCACACGGTATTGCACAGTATTTTTGAAATTATTGATTCTTACGTAAGAAGGCACTACTCAATAATTGTTATAGTAGTTACTGTTCAATAATTTATTTTATTGATTCAATAATTGTTGCGTTGATATTTTATATTATTGTTGTTGTTGCTGCACAGTATTTCCCATTATCAGATCAATAATTCATATTATTTAAATAATATTATTAGATAGCATTATTGGCAATGTCTAGAAAGTTCTGTCTAAGGAGAGGTTTGGTCATCTAATTGCGCGCTAGTAAGGAGAAATTCTTATTGGAAAGCCCCCTCTTTCCTGGGAACGGCCTGGTTGTCATAATTGTGACTCTGTAATATTATTTGTGAATAATTAATTATTGATTCATATGATAAGGAAATATTTATTTTATGTGGATATAAATGAGGGATATATTTTTGTGGTTAAAAATGAAGGAGTTAATGTTGAGGTGTTTTATCTGTATTTTTGACGGAACGGAGGTATTAAAAATCAAATTAGGGTTTTTGAGATATTTTGCGAGGGTTATAATTTTTAATCCGACCGTTGGATCGTGGTAATATTTGGATATGTTATACATATATAAGTTGAGTATATGTCCACAAATTTTGAACCGTTAAAAATGAACGTATGATTTGTTATGAATTTTACGAGATGACTGGTTCAGAAATTATTAAATTTTCAAAGTTAATCATTTTGGTGGAAAAATCTAGAATTAGTGGTCCCTACTCTTGGTTGGTGAAGAAATGTGCTGAGATTTTTATTCAAATGTGGTGGGTGGGAATAGTAGCAGATAAAGCCATCAGGTTACAGGTTAAGTCCGCTTCGGCGTGCTAACAATTTCCTATAAATAGATGGCTAAGTTAGAATTGAAAAAACACACCAGAAACAAGTTTTCTCTCGTTCTCTCTCTAGATTATTGAGTATATTTTGTGAGTATTTAGATACTTGGTGAGTTGCTATTCATCAGTGCAAGTTTTCTTCAGCGTCATATCCGATATCCAGTCAGAAGTGCTGCTCTTTTGAGGTAAGGGATAGTAAGGGATTTTAAGGGCTGTTATGTTTTTCAGTTTCGTAATTTTTCTGATCTTCAAAAATTCTGGAAAAATTTAAAATGATTTTTTGATGAATTTTATGCGAAAAGACTATTTTAAAAGTAACCGCTTATAACTCCTTGTGGTTAACTCCAAAATTGATAAAATTTTTATTGGGAGTAAATGTATATGATAGGAGTATACTCTGTGAATTTCAAATTTTTTAGATAAAAATACAATTTATGATAAATGTCTAAATATTCGGCTGTTTTGGCCATATGAAAAATAGTAAATGACTTTTAAAAATTCTGAAAAAAATATATGCTCATTATGGGACTATATTATGCTAAATTCCAGAAAAGAAATATTTTTGGAACTGATTTGGTATTTTTCATGAAAATAGTCTAGTTATGAGTAAATGAATTAAATATGTTTTTTGAAGTAAAAAAAATTAGAAAATAAGATTTTATGGCTTGAGAATCCTATATGAGGTATATGCAGATTTTTTATGAGGATTTTTGGTTATTGGTGATGAAATCTTATGAGTTTGACATTTTAGGATGATTAAATGCATTATTTTGTAAAGTGTAAACAATTAAAATAAATTGTTTATAAGCTTAAGAAATATTATTCTTTCAATATCATTATACCGAAATATTGGTTTGTATTTTATTGTAGAATTTTTATCTTTTTGTGTTGAGTTACTATTCACGAAAAAATTAGTTTCTTTTTCTAACCAAATTATAGTTGATTTACGAATATTACTCTTGAGATTAAAACTATATGTTGATCATATTATTTTTATTATTATATATAACATTTTTATAACCGTAATGATGATATTTCTCTTTGACTTGAGTGTAAAGATGGGTAGATTTTTGGTATGATCGTGACTATGGATTCTCTTTGGCCAGTAGTGCAAAGTTGAATTGTTGACTGGTATGATCATGACCATTGAATTTATAAGTGAATATCTTTAGCTTAAGTGCAAAGGTGAATTGATCAACATGATTATAATTATTGTTTATATAAATTCTGAAATGATTATATATTTCTTTGAGATATTAATATATTTGGCCTGTAGTGCAAATATGAACTGCTGATGAATATATTTGGCCGTAGTGCAAATATGAACTGTTGAGGAATATCTTTGGCCTGTAGTGCAAAGATGAATTGTTGATGAATATCTTTGGCCCGTAGTGCAAAGATGACATGTTGTTGAATATCTTTGGCCAGTAGTGCAAAAATGAACAGATGTTGAGATGAACATGACCAACTGGTGATACAAATGAATATCTTTGGCCGTAGTGCAAAGATGAAGTTATTAGTATGATTATGAACAGGAAATTTGATTTGGTGTAACCATGATCTTTGATGTTTCAGGTAAAGATAGGTGATGAAAATTATCTTCGTCCTGGATGAGAAGAGGAATTTAGAACTACAGTTATGATTATGAGTTATTCATATAATTGTGGACCAGAATTGTTGATTGATGTTACAGGGATAAAATATTGTTGGTGGATTTTTAACATGGAGAAGATAATAGACTTTATAGTCTATTTGACTCTTCTAATGGATTGCTCGTTCCGCTTCAACTATAGTTAAAAAGTTTTATCATCTACCATATGTTCTAAATCTCTGATTTATTACTAATGAAGGCTATTGATAATTTAATTATCTTTAGTCATGATATTCTTTACTGGGCTAGTTGTGCTCACCTTTTTGTTTCACAATTCTTTTCAGGTAATAAGAGTGTAGCTGGGTCGAGCGGGGGTAACAAGGGAATAGAACGGTAGTCATCATTTAGTAGTTATATTTGGTGAATCATCTAGGGTGAAGCGAACCCAACGTTGGAAGGGTGTTTTGTCACTATCATACAAGATGTCTAATGACATACAATCTCGTGTCATCATAAGACAGGATTGTGCTCATCCACTTGCTGAGTATATTTACGAGCACTTCCTATATAATATTGGTATTTGTTTGAAGTATAATTTTCAATTAGAGACAATGGAGATAATGATATGTCAATAGAAGACTCACCATTGGGAAGAATATGATAGTAAACTTCTCGTTTTTCTTTGGGGTCTATTGGGTCAACCAAGGATAATTCTGTGGCCATATGATATCTATCATAACCTAGATGCATGGCCTCCTATGTACGAAGGTTTCCTTGAGCACTTCCCAAATATTCTAATTTCTAAAACAGTTTTTGACTATACCTTTATGTAAGGTATCATTGTGAGGTGCTGTCCACGATTGGGACATGAGTCACATTTGGTATATATTTGTATCCAAACTCACAGCATATGTGTTGTTATATTTTGCACGACAATTGTTGTAATAAAGTTGTAGTTATTTTCTGTACCATGTATTTGGCGACTCAGAATAGGTTGGATGGAATGAACCTATTTTGGGGTCGTTACAGGAGAAGTGTCACTTCATGGTTGAGGAAGGCATTATTCTGGGTCATCAGGTTTCTGTTGGCGGAATTGAGGTTGATAAGTCAAAGATAGATGTGATCAATAACCTTCCACCTCCCACCTTAGTCAAAAGGGGTAAGGAGTTTCCTCGGGCACGCCGGGTTCTATAAAAGGTTTATCCAGGACTTCTCACGGATTACCAAACCGTTGTGCACTCTATTGGAAAAGGACTTTCCTTTCCAATTTGATGAAGCCTGCCTGATTGCTTTTGAGTTATTAAAGAAAAGACTTTTCGTAGCACCTATTGTGGTAGCTCCATACTGGACCTACCCTTTTGAGCTAATGTGTGATGCCAGCAATTTTGCAATCGGGGCAGTGTTAGGCCAGAGAAGGGAGAAGGTCTTCCACACTATTTACTATGCCAGCAAGACATTAACTGATGCTCAGTTAAATTATACCACCACTGAGAAGGAGCTGCTGGCTATAGTATATGCTTTTGACAAGTTCCGTTCCTACCTTATTGGAATGAAGGTAATTGTATACACCGATCACTCGGCAATCAAGTATTTGATAGAAAAGAAGGATGCTAAGTCGAGATTGATACGGTGGGTTCTGCTTCTCCAGGAGTTTGACATGGAAATTCGAGATAAGAAGGGGACAGAAAATCAGGTTGCCGATCACTTGTCAAGGTTGGAAAACACCACGCCCTCAGGAGATGCTGACAAAGCCATCAATGATTTCTTCCCGGACGAACAACTTTTTGTTGTCCAAAGCAAAGCTCCGTGGTATGCGGACTTTGCTAATTATGTCACATGCCAAGTGCTTCCTCCAAACCTAAGCTATCAACAAAGGAAGAAATTCCTAAAAGATGCCAAGCAATATCTGTGGGATGAGCCATTCCTTTTCAAGCAGTGCTCTGATCAGATTCTGCGAAGATGCTTACCAGAAGAAGAAATTGAAGATGTGCTGCATCACTGCCCCTCTTCAAACTATGGAGGTCATTTTGGAGGTCAACGAACTGCAGTTAAAGTGCTTCAGTCGGGATTTTATTGGCCCACCCTATTTAAGGATGCACACACATATGTGTTGCACTACGACAGATGCCAAAGGGTGGGCACCATATCAAGACGGCATGAAGTACCACTGCAGAATATCCTGGAGGTGAAATTATTTGATGTATGGGGCATCGACTTCATGGGTCCATTCCCATCATCCTTCACCAATCTTTATATCCTTGTGGCAGTAAGTTATGTCTCAAAATGGGTGGAAGCAGTTGCCTTGCCGACGAATGATGCTAAGGTAGTGCTTCAGTTCCTTAAGAAGAATATTTTCACCAGTTTTGGCACGCCTCGGGCTATAATTAGCGATAAAGAGTCTCATTTTTGTAACAAATACTTTGAAGCCCTCCTAGCCAAGTTTGGGGTGACCCATAAGATCGCCACTGCCTACCACCCACAGACCAGCGGCCAAGCTAAAATTTCAAATTGAGAGGTGAAACGAATCTTGGAGAAGATTGTTAACCCAAATCGTAAAGACTATTCTAAGAAGCTCGATGATGCATTGTGGGCCTACCGCAAAGCTTATAAAATGCCTATCGAAATGTCTCCATATAGGCTTGTCTATGGTAAGGCATGCCATCTTCCAGTGGAGTTGGAACACAATGCTTATTGGGCTATCAAGAAGCTTAACTTTGACTTAGAGGCAGCCGGTGAGAAACGTCTCTTGCAACTCAATGAATCAAACGAGCTTCGTCTGCAAGTGTATGAAAATGCTAAGTTGTACAAGGAGCAGACCAAGAGGTGGTATGATAAGAAAATCCTCGAGAGGCACTTCAAACCGGGCCAGAAAGTTCTTCTATTCAACTCCTGTCTGAAGTTATTTCCAGAGAAATTAAA
The DNA here is from genome assembly GCA_016801055.1 of Panax notoginseng. Classification (NCBI taxonomy): domain Eukaryota; kingdom Viridiplantae; phylum Streptophyta; class Magnoliopsida; order Apiales; family Araliaceae; genus Panax; species Panax notoginseng. The sequence continues at coordinate 113,623,631 of CM029023.1, read as the reverse complement.
GTCTAGATGGTCGGGGCCATTCACAGTGGCCAAGGTGTATCCGTATGGGGCAATAGAGGTTGAGGACCCTAATTCTGACAAAACCTTCAAGGTTAATGGACAGCGGTTGAAACATTACTGGGGCGACGAGGTTGACCGGCAGAACACCTCCATCACATTGGGAGACCCGGTGTAAGACGGGAAAATAGTCAAGCCGACAACCCTAAATTAAGCGCTTGATGGGAGGCATCCCCATCTCAGTATCAACAAAATGCTTTTATTTTTAGTAGCTTCAGTATTCTTTTGGTTGTCTTTAGTTTCTATCTGTGGTTTTTAACATAACATATGGTCTGTACAGTGCGTGTATGCTAGTTCGAGTCTTTCAGTAGTTAGGACTTATGTATTTTTTTGTGTTTGTTAAGTTTGTGTTGGTTTGAGGTTTGATATGAGCTTTTGACCTGTGCAGGATTGCTTAGCTTTAACACTCCGCGCCGTGACGCCATTGTCTCTATTGATTCTTGCGCCCAAGTGCCATTCTCGGTGCCCCAGCCTTGAGTGTTCACGTTGTAGCACCGAAAAAAGGAAGAGCCCAGCCTGAATCTCACGCCCCAGCGCCGTTGTTAGCGCCCCAGCACTGTTATTCGCGCCCCAGTGCCTCAGTCAAGAAGAGTCTCGCCCCCCAGCGCCAATTTTGGCGCCCCAGCGACATAGAGGAGCCTCTCTCATCGCATATCAGTTTCTCCTCACCAAGCGACGCTGTCTCTTCTCCCAGAGCCGTTAGGCAACCCAACCATCTTATTTCATATCGTTTGGGTGCCCAACCAATGTACGATTGCTATTCAGACCGTTGCTTCTCTCTCCTCTATGTCGCAAAGGTCTATTTAACTAGAGTCGGTTAAGAGCTGTGGTATCATTCCTTCTGTGCTAAATCTCTCCTTTTATCCCTTTGATTTTGGTTATAATGGCTTCTAAGCGTCCAAGGACAAGTATTGGCCCTGCTCTTCCATCCTCTTCCTGAGCCCGTGCTCAGGCTTGGGATGCGCTAAAATTTCCAACGGAGGAGGCATATCAGAGGTACACTCAAATTTTTTTGTCTCGAAGTCTGGTGCCTAAGAAAGGGCTTTGGCCTGATGATAAACTGGATGGTGAGATGAATGCAATGATCTCTAAAATGAAATGGGTGCATTTCACCAAGCAGCCGAAATCCGCCGTCGTCGCAGTGGTGAAGGAATTCTATGCCAATGTCATTTCCCATGGTCCGCCGGCTTCGCCAGTCAGGGGAAAATTAATCCCATTCGATAGCAAGGCTATAAATGTAGTCTATAGGACTCCCAATTTTGACCGTCGTGATTATCGAGAAAATGGGATTCGGGGCTACCACACTGACGAGATTGTTAGCAAACTCTGTAAGCCTGGGACGGTATGGAAGACGAACGAGTACACTGCTGAAAGAACTTCATTCCCCTAGCAGGCCCTTAGCCATTATGGTAAGGCATGGTATGCTTTTATATGTGCTAATATCCTGCCTACGCGTCATGTGAGTGATGTCACTCGGGAAAGGGCAACTCTGCTCTATGCCATTGTTACCGGTTTAAATGTGGATGTAGGGTTGTTGATCAATGAGTCCATCAAGAAGGCTATTAAGAGTAAAGTTATGTCACCCGTCTTTGCAAAAGGGCAGGTGTTCAGTGGGAGAATGAAGATGTCACCCTGCCTCCAATGTCAGTCATTGATCATCATCTCATTAGCCGATATGCAGTCTGGGAGGGAGCGCCATCGCACCCCTGAGGGGAAGGATTTCTGCCAGCGCCTCAACCGCCGCCATCCGATGATCCACAGCCATCTACTGAGGCAGGACCCTTCACTTAAGCGCCAGTTCCCCCTTCTGCTGAGACTGTTGATTCAGGGACCCTTGCGCAGATTCTGAATAGCCTTAGTTTCCTCCACTGCAAGATTGACCATGTCGCCGGGTGGCAGAGCCAATTCCACCATTTCCATGCAGAGTTCGCCAACATGCTCTCCAATATTCATGTTGCTCAGGGTGGCGAGGACGCGGACTTCATGCCATTCCCATTCCCGGTGCCTCCAATCTGTGCGCTGTATCCGCCATAATTTCTGCCACCTGCTGATGAGGCCCGCACGAACAAACCAGTAAATGTGGGTGATGATGATGGCGACGATGATGATGATTTTGATTTGTTCGGTGCTGATGGCACAAACGAACCAGTAAATGCGGTAATGTTGCTGATGTTTGATGTTGCAGTATCAACCAGTGAGGACACGGGCCAAAGTTCATGTTTGGGGGAGACTTCCTTTTATTTATTTATTTATATATGAATTGTGTTAGTTTTATCATATTTCTATTTCAACTGCTATATAAGGATTTTAGGATGGTATTTGGGCTTGATAGCCCCAGACTCATAGTTTAATTTTTATGTTATCTATTGTGTTTATTATTGTGGAAAAGCTTTTGGTTTATGGATGCATGCTTTAATTTATCTTGGATGCATGTCTTTGCTTAGTAGTATTTTAAGTTTCATATAAATGCATGCTTGTGGTTATATATCTTTTGTTTGGGAATATCTTGACTAAGTCAGATATTATTTTGCCTAAAAGCCTCATTTTTTTTGGGTTTTGCACTGATTAATTGGTATACTCGATGTCATGTGTTATGGCTTTTCCCTATTTGGGCATGGGTACTTTATAGTTATAGTTTTTGCCTAATATATTTTGATTAACTCTAACCCCCATTTCTCTAATTGTTTATATGTTGGGTTAGGGTAGTTTAGCTCCCAAGTTTTGAATGTAGCTTATGATAAGCAGTATAATTGATGTTTTCTTAGTATAGGGTCAAATCCATGCGAACTAGGGGCGTGTTATTTAGATAAATCAAGACTGTTTGGGATCCATCGTTTTAGCGAGCACTGACCAATTGTCTTTTCTAGTTATGTGTCCAGATTTAGGTTGTCTTTTTACTGTATTGAAAACTTGTTCGCTATTAAAAACTCTGTTGATTTCGAGGTAATTAAAGACTTTGAGGCTTTTACACTTTCGGGTCTAATGTTCTTGTAAATATATAAATATAAATATATATATATATATATATATATATATATATATATATATTAATAACAGTCCTATGGTGGGTTGAGATGGAGCGTGGAAACGCACTCGCCCATAAACGTAGGCGGGTAATATTGATTGTGGATTTATGTTGTTTACGTGGCCTTTGTGCTTGAGTTATTAGATTCTTAGGGGTGTTTTACACCTAGTGCCCTAAAGTCTTCTGGGTTGGGAGTCATTGATCGAAAGCTTGCTAATGGGTGCTCTGTTTAGCCTCAAAGTAATCAAAAACTGTCTGAGTCGGATATTACTTCTTTAGGTTAGAACTTTTGAACCTTTTTGTGTTTATGCGTCTTGTCTTAATGCTTGTTAATCATTTGAGTTGCATAGTAAGCTTATTAGTATCACAGTCGACTGTGTGATCTGAATTTGGGTTATAACTAGTTTAGATGTTTGGTCTGCACACACACAAAATGGATCAATTACAGTCTCTTATTTATTAATAGACATTAAGCCCTTGGTTGTATGCGCTTTGTCCTACTTTCTGAGGATGTTCATGATTTTGCTTAGGGGGCCATATAATTAGTCTATAGGGTTAATCTTCTCTCGTACCTTGCAATATTGAGTTTGAGTGTCTATTAGTTTGTTTGAGGACAAGCAAAAGCTTAAGTTTGGGGGTATTTGATGAGTGAGATTTATACCCGCGAATTAAATCCTTTTGTTGCTTAAGTTGTCACCTGTTTTCAATCTTTTAGTTAGTTGTTATATATTTATATTATTGTTTTTAAGTTTAAGTTCTCTGCATGCTTTGCAGATTGTTCCAGTTTTCTTGGGCATTTTTCCTGTACTGGCGCCGCAGCGCCAGTGTTACACTTGGAAGCTGCACCGCAGCGCCAGCTATTGTTGAGCCCACTGTAAAGTGGCGCCCCAGCGCCATTGGCAGTTTAATGATCCGCGCCGCAGCGCCGGATGTAGCTAAGAGCTACTTGAAACTCGCGCCTCGGCGCCAGGAGCCAGTGCCCCAGCGCCACCACTCGCGCCCCAGCGTCGCTTGTTAAGCCTATGCTCGCGCCGCAGCGTGAGCTTCGGTGCCCAAATAGTAAAGAGTCTTTAATAACCTAGAAGAAAGAGGGGGGCAAGTATATATAGAAAGCGAAGCTGCCTGCATTTTTTATCGAATATTAGAGATATCAACGGAGAACTTATTGCAACTTAGACTAGGATTTATTTTCTGTCTTTCTAGAAGAGAAAGAACCTTGTACAACATAAGGACAGTTATTGCATCTGACACAGAACTCAGAGCTCTACACGTGAAGAGAAGATTTGGAGGAAGAACACTTCAAAACAGGGATTTTCTTATTCCAAATCTCCCATTTATTGTTTTGGGTCTGATAATGTGTAATGTATTGAAAATGCGTGTTAGTGCCATTGTTATGAACTAACTCCATTTTTAGGATTGTAATGTAGCCTTTTGCTTAGCTTAATTGACTTTCTCTCCTATTTTATATAATGAATCATTTTGGAATGGATTGTTGTATTTCTTATTTAATGACTAATTGCTTGATAAAGAAATTGGTATTGATAGTAATGAAAATTGACGAATGGACATTATTTTCTATCTTTAAATACAACAACACCTGTTATGACCATGCCAATGGAATGTGTGCATAATATGCTAATAGGATATACATATCCCTATTTGCCTTGTGCGGCCTTGAGACTTAGCTTACTGACCTTGACCTAGTTTTTGTCGCCAATAGATATATTGTGATTTAGCTGGTTAGGGATGTTCATTTGACCTTCGACAGAAGCTTTTGCGTATTTACAGTTCTCGGTTGACCATTCCTCGATTCGTTTGTAATTTGGAGAGTTAGGAGATTAGGCGATGCATTAGGGGAATTGTAATCCTATCTTTACTTCGTAACACAACCAGTTCTCTTATTCTTATAGTTTTAACATATAGCTAACCATCTTATTTCACTTGTTTAGATAAGACCAGTAACGACTTTACCTTAGTATTTGTTTCCTCTTACGACTTTGTCCTCGTGGATTCGACACTCTACTTTCATATATTACTTGTGGACCGCGTATGCTTGCGCGCGATTTGGCAATAACTAAATCGGCCAACATCTTTTAGGTTCTCCATATTAAACCGGTTGTGAATAAATCAATTAGAACAATTCTATTCTTATTTAAATAAATAAATAAATAAATTTATTAATTTATTTAAATAAATAACATTTATTCTACAATAAGGATAAGCCTCCTTAACGATCAACGACTTTTCAGATAATATATATTTCAACATTAATCATAAACGAACCTTTGAGTAAATAGTTATCGTACAATTCAATCCTTCCACCATACAATGTCCCAATTAAATATAAGACATGGAATTATTGTCAAGTCTTATTTTATTTAATTATATGTATTTCGATTCTTAAATGCACAACTCCAAATAATACAAATTAGAAACTCCTTTCTAATTTCATTCTGCATTGGCCAAGGACTCTTGGGTTGTCATTTATCGAATCACATAAGACATATCTCTTCTTTTACTAGAAGCGGTAGATTCTTTATTGATTATACATTATCTCCATGTACAACTTATTATACCCAAGCATACCCTTTGATATACCCTAAGAGCCTTAAGGAATAAGTCAAAGTATAACTCATCATACACAAGATACTATGATGCTCTCAAGTCCAAGGATCACTTGTACTACTATCACTACAGGAATTCCTATTGACAAACAAGTAAAACTCCATTAGGTATTCCTTAGCGAGCCACGTTTAGTGTACTTATTCTCTAATAAGCACCAATATACTTGCTTTAGTGTCTTCACACAAATGATCATGAAATCAATCATCCTCATCCAATGAGTAAGTAACGTAGTACCAATCTATCCGGATTCACTAATCCCCCTTTTAGTAATCCATCGATTGGGAATAATTTTAGTTTATGAGCTATCTATAAATTTAGATCTCATTAGAATGATCATCATCATGATTCTAAAAGCATTGATAAAAACTATGGATTTATCACATATTATTAAACAACACCATGTAGATAAATTAAAAGCCTTTAATTAAACAAATCGTTTATTAATAAATGAATAATATTGTTACAAAGTATATGCTTTATCATCAAACATGATTGGCTTGTGTGCATACTACGTTCAATCTCCCACTTGCACTAAAGTCAATCGTCATGTTATCTGATACCCTTCTTCTCTAAGTGGCAATCATTTTGCTGTTGGATAAGCTTTAGTTAATGGATATGTAATGTTATTCTTAAGATTCCACTATCTCTATAGTGACTTCTACTCTTTCAATGATTCTTTAATCAAATGAAAGTGTCGCAACACATGTTTAGATCCAAGATGAGACTTAGGAACTATTCCTAGTTCTGTAATGAATTTTTCATCTAAATAATCAATTTGCAGCTTCATTTACAGCTATATACTTTGTCTTTATCACTAAACCAATAACTCTTCATTATTTGGAACTTTTCCAATTCATTGCACCATCGTTCAAAGTAACTATAGACACTCAAAAAAAATTCATGTTACTAACTATATAGGAGGGTAAAAGCGTCTTTATTCACATTCCAAAGATAACCCTGGAGGACCACAAAATCAAATCTAACCACGGAGACATCCCAGTGGAACATCAAATTAATCTTTGAGATCAACCCTAAGGACAAAAAAAGTTGGTAGCAATCAAACCCTTGAGATAACCCCAAAAGACAGCCAAAAGCCCCGTTAACCCTGGAGACAACCCCCGGAAGGGTAAAATGTTCATTTTGACAAGTCAACTTCAAAAACCCTAATACAGTTAAAAATAGGGTCACAAAGATCCATTGCAGCGTTTTCGAGCGCAAACTACGCAAAACAGCTCAACGGACTGCATACGAAGACCTGAAGATACCATTTTGATCATGGACCCATGTTCCTAGATTTGGAAAAGGGCAAGCCCTATGTCATTGCATAGCTCTCGAAAAGAGCTTTCCGGAATGGTATGGCACATCTCCATCGGACTCTCGGATTGAAAGTTATGAAGGTTCGAGCAGACTACGTATTGGTCCGAGTGCACGTACTTCGAGACGATGGGACCCACGAGGCCCGGGCCCACCCGGGCAGCCGCAGGTAGACCCGTGACTGCCACGGGTAGACCCGCGGTTATTTTGGTCTATAAATAAGACCCCCCATCAGCCATAAAATAAAAAAGTAAAATTGAGAAAAAGAGAGAAAACTTTGTCCATTTCAGCTCTTAACCCTACCTATAGTGCTCTAAACTTCAATATTCTTCTTTCTAAACATTTGTATACATATATACTACAACATATCAAATTTTAACATATGCAAACTGAGTTTTCAAGCTCCAAAAGCAGTCTAAAGCCTTCTATGCAGCACAATGTAAGATTTTTTCATATTTGAAGCTTTCTCTTACTATATATATATATATATATATATATATATATATATATATATATATATATATATATATATATATGGGAAATGATCCATAGCATGTATTTGCTATGGATGAAAAATGGGTAAATAGCATCATAACCATCCATTACAAAAATTAATGACTGATATTTAATACACAATTTTGCCTTCTGCTAGTTGAACTAGCGGACGTAAGGAAAAAAATTTGGACAGAATTGTCCCTAATATCAAGCTATCAAGTCCCTAATATCAAGCTATCAGATCTAAAGACAGAACTACCTTACTATGTTCACAATAACTGCCTTAGAGATTTTTCGGCGCTTCCAGTGGGTATTCTTCCGTGTAGAAAACGAGTGGAATAAAATGAATTCTAAATAGAACATTCAGCTCTCCATAACTGAATTGTTGAGCGAGGAAGACAAATTACTCTCCAGTGATCACAATGTATAAACAACTACAATTTATCACATGCTTAGTATCATCATTCCATATTTACCACTAACATCGTCCATATATATTAGATCTGATATTTGCCAACCAAATATTTGAGAATATATATTAGATCTGATATTTGCTAATATTAAGCGTAATAATCGAGATCCATTGTTCTTTCTTCCGCTAGTTAAACTAGCGGATATATAAATTTAGGGCCAAATTTGCTTTATTGGCTTGATAGATTGATATTGATATCTTGATATATATATATATAGAGAGAGAGAGAGATAGAGAGTCCGGATCAGGTCCGGACTCCCGGACCGGACCAAAATTCGGATATTTTTTTTTGTTTTTTTTTAAAACAAATAAATAAATAATTATGGAATTGAAATTTTTTTATAATACTGTGTTTTGGGTGTAATTTGGGTACGTATAACAAAATATGGTGGTACAGTCTGTGCAGACTGTACCACTATTTTTTGGTATAGGTATCCAAATCACGTCCAAAACACTGTATTATGAAAAAATTTCAATTCCATAAAATATTAAAAAAAAATTTAGTTGTTAAAAAAAAAAAAAAAAAAGGGTCCGAATTTTCTCCCGTCCGGGAGGTCCGGACCTGATCCAACTTGTATATATATATATATATATATATATATATATATATATATATATCCGCAACCTGTTGATTCAAGCTTAGTTTTTACTGCTTTATTATATATATAATCATATATTTATATAATAAAGCAGTAAAAGACCACATATTAGCAATACAAGCCAAACAGGTGTGTGTGTGTGTGTGTGTGTATATATATATATATATATATATATATATATATATATATATATATATATATATATATATATAACTTTTAACCGGTTCAAAAGTTGTAAAACTGGAACCGTTGAGCTAGAATGGCAAAGATTTATTTAAATTTAATTTTCTTTCTAATTTTTTTTTTTGTAAATATTAAGCAATCACGTGACCCTAGATCTGTATCTAGAGGGAACGGGAAGCTTTGCTACGTGCAGACAAGGATTTAATTGATGGATCCTTTGTTTTGCATCGTTTAGATTAAATATCTGTTTTATTTCAGTATCCTCGTTATGCAGGGTATTCATATGATATTATGTGAGCCTAGGAGCCATGGGATCTAAGATCCAGCTGACGGATCTAGATCTGGTTCCCATGATGAACCCTTTACAGTTGTACAGTTAGCTTGTAAATCATATTTGTGGTGCTCGGGTCACTTCAATGGCTTTCATGCCTATAAGGAGTCCGACACGTATATGTATATTATTTTCTCAAAGATGTTTTGCATCTCGAGAATAAAATCAAAACAAGCCGAATACGAAATAAAATGGAAGTATCAAATGCCTCAATTACTATGTGAGCATAAGGATTTGAAAACTTGTTTTCAAAACATCATCTTATATGCCTTGTATTAATATTAAACTTTTATACAAGTTAAACCCTTTGTATATAGGTGCAAACGAAGCATAGCTCTACTTCCAAATATGCACTTAGGCCCAATTAACTGCACACGCACACACACACTTCAAATAAATTAGGGAATTAAAAAGATGCAGTAACCGTGTTTTCACCGAAGTCGAGGGGAACCTAACACCTTCCCCCTGCTTAATCAAGCCCCCGAAATCTATGAATCTCGATTTCCAAGGCTTGTTAAATAGAGTCCAATAATTATGCCTTTTTGTAAATCTTTTCAAACTCGGTTGAGTTGGTACAACTATTTCACTACTACCAACCGGCGACTCTAAAATTTCAAATCGTCGACATTTTATATTGGACTCTTTTGTTAAATTTCACTCTTACCAAATTCAAGACATATAGAGAACATAAAGGGTAGAAAGACTAATAGAGGAATTCCAAAAAAAAAGGAAAATTTTTCCCGACGTCGACAGTAATGCTTTACCCTAAAGTGGATTTCCTGTCGTCTTGGTCAGTCTGAAAAACGTGAGTCTGTTACCCTCTAGTTTTAATTCAGACCCACCATGAATATGATCACATCCTTAGTGCCGGTTAAGTACTTTAAGATGTTTTTCACTATCTCATAGTGATCTTCTTCAGAATATGATCGATCAACATCAGGTCTCGTACATTCCATTGCATACATGATAGTTACTCATGCGATCTCTCTTTTAGGAGGCTATGGGGACTATTAAGAGAGATACACTCCATGACTCATCATCATGAGACATCTCTTGGAGTTTTCCATGCTAAACGACTTTAGCATCAAATGAATATATATTCATTGGGTTAAGCCGATCATCCTTTTTAAATCTATCTATATAGATTTATGTCCCCAATTAAGATATTTTTCCCAAATCATTCATAGAGGAATGTTTAGATAACTTTATCTTTACTGATTATAGCATTAGTATGTCATTCCTTATCCGTAGTATATCAACATATAATACTAGGAATGTCATGATGCTCCCACTGACCCTTTTGTACACACTATGTTCATTCTTATTTTTGATAAAATCAAACACTTTTGATTGTCTCATCAAAACGAATGTTCCATTCTTGAGAAGCTTGCTTCAATCCATTTCTCTAAGTGTCTACAACTCTTACCTCATCATATGTAACTGGATCATCATCTTCTATGATGAATCCATACTTCCCAAGTATCTTTGGTACTATTCCAGATTTACTATTCGGTTGTGGTAAAATAGGTCTATCTATAGGTTCTTCTTATTTGACTTATAGTGCTTTGTGGTTCTTAAACTCTTTAAGATTCTATTATCCTCACACTAGCCCCTTCAATGGTAAACATTTTTATCTTAGAAGGCAACGTGTTTTTCAACAAACACCTTTTGCTCAGTAGGATTATAGAACATTTACCCTAAACTTACTTTAAGATGTCCCACAAATATGCACTTATCAAATTTTATCCCAAGCTTATCCTTTGAAACCTTTTCACATAAGCTGGACAACCTCTTATCTTAACATACTTAAGATTAGGAATCCTCCTTGTCCATAACTTTTATAGAGTCTTGGGGCCGGATTTTGAGGTTACCTTTTTCGTAGATATACAACCATTTCTAAGGCATTACCCCAGAAAGATATTGGAATGTCGGTAAAAGTCATTATGGACCGGACCATGTCCAACAAGGTATAATTTTTCCTTTTAGATACACTAATAAATTATTGCGTATCAGGAGGCATCCATTATGAGAAAACCATTTAAGATGATCTAAAAACTTATTGCATAAGTATTCCTTCCTCGATCTAATCAAAGAACCTTAATACTTTTTAATTAGTTTCAGTTCTGATTTCTTTGAACCTTTCAAATAATTTCCACTTGTATTTCAATAAATACACACATTCAACTCTTTGAGTGATCATCTCCTTTTCTTATACTAGTTTATTCAATTTGTAAAATTATATTCATGTAAATCAAGTATGCAAAGTCCATTAAGTAATATTTCAGTTCTATACAAAACATTATTATTATAAATAGAACAACAATTGTTCTTATATATAATACCAAAAATTTTGTTGTCCAACAACAAAATGGAAATAATATTTTAACGAGAACTGAAATACTATAACAACTTATTGACTTAATAGACTTGCTTGTAGGCAATACTAAACAATAAGTTCCTATGACTAATGCAATAACCTTTGCTTCATTTCCCACATATAGGATTACTTATCCCTTATTTAGCTTTGTACTTCTGCTTGGTCTCTTCATAAATCAATATTTATGAGAACCAAAGCCGGTATCCAATACCTAAGTAGAACCTTGACTTAAAGAAAAATTTATTTTAATCATGACCAAAAGTGTATTTGTAACCGAAGCTTCACTAAGCTTCGCAATATGTTTCTCACAGTTTCTTTTTCAGTGTCCCGGCTTATTACAGTGGAAGTAAACTCATTTGCTATCCGTATCAGTTTTGTTCTTATTATCCTTTTTTTTTGCCTTTCTACTTACCTTCTTTGAATTGTTCTTTTTTTCTGAAGATCCATTGGCCCCTACTAGTAAGACTTGGTCTTTTTTGGTTGGAAAGTGACTCTCAACTTTTTCAATATGTTAAGCAAATCAGCGAAGCTGATATCTAGCTTATTCATATGAAAAATTCACAACAATTGTGAGAATGAGTCCGGGAGTGAGTGCAAGATCAAATCTTGGTTCATTCATTAATTTCATCATCAAATTATATGAATAAAGGAATAACATCCACATGCATATTCCTAACACATTGTAAAGAGACTACATTGCATGATAGAAGTATTGACAACAAAATAATCTACATGTAATTAAAATGAAAGTTGACTAATATATATTTGTACAAGTAAGTTTTGTAAAGTCTTTTAAAAGAATTTATGTACAAAGACTTAGATTAGAAAGATCAAATAATGTTTAGGTTGATCTTATAGAAATTGATTTAATGTATTGATGATAGGAAATCATGATCGTAAAGTTACTCTGCCAGTTCACAGTATGAAGATACTTCGCAGAGACAACCGTGTTTGCACATTATTAGAAGATCTTAGAGTTCACTTCATCTCACAGATAGAGTATCAGTTCTTAAGGTGTGCAAATAATCTCAAAGGTGCCGACATTGAACTGCACAAGGAGTCGAAGAAACTGTTAAACATCATTTGGCAAAATCAATCAATTTGTTAAATGGATCAGTGGATAGCAGAGTAAAGATTGCTCAGTAAAAAGTGATTATAGAATACTCCAAGCAGACATTGAATGAACGCAATATCTGAAGATTACTCTAAGATCGTTCAGAAAGATCAAGATCGTAAAGTAAACCTCAGAACAGTTAAGCAAAATGTGAAGTGCTGACTACAAAAATTAGAGGTCACCAAGCTCAATTTGTGCCATGGATATAAAGTGAAGACAAATCAAGAATATATAAGAATATGGCAAGAGAATATACTCTGATGATATTTGAGTATATCTCTCAAAAGAAGAGATCTCCAGAAGAAATCTAAAGGTCACGACTGTAATGATATTCTACCTAATCTCATAACTCAGAACAGCTCATAGAGCAACCAGAACTTCCTATAGAAGCCATCGGTGATTGTGAACAGAGAAGAACAGCTCACTCAGAAAGAAGTTATAAACTTCACAAAACAACTAAAGTATCAATAAAATGAAGAAGAGTCTGCTATCCAAATCCAAGCATCATAAAGCAATCAGAAATCAAGAAAGAAGATAAGGTTATAGTACCAGTGAGGATACATGATATAAAACTATGATATCCTTCACTCTAATATCAACAGTTAAAGGGATCCAACAAAAGTCAAAACAATCGTAAGGCTCAATCCTACAACTCTTGAAAAAGTATATCGTAGAATCTATCTCAGGTCTGACAATGAGACTGATAAATGGAACGTTGCAAGAAGATGATCTCAAGGTAATAAAAGATATATTCTTGGAAGAAAACAAAGGTATATCTACTGGCTAGTTGACATAAAGCAAGCTGCCTGAAAAGATAAATAGGATAGGAATTTATATGACAAGTCCTAAGTTAGAAAGTACACTGCCATAGAGACTCAGAAAGTTAACATTACAGATATCAAAGTATATAAGCATTAAATGCTCCAACGGAAACTTCTCAATGGGAAGATTTGAAGTTTGTATAAAAGACAACATTATTTAAAAGAAGAAGATGATGATGAGCACTAAACGTCTAAATATAAGGAGAATCATCATCAAAGATGACCATCGAGCTGAAAAAGAGAGAACGTAGAGTAAGGTTAACTCTACGAGTAGAGATATGTTCAAAGCTGCCAAGCCCAAAAAGTGAAGGAAATTAAAGTTTATCTTGGCAGCACCTCATCAGATTACAAAAAGTTTATGAGCACAAGGAAAGGTCGGAGTCTAAGAGCCAAAGACCAAAAGAGCTAGAAAACTCTAGAGAAAATGAGATAGAGAAAAATGAAGTGGAACACATGGCTGAAATGAAGATCCAAACATGAAGAAGCCAAGTTGATGCTGATGAAGTGAAAGTGGTAGATTAGAAGGCAAACCTCAAAGCGCCACTATACGCTTCATTATGAACACTCAGAATCAACCAGCTGAAGAAGTAGAGCACAAGTCTATGATCCTGAGATTGTTCAATGTTGATAAGTACCAAAGATGAAGAGCTCAAGTGAATAGCTTAACAGCACATCAACTTTGATAATAAGTAGCTGCTGATAATTAGAAGAAGTCAAGCTTCAACAACATCATTCAGTAAGCACGAATACAATGATCAACAAAGCTTCTAAGTACCATAAGATGAAGAGCATTAAAGCCATCTTAGCAGCACCTCAAACACTTCTACAAAATAGGAAGAAGGTTCGGTGAATCTTGGTCAATGTGACTGAAGTAGGGTTCGTCGATTTTAGTCTTGAGGATAGAATTGGGGTCAGTGGATCCTGATCATTAGTGACTGAATTGTCGAATCTATGTGATTCGATGCTGAGACTTTGTAACTTGAAGTAATTCTAGGGATTCAGATATAAATGGTATGCTGGGCCTATATCCCTAGTGGATCTCTTACACGTTGAGTAGAAGAATGGAGTAAAAGTTGTTCAGTCTCTGAACCACTTAAAATCTCTTGTGTCTTTTACATTATGTTATTTACATTCTGTAATTTATAACTGTTATATCTGCTATGTATTTCATCATTCATATAACTTTTTTTAAGAACTGAGATCTCTGAGAAAATCTTTAAGGGAGTTTTTCAATCATATAGTCTGCTGCGTATAAACAATCTTGATTGATTAATTATTTGGTAATTCACAAATAACTAATTATGAAAGAATTTTCAAAGATCTATTCAACCTCCTTTTAGATCTATAGTGTGCCTTTGGGAAATAACATCTTTCCAAGATGGAGGTATGTTTGCAATTATTGATCTAACTTGAAAGGTTTCAAGCAAGATATTTTTAAGAATTCATTTTGTTAACACCTAGAGCTCATGAACTTCCTCCAAAATAGGTTTATTGTCAACCATTTTAAAATCAAAATATTTTTATACTAAATATTTATTTATACCTTTTTCCTTAACTTTGTATTTAAACTCCAAAGCCTCTCATAACTCCCTTGGTGACTAAATATATTTGTAGAAATTGTAGAGACGATCTGACAGTGTGTTGAGGATATGTCCACGAGTAAGTTCCTCATCTTCAGTACTCTTCCTTCTCTACTCCTTCAGTGCTTCAATTGCATCAGCGTCTGGCTGCTGACTTTCTGTTGGTTTGGGATCTTTTGGAATAGGCTGAAGATTGGGGTCCAATACGTACGCAATTTTTAGAACTATCAATAGAAATTTTAGTTTGTCTTACACCGACTGAAATTGTTTCCTTCAAAGAGATCAAGCTTGACAAAGTCCTGGTTTATGATTTTGAACGATTATGTATCAATATTAAATAAACACCTTAAGATTGATAGAAGAAAAAGGCACAACACAATTTGAACAAGAAGGATTGACACGGGTAATCCATGTCCTTAAGGTATTTATTTTCCCTTACCAATAAGGTTTGCTAAAGGCTACTGACAATATACCTTTAGAATATATGTATTCACAGTGGTAGAAATTCACTAATGAACTCAATATATGTTGCTTTGTAAAGGTTCATGAGAGTAAGAAAGAGATAAAGAATTGCTCAAAAGTGCAAAGTACGTCTAAAGCTCCAATGCAACTTTGCGACGCAAACCCAGCCCTGGGTCGCGAGTCGCGGGACGCGGGCGGGTGGTGTTTTGCACCACGTCATTGTGATCAGATCCAAACATTTCTTTTAGTATCACAAGTGAATTAAACTATTTCACTTACGCTTATCAAAAATTAAATATTTTTACTCCTTCTCGATGAGGGACTTAAAGAAAATAGTTTTTTAAATAACAATAAACTTTTTTATATACTCCACTTTGGATACAATTAAAATAAAATGTATAATTTCTATTTGAACCATATATTATTCTCTCTTAATCTCCTTGTAGTAGACTATCAAATACACTTTTAATTTAATTTAAATTCAATCAATTAATAATAAATCTAAATTAATCCCAAAATTAATCAAAACTCATAAAAGAAAATGTGCAATTTAACATCATGTAAAGGCGAAATACGAAATTTGGTGTACATAAACAAACGGAGATATCCTTCTTGTATTAGAAGAAATCATCCTATAAAGTTTATTAAGATTGGTTGATCTTTTATACACATCTTGTAGTTATATAAATATTGCAAAAGAAACAGTTGATTGTTTCAGATTCGATCGGAAATATTACTTTTAAGTAAAGAACTCTACCATTAATATTTTTAACGCCAAGTTTTGCCTGCGCGTCCAATCACCAAATTCACACGCTTAAACCTACATAGTAACAAAATCACACAGGAAGCTTGATGGCTTGGGCCGCCGGGTGATAGCTCTGGTATAAGAATAAATACAGGCTTAACAAGGTTTAATAATGGAGGCTTTAGTGTTTAGTGCTCAAAAGTTTATTACCTATTAATTGGAGTTTAGCCTTGTATTTATAGCTGATCTCATCACCTTAAAAGCTGATTTTTGAATTGTATTAGGACTCCTAAACATGGTAGTTACCTATGTTTGGGTCAAACTCAATCTCCTTAAAAGGAGGAAGTTGGATATAATCTTAACACCTTCCTTTGGAGATGGTATTTAAATTTGGTTAGGACTAGAATGCTTAAACATTCAAACTCCTTACCAAAACAGACTTTATACAAGGAATAACCATATGTATGTGCCCAAGTCTCTCGAATACCCCTAAAAAGATCTGGACCCCGGCCCAAAGGACTCAGTCGCTCGAACCCGAACAACACTAATCAGATCGATCTAGACCCCGGCCCAAAGGACTCGGCTGCCCTACCCCGATCACAACCAATCCCCTTACTGGCTTCGGCCCATTGGGCTCAATAGATCCTTCACAAACAAGGCCTTCAGCCCATATAGGGCTCGGCAGATCACACCCGAACATTGCCCCCAGTCTCTTGTTATAAAAGATTTATAATAAGAGACTCAAAGCAAATAAATCTGGAATCCAAATAGCACATGATATCCAAGAAATGGGATCCACACGTCATCATTAGCCACCTTAGGGATTCATGCCACACCAAAATATAAACCCCCCCCCCCAAAAAAAATTGTCACACTTTCCCGAGCATTTTCTGAGCATTTCTCTCTCAGTTCTCTCTGCAACTACATTTTTCGGTGAAGCCCCAACCTTTCCCGTTTTCTCTGATCAAAGCCTTCTTTCCACATATCATCACATCTCTACCATTCAAGCTTCAATGGTCGATTCTAGCCTACCATCCACCTCAAATACTGAGCAAAATCCAGTTATCGACACCATTCCCAAACCCAACACCATCATCATCACCAATTTGGTTCCGGTCGATTTACTGACTCCTCCGTCTAACATTCCTATCCCTTCAACATCTACGACCACCAACCACATAGAAACAAGAATACGAACCTTCTATTCATCAGAGGGTGATTTCTCCCATATAAACACCAAATCCTTCATTCTCTCCTCCCAGATTTTTGATATTCGAACCCTAATAAACATCCCGAAGGAGTACAAGCTTCGGGTGCCAAAGGCAAACGAAAGAATGTACTGGCGCCCTGAAGGTGAATAGGTCTCTATCCCACTCTGGGCCTTGAAGTATGGGGTTCGATTCCCCCTACACAAATGTATACCATCCTTCTTGGACTTCGTGGGGATTGGGTTCGCACAACTTGTGCCGAACTCCTATATTCACCTCATAAGCTTCATTGCCATATGCCAAGAGCAAGGAATAGCTCCCAGACTCGACTTCTTCTTTGTCTTATTTAGCATAGGCATGTCCAAAGAACTCGGACTTTAGCAACTGAACCGACAACCCAGCCGAGACACCTTCATAAAAACTCCTTCCAACAACAAAGGGTGGCACTCATAATGGATATTCATAAATGGGACTACCTGAAGCTTCTCCCGAACTAGGCCACCCCCAAAGATCCCATTGTCAAAGTGTCACAATTCCCGAAGGATCGCAAGGATGCCTTCAAAGAATTCTATCAAAGACTAAAGAAAATCGAATGGGGACTGGAGGTTTTGTCCAATGAGGCCTGACTCTACAAACATGGATGTAAGTCATTTACCCTGAACCCCTTCAATGTTTAATTGCATTCTTCAATTGGCTTTCTGAATTATCCTTCTAACTTGTTTACTTTTCTGCAGTAACAATCTTTAAACCTGATGGAGTAAAGGAAACCTTCACTCCTTTACCCATTGAACCAGAAATAATTCGCCAACCCATCACCGATGAATCTCCCAAAGAAGAGACCATCCCTATATCCGAACTCTCAACCAGCTCCTCCTCTGCCATAGAGACTCGATCTTCTACAAATTTTGAGCCTTCCACCAAGAAGAGTATAATGAAGATGGATAGGTCAGAAAAGATGGCTTTATTGAAGAAGGGCAAAAAGAAACCTCTGACAAAGGCCCCCTCCAAGCCATCCTCTCCGACTGCCATTAAACCACCCACTATACAACATCCACCGATGGCCGAACTTGAGGATCCTAAGAAAATCGAAGAGGAAACTCTTGAACCTCGCTCCAAGAGGCCATGCCAAACTGAAGAGCCTGATCTTCAGATAATAGAAGCTACCCTCTCCACAGAACAGACCCCCTCTGCTAAACCCTCGAGAAGAGAGCCTTTCGCTTTCTGGCCCAAAAACTCCTCGAAGCCATTCCCCTTCGATCAACTTGAGCATTTCAAGCTGACCGGAGATGAAGAGCGGTTCTGGGAGTATACTTCTGAGGACTACCTTGTCGATTACGTCAAGCATCAATGCCAGGTAAATTTGATAGACAAAAGTGACTCTTTGATTAACCTGGTTTTGTCATGTCTAACACATATTTCCACTTATTGCAGGCCAAAGCTATCCTCGCCTGAGCCATTCCTCCTCTGGAAAAAACCACCAAGAAAGAGGTGTAGTTGAGAGTCGAGGTGGAGTCGCATGAGGTTGAGGTCCGAGCCCTAGAATCGGGTCTGAAAAAAGAAAAAGATCTTCATGCCAATACTCGAAATGCGTTAACAAAATCCAAATGTCAGGCCAACGAGCTCCAAAAAAACACTATATCCTTCAGAAGGAGTACGTTGGTCTCAATAACCACACCATATAGCTCCTCGAGGAGAGGACGCTTCTAAAGAAGAAGGACTAGGATCAGCAGTGCGCAATTCTAACCCTTGAAGGCAAAGTATCCGACATGCATGCCCAAATGATGGTGCTATTGAGGGAAAATACTGCCTTGGGGAAGGAATACGCAGAGGCCAAGCAGCAAGCAATCAAAGAGTATGAAGAATCACCCGAACTTAATGATAAGATCATGTCCCAATTTGTTGAAGGCTGTGAAGCTTACCGGGACAAAGTTCAGGTGAAGATAATGGATGTTGGCTGGATACCTCTGTCCTTAACTCTTCGGATGAAGAATATGAAGCCGAAGACGATGCCCCGAATGAATGAACATTTTAGAAATTTTATTTGTAACTTTTTCGATCATTTTCATTTGTAACTTTCCTGATCAGTTATGTTTGTAACTTTTCTAATCAATTTTGTTTGTAACTTTTCTGATCGGTTTTGTTCATAACTTGTCTGATCAGTTTTGTAAAAACATATGAACATAAATGAAGTACAAATTTTTTGAAGAGAAATTCTTATTTATTTTATTGACAAATAAAAGAATTTACAAAAATAAAGGAAAGAACATCATAGCTTTTACTGATAATATCTCTTAAGTCTTTCAGCATGTCATGTGTTCTTTACCTCTGACCCATCCATTACTCGAAGTTGGTAAGTACCTAGATTCGGCACCTCTATCACCTCATATGACCCCTCCCAGTTCGGCATTAACTTTCCCATATTCTAGGGGGTAGATGTCTCTGATTCTCGAAGCACTAAGTCACCGACCTTGAACCTTCTTTATTTCACTTTCTGGTTATAGTGTCGGGCAGTTCGCTTCTGATAGACAGCCAATCTTATCAAGCTGAATCCCGAACTTCCTCCAAAAGGTCCAAATTTAGTCATAAGCCGTCATCATTATATAGTTCTTTGTACTGACTGACCCGAAGTGTAGGGAACCCGATCTTAACTGGTATAAATGCATCGGTCCCATAAGCCAATTTGAATGGTGAATCCCTAATTGTCGTCCTCGGGGTAGTATGATATTCCCATAAGACACTAAGCAATTCTTCGGGCCAGCGCCCTTTCAACTCATCTAACCTTCTTTTAATCCCATTAAGTAGAGTCCGATTGGTGACTTCTACTTGTCCATTTGATTGAGGGTGGGCAGCTTTCTATGTTGAATGGCCAACTCTTTTAGAAAAGCTTCAAATTTTGACCTAACAAACTGTCTGCCATTATCTGAAACCAAGACCCTAGGGATACCGAATCGATAAACCACATATTCTTTGAAAAACTTTAGACATTCTTTTTCGGTGATCTTCTGTAGGGATTTGGCTTCTACCCACTTGGTCATGTAGTCAATAGCCACGATCACAAAACTGACTTGTCCCTTGGCTTTCGGCAGTGGTCTCAAGATGTCAATTCTCTATATGGCAAACAGGATCGGGGATAATACCAAATACAGTTCTTCAGGAGGCTGATGAGGGATAGGGTTATTTAGCTGACACTTAGAACATTTTTTGACAAATTCCTTTACTTCTTGGAAGATGGTTAACCAATATTACCCTTGCCTTAGAATCTTATACGCCAACGATTTTGCCCCCATATGATCTCCACAAACACCTTCATGTACTTCCCGAAGGGCATAGTCAGCTTCCGACAGTGTCAAACACTTGAGCAATGAAGAACTAAAAGCTCTTCTGTACAAATCCCCATCGATAAGGATGAAGTTCGAGCTACTGTGTTTGATCTTCCTTGCAAATAGGCAATCCAAAGGCAGAACCCCATCAGCCATATAAGATATGTACGGTGTGAGCCAGCAATCCAACCGATCCAAAGCTAAGACATCCATCCTCTGAACACTAGGTTTTTCCAAGACTTCTAAATATACTGAGCCGTTAAAGGAACTTGCTTCAGTTATTGCCAATCGGGCTAAGGCATTTGCTACCGTGTTGTCTGACCGATCAATTCCTTAGCAACTATGTGAGCTGAAGTAATGAAGCTTATCTTTTACCTCGACCAGGTATTTAGTAATCCTTGCCCCCCGAGCCTCATATTCTCCCGATATCTGTTTGACAACCAGTTGAAAGTCACTAAAGATAACCAACCTCTGAACCTCCAAACTTCGGGCCAACCGAAGTCCACCCAAAATCGCTTCATATTTTGCTTCTTTATTTGTGGCTTTGAACTGAAATCGTATGGCTTGTTGGATCCTGAACCCCTCGCAACTTGTCAAAACAACCCCCGCTCTGCTGACGTCCAAAGTCGAAGACCCATCCATATAAAGAGTCCATAAAGTTTACACTGGTTGTGCCTCTGTAACCGAACCTACATCCGGCTCTGAAAAAGAACATTCTACTACAAAGTCTGCCAAAGCTTGTCCTTTAATTCATGTTCGGGGATGGTATTTCAGGATTAACTGAGTCAATTCCATTACCCACACAGCAAGCCGACCCGAGACGTCTGGCATGTGCAACACTTTCTTTAGCGGCTGATCCGTATATACCACCACCAACCGACCCTGGAAATAGTGTCAAAGCTTCCTACTTGCAATGATTAAAGCGTAGGCAAACTTTTTTAGGTTTGGGTATCTAGTTTCTGCATCTCAAAGGACGTGACTAACATAATAGACCAAGAACTATTTTCCCCCTTTGTCACATACCAAAGTTGCTCTAATTGCCAACGAGCTTGCTGCCAAATATAAGTATAAGGGTTCCAAGGGGATTGGCTTCATCAATAAAGAAGCTGAAGACATATAACGTTTAATCCCCTGGAACGCACCTTCACACTCCAAAGTCCAGTGAAAACTCTTCTTATTTTTTGGCCCCTTTAGAGTATCGAAGAATGGTTGACATCTTTCGGCTGACCTTGACACGAATCTTTGAAGTGCAGATATCTGACCCATCAATCTCTGCACATCTTTGAATTTCATGTCCAAAATCGCCTTGATTTTCTCTAGATTTGCCTCTATGCCCTCTTGCTTATCAGATATCCCAGAAACTTTCCTGACCCTAATCCTAAAGTGCATTTGGTTGGGTTCAGTCGCAGCTTATGTTCTCTGACGGTTTGAAAGTAGTTTTCCAGATCATCCAAATGGCTTCAGATTGACATGCTTTTAACAATCATGTCGTCCACATAGACTTCCATACTTCTGCCTAGCTTCCTTGTAAACACGTAGTTCATCATTCGCTGATATGTTGCCCCGACATTGAGCACTCCGAAGGTCATTTTCCTGTAAGCATATATAGCCCGATGGGTAATGAAGTTAGTCTTCGGGATATCCTCTTTCCTCATCGAGATCTGATGTTATCCCGAGAATGCATCCATGAAGCTCAACATCCCATATCCTGAGATGGCATCGATCAGCTGGTCGATATTGGGTAGAGGATAAAAGTCCTTTGGGCAGGCCTTATTCAAATCTGTGTAATCGATGCACAGCCTCCATTTTTTATTATGCTTCTGTACCAGCACCACATTTGATAGCCATTCTGGGTAGTTAATCTCGAAGATGAAATTTGCCTCCAAAAGCTTAGCAATCTCTTTGTCAATGATTCTCTGTCTTTCTAGGACAAAATTCCTTTTTTTTGTATAATCGGTTTCTTTTTGGGATCCACATGCAACCTGTGAAAAGCTACCGATTCATCTACCACTGGCATATCACTAGGTACCTAAGCAAAGATATCGACGTAGACTTAAAGTAGATTGATCAGTTCAGTCCGAAACGGTTCTGTTAATCCCGAACCAATCTTTACCAACTTCTCCTTATTCCCCGAAATTAACTCTACTTCCTCTGTCTCCTCAGCGGGCAGGGTGAGTGGCTCCGTACTACCCTCTGTAAATGGTTCTATCTCGCTGGCCATAGTCTGCTTATGTTTGCTCACCCCAACTCCCGACGAGATCAATATATTTTGATAACACCTTCGGGCAATATCTAAATCGCCTTTTACCTCCCCAATCTCGTTTGGTGTATGAAACTTGATCTTGAAATGGGGTATGGAAGATACTGCCTGTATAGCTGCCAGGTTTGGCTTTCCTAAGATTGCATTATACGCCGAATCCACCTGGACCACAAAGAATTTGACCATTATTTCTACATGTTGAGGCGATGTGTCGAACCTAATAGGTAACTCAATCGTGCCCGACACGTGTATCGGATCTCCGCTGAACCCATATAGGGGACCTTCCTGTCCCAATTCCATCTTTCTTCCATCCAAATCCAGCCTCTGATAGGCGTGTGTATATAGTATGTCGACTGAAGACCCATTGTCGATCATCATCCTTCTCATATCCACTGGTCTGACCTGAGCTGTTATCACTAACGCCCCATCATGTGGTTCTATTGGCTCTGTGGGATAGTCTTCATCCGAGAAGGAAATGACTGTCCCTGGGAAAGCCCGATCCCTTCTGACGGATTATCCTGATACTGATAACACTGCATCTAGATGCTCACTTCCCTTTTTTACTTTCATATGCCCTATAGAACCGCCCGAGATAACATCAACTATGCCCCAAATAGGTTGGCTCTGCTTTGGCTGTGTGTCCCATGTCTGTCCTCTATCTTCCTCCCTCTGTTGTACGTCGACATTCTCCCGACCTGCTATATATTGGGCCAACTGGCCATTCTACACATCCTTCTCAATCAGATCCCTCAAGTCATAGCATTTTTCCATGGTATGCCCTGAAGTCTGATGATATTCGCAGTATTTATCCCGATTCCTTTTTCCTGGCTTCGGGGTTATCGAGCAAGGTTCATAAAACGGTTTGTTATGGATTTCCTCCAATATCTTGGCTCGATCGGTATTGAGAGGGATATAGACTTTGTTGACATTCTTGTTCGAGAAGTGTGATCGGCCACTGCCTAATCCCCCATTGATGTAATTCTTCTTCCCCTGATTATCCGATCTCCTCTGATTATTATCCGACCGTGGATAAGTCTGCTTGTCTCGATCTTTAGACTTTTCATACGACTTTGAGTGTGGCTTGAAGTTTCCCATAGCTTCCTCTATGGTGATGAACCCCTCAGCCCGATGAAAAGCTTCTGTTAAGTCGTTGGGAGGATTGACAACTAGGTCTTTCATCAGCTTTTTTTATTTCCCTATGTCCAGACCCGTTGTGAAAAATCCCAGGGCTTGTGGTGAGTTTAATTCTGCCACCGACCCCACTGCCTTTCAAAACCTCTTGACATACTGGTCGAAGCTTTCATCCGAGTGTTGCCTTACCTGCATGAGAGAATTAGTGATCTTTCCTCGTCTTCTATTGCTCCTAAATCAAGTATGGAACTTTTTATGAAGGTCACTCCATGAGTCGATCGATCCCAATGCCAAGGTTCTCATCCATTCTCGGGCACTCTTTTTTAAGGTCGTAGCGAACATATGACACTTGGCAACATCCGAATGTCTGTAATAAGTCATGAGTCTGTCGTACCCATCGGAATGGTCGTACGGGTCTCCCAAACCATCATAAGTCTCTATCGGGGGCATCTTTTTCGTTGGATCGGCTGTGACCTGATTAATTTCAGCTGTGAATGGTGAACTGGGGCAGCTCGATGGCGTTCCCATCTAATTTTTGGTTGCTAGAAACCTTTTTAACTCTACAACCATTCTGGGAAAGGGTAGGACTCCTCCTTGCAAGGGGATGACCTGGGCCTGTCCCTCTCGTATTCTGGAGATGCAACCCTCCTCCTCTGTCCTGATTTGCCTGGGTATTCGATTTATCTATATTGGGAGCGACTCCTTCGTCTACTCCTATTCCGACCAGAACTGTCCGGACGAGGTGTCTTAGATCGACTCCGATGTCTGGGCTTCTTCGATGAAACCTCCTGTTCTCCGGCCATTTTGGCCATCTGTTCTTCGAATTCGATCTGCTGTAGGCGCAAGACCTCCATGGCGTCTTTGTTCTGCTGCATCTTTTTTAACGAGATGAACTGATGATGGTCTTGGCTGTCCTCTACCCGATCCTTTCTTCGCCTTCCATGCACTCGGGACTGATTGTTCTCGGCGCGACTGAGGGGATGGTGTATGCTGACTAGCCGAAAACAATCGCCGGCGTGCCGACGGGGCTTGCTCAGAACTACCTTCCTGGTTTTTTGGCCCCAGCCTATCTTTAACTGACCCTCTCACTTGGGTAGTATGATGAGTCTTTGATTTTTCCTATTTTGAAGCCTCACTATCCCTGCTAGTCATAGCTTTCAACCGGAAAAGCTTGGAGTGATTGTAAAAGCACTAAAACACCCTCCTTCTAGCGTCAATGTTAACGCCAAGTTTTGTCTGCGCGTTCAATCACCAAATTCACGCTCTTAAACCTGCACAGTAACGAAATCACACAGGAAGCTTGACGGTTTGGGCCGATGGGTGATAGCTCTAGTGTGAGAATAAGTACAGGCTAAACAAGATTTAACAATGGAGGCTTTAGTGTTTAGTGCTCAAAAGTGTATTGCCTGTTAATTGGAGTTTAGTCTTGTATTTATAGCTGATCTCATCACCTTAAAGCTGATTTTCGAATTGTATTAAGACTCCTAAACATGGCAGTTATCTATGTTTGGATCAAACTCAATATCCTTAAAAGGAGGAAGTTGGATATAATCCTAACACCTTCCTTTGGAGATGGTATTTAAATCTGGTTAGGACTAGAATCCTTAACCATTCAAACTCCTTACCACACCAAACTCCATATGAGGAATAATCGTCTGTATGGGGCCAAGTCTCCCGAACACCCCCAAACAGATCTGGATCCCGACCCAAAGGACTCGGTCGCTCGAACCCGAACAACACCAATCAGATCTGAACCTCGGCCAAAAGGACTCGGTCACCCGACCCCGAACACCACCAATTCCCTTACTGGCTTCGGCCCATTAGGCTCAACAGATCCTTCACAAATAAGGCATTTGACCCGTATAGGGGTCAGCAGATTACACCCGAACAAATATCGAACCAGTGAGCTCTTGAAAATATTTATATAAGTATTATAGTGTAGTTCACTGCATAACTACATATATATATATATATATATATATCAAGTATTCAATATGTATATGATTATATAATTGTTTCAAGTATTGATATTATTGATTAAAATCACTTATACCTGATATTAATTAAACTGTAAGTATTTGCTTTTAATTAATTATTTATATATACTTGTGATATTATATAAAAAAATTAGTTTTTATATATTCAATTATCATTAAATATATCTGCTTAAGTAAGAAGCATTCATTTCACACAAAAGTTTTCAAACTTTTATAATTGATAATCAATTATATATTTCTTTAAAAAGAAGAATTTTTCACTAATATAAAAGAACACAAATTTTTATATTCAAACTAAAAATATTATATCTGCTTATCAAGAAGTATTTTTCTATCATAGAAAAAGGTATTTAAATTTTTATATACGTGAACTGAAATATACATCTATTTACTATAGAAGCACACTCTATATTTATAAAAAAAAATTAATCCTTTATAAACTTGCATTGAAATATATATATATATATATATATATATATATATATATATATATATATATATATATATATATATATATATATATATATACCTGCTTATGTGAAGAAACATATTTCAATACAAACTTTTTTTTTTGAAAAGGATTTTGTATGAGTTAGTTTATTTTATATATCTAAAAAAAAAAGAGACTTATCCTAAAATCAGGACCAGAGTAGTAGAGAGATGAACAATTAATTGGGTCTCTCTGTGCTTGTGAGGTGAGGGGCATACTTCTTATTTCAAAATCGAATTATAAAATATAATTGAACCCAAGGAACATGTACATCTCATTTGAGGAAATAGCAGGGGTGTAGGAAAAGTTACTATTCCTAAAGAAGATCTTGGGACCGGAAGTAACAACATACCATTGATGTATGTTGTGAACCAGTTAAATATATGTGTTATGTATGATTGAATTGTTTCTATTTAATTCTTCCGCATATTAATTAATTATACATTAAATAATTAATAAATTTTTAATTGGTAATAATCTATTCAAACTCATTTCTAGATTATTATTGACCTTTCACTTAATATTGTTATTGAGGGTTTGTTGAGATTTTTTTTAATGATCTTGTACTAATATCCCTCCGTAGTTGGGGCATTCGAAAAAAAATTTACTCTCTGTCCTTAAAAAGATGATTAAATGTAAAACAAATTATCCCCAAAAAGATGAGAGAAGTGAAGAGCAAAAATATTATTTATAAGGGTGTAAATGAGTTGAACCGAAGTGAATAAAGATTTGTTTGAATTTGACTCGAAACGTTAAATTCATACTCGAATTAAAATTGTATTTAAAAAATTCTACTCAGATTCGACTCGACTCGACTCGAATCGAATATTTATTACTCGAATTTGATCCGACTCGGATCGAATTTTATTCAAACTACTTGCGAGTTTTAAATTCAAGCTCGAATTCGAGTCTCCACATAATAACCAACTTTATAATAAATATAATTATAAATTAAATTTGTTATTTTACTTAGAAATAAAAATATATATTTACTATTACACTTTACGAATAAAAAATTACAATTAAAATTAAAAACAAAACAAAATTGTGACGCCCCCAAAATTAGGTATACATCACCCATCTTGGGTCGTCAAATATAAGGTACAGAATACAAATACAACTTACTAATACAACTGTCGTGTACAATACGATAAAACATAAACTGTGAGTTTGAATACAAATATTATCTTCTAGAGAGTATTCATACTCAAAAGGAGTCCTCATTACATTTATTAACACACTATTACATAGAATAGTGATGACTACTAACTAATACTATCATTCGAACCATCACTCCGTTCCCCGACTTGCCCCAGCTACGTTCTCATTTCCTGAAGAGAACAGTGAAAGAAAGGGTGAGCTCAACTAGCCCAGTAAGAAATATTATGACTAAGATAATGCAGAATAAATTATTATTAGCCTTCAACAATGTTAAACTGATAAAATATAATAGACATCAAGTTTAACTGTAGCGGAACAAGCAATCCATTAAAAGAGTCAAGTAAAAAATAAACTCTACTATCTTTTATGATTTAAAAGATTTTTCAACACTGTTATCGCTGGGACTCAGCTTAATAAAATAATCCACATCATCGAATCACCCCTGCACTACGGCCAAGGATATTCGTGTATTCATTAATGGTCATGATCATGCCAACAACTGTCCATCAATGCACTACGAGCCAATGAGGACTTTTACCACATCATTTGTAACATTACGGTCATGATTATACCGAATAATCCCTGGTCATAATCATACCAAGTCCATCTATGCACTACAGGCCACAAATGACTTTCAACAGAATATAAACATGAGGATGATGACAATGATATAAGAATTCAATAAAACAAATTCAAGAATTAATTTATCCAGGGATTAATAACGTCCAAATTGTCAACATGATACTGCTTTGTGGAGTAAACTTCAAGACTGATTAGGAGAATATTTTCATGAATAGATACTAGATGAAGCGCAAATGTCAAGGATATTCCACTAATTTCATGGAGTATAGAAGTCAAAACTTAACCAACTGAGTACAATAAAGAATGGAATAACAAAAGAAATCACCATGCATGCGATAGATCGCACAGACAGGTTATTCCAACAGAATAATAAATAATGGAACCAGGTCCGGCGTAAACGCACAGACAGGATATTCCAACAGAATAATAAATAATGGAACCAGGTCCGGTGTAAAACACACAGACGGGATGTTCTAACAGAATAATAACAAGACGGAACTAGGTCCGGTGTAAAACACACAGACAGGATGTTCCAACAGAATAATAATAAAAACGGAACCAGGTCCGGTGTAAAACACACAGACAGGATGTTCCAACAGAATAATAATAAAAACGGAACCATGTCCGGTGTAAAACACACAGACAGGATGTTCCAACAGAATAATAGAAGAATGTCACCAAGTATAGGGTAGACCGCGTATACAGGTTATTCCAACAGAATAATAAAGAATGGAATAACAGAAGTTCTCTTCATGAATATAAAAGAAATAATATTCCCTACCTTAAAAGAACTGGATATTAGAAAAGTGAAGTAGCAGAATACTTTTATTCTCTCTCTCTATACTTTCTCTCTCTATAGCTTGAATGAATTCGTGAAAAATAATGAAGCCCTAGGCCTCTATTTATAGAAAAACTGATGGTGGCTCTTGGTCTTAACGAAGGGTCAAATGACTCTTGGTCTTAACGAAGGGTCAAATGACTCTTGGTAATATTGAAGGGACAACTACTATTGACGAAAGTAATTACTATTGACCAAGGTAAATACTATTGACGAAGGTAATTACTATTGACCAAGGTAAATACTATTGACCAAGGTAAATACTATTGACCAAGGTAAATACTATTGACCAAGTTAAATACTATTGACCAGGGTAAATACTATTGACGACGGTAATTACTATTGACGACGGTAAATACTATTGACGACGGTAATTACTATTGACGACGGTAATTACTATTGACGAAGAGACTCTTAGATGATGACATATGGCCCCCCATAAAAATAACCAAACTTACCACAACGTCTCAATTATTGATTTAATAATATAACATATTATACAGATGATACTATGACAATAATTTAAGAGATATGATGCAGCAATTACTGTAGCAATAATTGAGTATAGCTGAGTGACTTCTCACGTAAGCATCAATAATTAATACCGTGTGCTACTATGCAACCACGCGTATTACTGTACTTTTACTACCGGGTAGTTCAACAGTTTTAACGGTTTTAACGGTAACACCTCAGCCGTTATTTTTATAGAAAGATAACTTTGTCGTTTTCTAACTACGACTATACTTCTGTTGTGGGGTCCACCAATGATTGTGTCGTCGTACGAATATTCTCTGATAAAAAGAATATTCCCCGAACCAAACGAATATTTTAAAACAACTTGCTTACTTTGCAAAATTTATAAATAATACCCACAACTATAATATTATATCAAATCCACACCATAATTATTTCGAGAAAATAATTAAATATTTATTCATAAAATCTGGGGTCTCACAATCTCCCCTCCTTATGGAATTTTGCCCTCGAAATTTACGTACATACCTGGTATGCCGAACAGGTGAGGATACATTGACTTCACTTCAAATTCTAACTCTTGAGGTATAACCTTTGAGCATCGAATATGATCCTTCTTATCCAAGATGTTAACACGTATCTCCTCATACGTTAAATCTTTCGCTATCTCGTCCGGTTCTAAATTAATAATGTGGTTCGGGACGTCCACATATTTACGTAACATCGATACGTAAAAAAAATGTTCTGAACACGCAACATACTTGGCGGTAAAACGAGTCTATAGGCCACAGTTCCTACTTCATCGAGGATTTCAAATGGGCCAATTAAATCGAGAGTTGAGATTTCCTCTCTTCGTCGATTCTTGCTTCTAGAATAACGCCCTCTTGAACCTTCTTCTTCACATTTATCAGCTCTGAGTATGTAGCTTGAGCGGCTTTAACTTTATCGATTAAAGTCAATTTTAATCGTATATTCGTTATCTTCACGTGGGTTCGTATATTCGCACTTGTAACCGTATACGATCTTCTACACAACGCGTCAGCTACCACGTTCGTTCTTCCACAATGATATTGAATGGTACGATCGTAATCTTCAACAGCTCGAGCCAACGTCTTTGGCGCATGTTACGTTCGTTTTAGTTGAAGAAATATTTAAGGGTTTAAGAAATGGGTTTTGTACTGGGGTCAATACAAAATTCAATTTTACGCTCTGGGGTAGGCTAAGAAGTCTTCAAGAATACGTCAAGAAATTTATTAACAATAGAAATATCATTCAAAACTGTGACCCTCATCCAAGTCTTAGATTGCACGTCACATTGATACCTATTAACTTGTCATCGTCATTCACGACGTCGCCTACAGAAAGTCTGGCTTCGATGCATTCCACACAAGGAAGTCATCAGCGAAAGGATCGGGGCTCTTTATTTATGGCTTGATATGACAATGATTGACTTTAGTGGTTTGGTTACTTTAAATTTGCATAACAGATTGGTTAGGAATATGAAAGCTAACAACCTTACGAAAAGCATGATGAGTAGTTAACCAATCGTTTCAAAAAAATCACATCAAAGGCAAGTATTTTCAAAGAGATAAGATCGACAGGTAACGTGAAAGTGTTGATTTGAACAAGATTTATAAATAGTGGAGGTAACAAAGGTTTCTCCCAACGGAATTTCAACAGAGAAATCAAAGTCTAACTTCTCCGGAGTTAAGTTCAAATATTGAACACAACTAGGTAAAATAAAAGAGTGAGTAGAACCGGTATCTAACACGGTATAGACTTCGCAAGAGTTTATGACTAACATACCCGTGATAATTTTATTCAGGTTCCTCGTCACGAAAAAAATGCTCTCTCTTAAACTACTGGCTTTGGCTTTTCTGGGACGGTCTTTGGTGCCTCCATCCTATCTGAACTTGTCTTCGGTGAACGACAAAATCGGGCTAAGTGACCTTCTCTTCCACAATTATAGCATGCTTTGGATGGCATCGCGCAGTTTGGACTGATGTGTCCCTCCCCTCCGCATTTGAAGCATATGATAGGTGGTCGTTCTCCTTCCTTAACAACGGGTGCTGGTGCTGACGTCTTTCCATCATTGTTGAATTTCCTCTTCTTGAAATGTCCATTCTTATTGTTTTGACCATGATTACCATTGAAGTGGTTACCATTTTTGGCATGTTGATTCCCTCCATGCTTATTGTCACCGCTTTCATGACTGTTATCACCAGTATTATCATTTTTCCGGTTGCTCTCTTTTGGTTACGTTGACTCGTTATCGCGTTCTACTAATTGAGCCCTATTTACAACATCTGAATACAGACACAGTTTATGAGAAATAAGATATTAACGTATCTCCGGTTTCAAACCTCTTAAAAACATCCGCGTCATTCTCTCTTCATTATCCACCAAGTGGGACGCAAATCAGGACAACTCGGCAAACTTGGCTTCGTACTGTGACACGATCATGTTGTTTTGCTCCAACTTGATAAATTCCACCTCCTTCATGTGACGAATACTTTCGGGAAAGTACTTGTCATTGAACAATTCTTGGAACTTCTCCCAAGACATCTTGAGTGCGTCAGGCTGGGTACGTTTTACAGATTCCCACCAGTAATCTGCCTCTTCACGCAACATAAAGGTGGCAAAGGGAACCTTTTGCTCCTCGGAGCATCCCAAGACATCAAATATCTTGGTGATCTGCTTTAACCACGTCTCCGCCTTAAGTGGTTCTGGCTTTCCCAAAAACTCCGGTGATCCTAGCTCCTTGAATTGCTTAGCGGTGACCAATCGTGGGTTGTCATTGTTTCCTCCTTCATTTTGGATAGGAGCCGCTCTCGCCCGTTGTTGCATAAATTGCTCCTTGAACTGCTTAGCGGTGACCGTCCGAGAGTTATTTTGTTATTACATGAATTGCATAATGTGACGCCCCCAAAATTAGGTATACATCACCCATCTTGGGTCGTCAGATACATAGTATAGAATACAAATACAACTTACTAATACAACTGTCGTGTACAATACGACAAAACATAAACTGTGAGTTTGAATACAAATATTATCTTCTAGAGAGTATTCATACTCAAAAGGAGTCCTCGTTACATTTATTAACACACCATTACATAGAATAGTGAGGACTACTAACTAATACTATCATTCGGACCATCACTCTGTTCCCCGACTTGCCCCAGCTACGTTCTCATTTCCTGAAGAGAACAGTGAAAGAAAGGGTGAGCTCAACTAGCCCAGTAAGAAATATTATGACTAAGATAATGCAGAATAAATTATCATTAGCCTTCAACAATGTTAAACTGATAAAATATAATAGACATCAAGTTTAACTGCAGCGGAACAAGCAATCCATTAAAAGAGTCAAGTAGAAAATAAACTCTACTATCTTTTATGATTTAAAAGATTTTCCAACACTGTGATCGCTGAGACTCAACTTAATAAAATAATCCACATCATCGAATCACCCCTGCACTACGGCCAAGGATATTCGTATATTCATTAATGGTCATGATCATGCCAACAACTGTCCATCAATGCACTACGGCCAATGAGGACTTTTACCACCTCATTTGTAACATTACGGTCATGATTATACCGAATAATCCCTGGTCATAATCATACCAAGTCCATCTATGCACTACAGGCCACAGATGACTTTCAACATTTTATAAACATGAGGATGATGACAATGATATAAGAATTCAATAAAACAAGTTCAAGAATTAATTTATCCAAGAATTAACAACGTCCAAATTGTCAACATGATACTGCATTGTGGAGTAAAATTCAAGAATGATCAGGAGAATATTTTCATGAATAGATACTAGATGAAGCGCAAATATCAAGGATATTCCACTAATTTCATGGAGTATAGAAGTCAAAGTTTTAATCAACGGAGTATAATAAAGAATGGAATAACAAAAGAAATCACCATGCATGCGATAGACCGCACAGACAGGTTATTCTTAACAGAATAATAATAATGGAACCAGGTCCGGCGTAAACGCACAGACAGGATATTCCGACAGAATAATAAATAATGGAACCAGGTCCGGCGTAAAAGCACAGACAGGATATTCCGACAGAATAATAAATAATGGAACCAGGTCCGGCGTAAAAGCACAGACAGGATATTCCGACAGAATAATAAATAATGGAACCAGGTCCGGCGTAAAAGTACAGACAGGATATTCCGACAGAATAATAAATAATGGAACCATGTCCGGTGTAAAACACACAGACAGGATGTTCCAACAGAATAATAATAAAAACGGAACCAGGTCCGGTGTAAAACACACAGACAGGATGTTCCAACAGAATAATAGAAGAATGTCACCAAGTATAGGGTAGATCCGCGTATACAGGTTATTCCAATAGAATAATAAGAAATGGAATAACAACAGTTCTCTTCATGAATAAGAAAGAATAACACCCCTTACCGTTTTAAAGAAGAGCTGAAATAAGGAATTAGTTAAGTAGCAGAATACTCTTCTTCTCTCTCTCTATAGTTTTTCTCTATAGTTTCTCTCTCTAGAGTTCAGTGAATTCGTAAGAAATAATGAAGGAATGAGCTGCTATTTATAGAAAAATAGAATGCATAGCAACTAATCCATGAACGGTCCAGATTGATTACTTTAATCTGACGGTCCATATTTAAAGAAAAATCTTTTAAATAAAATATAATATATTCTATTTATAGAATAACTTTAATAAAGTATTCTGTTTTATATAAAAAGATGTTTCTGTTTTATTACGTTAATAATACGAATAAAACAAAACGTCATTATCGCTAAATAATTCATATTATTAACTGACAATAATTGAATCAAACTGAGTGACTTCTCACATAAGCATTAATAATCAATACCGTGTGCTACTATGCAACCACACGTATTACTGTACTTTTACTACCGAGTAGTTCAACAGTAACAATGGTAAAACTTCCGTCGTTATTTTTAATAAACTATTTTTGTCATTTTCTCAATCCGACAATAATTTTGTTGTGGGGTCCACCAATGATTGTGCCGTCGTACGAATATTCCCCGACCAAACGAATATTTTAAAACAACTTGCTTACTTTGCAAAATTTATAAATATTACCCACAACTATAACATTATATCAAATTAACTCCATAATATTCAAAAGTGATATTTATAGAAAATTCATCTTTATTTATAAAAGTTGGGGTCTTACAACCTCCCCTTCTTATGAAATTTCGCCCTCGAAATTAGGGTACATCCCTGGTATGTCGAAGAGGTAAGGATACCCTGATTTTATTTCAGATTCTAACTCCCAGGTCATTTCCTCAACATCGTGGTTTCTCCACAAAACTTTGACTTGAGGTATAACCTTGGAGCGTAGAATATGTTCCTTCTTATCCAAGATTTGAACAGGAACTTCTTCATACGTCAAATCCTCCGCTATTTCGTCCGGTTCTAACTCAATAATGTGGTTCGGGTCTTCCACATATTTGCGTAACATGGATATGTAAAAAACGTTATGAACACGAGAAATACTTGGCGGTAAAGCGAGTCTATAAGCCACAGTTCCTACTCGATCGAGGATTAAAAATGGACCGATGAATCGAGGATTGAGCTTTCCTCTCTTTCCAAGTCTCGTAACTCTTTTCCATGGAGCAACACGTAAGAACACATGATCTCCTACATCAAATTCCACGTCCTTTCGATGAAGATCAGCATAACTCTTTTGTCGATCTTGTGAGGTTTTTATACGTTGTCGGATCGTTTGAATCTTTTCTGTAGTCATACGTACCAACTCCGGTCCCAACAACGTTGCTTCACCCACCTCATCCCAGCATACTGGAGAACGACATTTTCTTCCATACAATGCTTCGAATGGAGCCATGCCAATACTTGCTTAATAACTGTTGTTATAGGAGAACTCCACCAATGGCAAGAACTTGTCCCAACTTCTCTTGAAGTCAAAGACACAGAGTCTTAATAAATCTTCTAGAGTTTGAATAGTCCTCTCTGATTATCCGTCCGTCTGAGGATGATATGCCGAACTAAATCGTAAATCTGTGCCCATAGCTTTTTGTAAACTAACCCAAAATCGTGAAGTGAATCTTGTGTCACGATCAGAAACTATGGATACTGGCATACCATGCAGTCTTACAATCTCGTTTATGTACATACGAGCAAGACGTTCTCAAGTGTATAAGTTTCTCGTATCGGTAAAAAATGAGCAGACTTGGTCAATCTATCAACAATGACCCAAATCGCATCTATACCTTGAGAAACCTCAGGAAGACCGGTAATGAAATCCATGGTAATGTGCTCCCACTTCCATTCTGGAATTTCAAGTGGTTGCAATGGACCTTTTGGTACTTGATACTCCGCTTTGACTCGTTGACAAGTTAGACACCTTGAGATAAACAACGCTATCTCTCTCTTCATATTGCTCCACCAAAATGTATGACGAAGATCATGATACATTTTGGTACTTCCAGGATGGATTGCAAACGGTGTGTTGTGCGCCTCCATCATGATTTCATACTTTAAATCAGGGTTGTTAGGAACACAAAGTCTGGAGTTGACTCGAAGTATTCCTTCTTCATCGATTCTTGCTTCCGGCATAGCACCTTCTTGCACTTTCTTCCTCATACGCATCAGCTCCAGGTCTGTAGCTTGAGCAGCTTTAACCTTATCGATTAAAGTTGGTTCTACTCGTATATTCGCCATCATCACATGGATCCCTGGAGTCTTTAACTCTATCTCCATCCTTTGCAAATCACACAAAATGGGCCTTTGTGTTGACAATATCGCACTCGTACTTGCATATGGTCTTCTACTCAATGCGTCAGCTACCACGTTCGCTTTTCCAGGATGGTATTGAATGGTATGATCATAATCTTTCAACAGTTCAAGCCAACGTCGTTGTCGCATGTTAAGTTCCTTTTGAGTGAAGAAATATTTAAGGCTTTTATGATCCGTAAAGATCTCCACCTTCTCCCCATACAAGTAATGCCTCCAAATTTTAAGTGCAAAGACAACAGCTGCCAACTCTAGATCATGAGTAGGATAATTCATCTCATATTCCTTGAGTTGTCTTGATGCATAGGCTATGACTTTTCCATGTTGCATGAGAACGCATCCCAACCCTTTGCTCGAAGCATCACTGTAGATGACAAATCCCTCCGAGCCAGATGGTATTGTTAGAACAGGTGCTGAAATGAGTCTCCTCTTGAGTTCTTGAAAACTCTGCTCACACTCTTCGCTCCAACCGAACTTTGTATCTTTCCGAGTCAGCTGAGTTAATGGAGTAGCGATTCGAGAAAATCCCTCCACGAATCTCCGATAATAACCAGCTAGACCGAGAAAGCTACGTACTTCGGTTACTGATTTAGGTTGCTCCCAGCTTTGAATTGCTTCAATCTTTGCCGGGTCAACAGATATTCCACGACTTGATACTACGTGCCCAAGGAATGCTACCTCTTCCAGCCAGAATTCGCATTTCTTCAACTTGGCATAAAGTTTGTATTCACGAAGCTTTTGGAGTATCAACTTCAAGTGTTGCTCATGATCTTCACGGCTTTTGGAATAAACAAGGATGTCATCGATAAAGACGACCACAAAGTGATCCAAATATTCCTTGAATACCCTGTTCATCATATCTATGAAGGCAGTAGGAGCATTAGTCAATCCAAAAGACATAACTAAGAATTCATAATGCCTATACCGAGTTCTGAAGGCAGTCTTTAGAATATCCTCAGTTCTAACCTTCAGCTGATGATATTCAGAACGAAGATCGATCTTTGAAAAGAATTGTGCTCCTTGCAACTGGTCAAACAGGTCATTAATACGTGGCAATGGGTACCTATTTTTTATGGTGACATGATTCAACTCCCGATAATCAATACAAAGTCGCATACTCCCATCTTTCTTCTTCACGAACAGAACAGGAGCACCCCAAGGAGAAGTACTAGGACGAATAAAACCAATGTCTAACAATTCCTGCAATTGGGTCTTTAACTCCTGCAGTTCAATAGGAGCCATTCGATATGGGGCTTTGGAAATGGGTTTTGTACCGGGTTCAAGGTCGATACAAAATTCAATTTCACGCTCTGGGGGTAGGCCAGGAAGTTCTTCGGGAAATACGCCAGGAAATTTATTAACAACAGAAATATCATTCAAAGCTGACGTATTTTTGTTTAGATCTGTGACATGAGCTAAGAAAGCTTGACATCCGTTTTTCAATAAACGAATAGCTTTATGGCTTGAGATGACAGCGATTAATTTTAATGGTTTGGTTGCTTGAATTCGCATAATAGGTCGATTAGGAATATGGAAGCTAACAACCTTACGAAAACAATCAATTTTTGCATGATGAGTAGTTAACCAATCAATCCCTAGAATCACGTCAAATGCAAGTATTTTTAATGAAATCAGATGGACAGGTAATGTGTGGGTACCAACTTGAACCAAACAAGACTTATAAACCGTGGATGTAATGAAGGTTTCTCCCAATGGAGTTTCAACTGCTAAGTCAAAGTCTAATTTCTCCGGAATCAAATTTAATCGATGAGCGCAAGTAGGAGAAATAAAAGAATGGGTAGAACCGGTATCAAATAAAGTATAGACTTCGTTAGAGTTTATGATAAGCTTACCCGTGATGACCTCATTCGGGTTCATTGCTCTCTGGGAGTTCACAACAAACGCTCTCCCTTGCACAACCGATTTTGACTTTTCTGGGACGGCCTTTGATGCCTCCATCCTAGCTGAATTTGTCTTCGGTAAACGACAAAATCAGGCTAAATGACCTTCTCTTCCACAATTATAACATGCTTTGGACGGCATCGCGCAGTTTGGACTGATGTGCCCCTCCCCTCCGGATTTGAAACATATGATAGGTGGTCGTTCTCCTTCCTTAACGACAGGTGCTGGTGCTGACGTCTTTCCATCATTGTTGAATCTCCTCTTCTTGAAATGCCCATTCTTATTGTTTTGGCCCTGATTACCACCGAAGTGGTTACCATTTCTGGCCTGTTGATTCCCTCCACGCTTGTTGTCACCGCTTCGATGACTGCTTTCACTAGTATTATCATTTTGCCGGCTGCTCTCTTTTGGTTGCGTTGTCTCGTTATCGCGCTCCACCAACTGAGCCCTATTTATAACATCTGAATACAAACACAGTTTATGAGAAATAAGATGTTGACGTATCTCCGGCTTCAAACCTCTTAAAAACATCCGCGTCATTCTTTCTTCATTATCCACCAGGTGGGACGCAAACCGGGATAACTCCGCAAATTTTGCCCCGTACTGCGACACGGTCATATTATTCTGCTCCAATTTGATGAACTCCACCTCCTTCATGTGACGAATACTCTCAGGAAAGTATTTATCGTTAAACAGCTCTTGGAACTTCTCCCAGGTCATCTTCAGTGCGGCAGGTTGAGTACGCTTTATCGATTCCCACCAGTAATCTGCCTCTCCTCGCAACATAAAGGCGGCAAAGGGAACCTTTTGCTCCTCGGAGCAACCCAAGACATCAAATATCTTGGTGATCTGCTTTATCCATGTTTCAGCTACAAGTGGTTTGGGTTCTCCCTTAAACTCCGGTGGTCCCAGCTCCTTAAACTGTTTAGCGGTGACCGCCTGAGAGTTTCCAGTATTTCCACCTACGTTGTGGACAGGAGACGCTTTCACCTGTTGTTGCATGAATTGCATAAAGCCTCTGAACATTTGATCATTCATCATTTGGTCAGTGTTGTTGTTTGCATGAGGATTGTCACCTTCCTGATGCACATTATCCTGATTATTGATATGTGGTGAATCAACAGTCGCCTGTACTCCATTGCTATTCTCAACATTCTCAGATGCCATTTCCAGATACTGCCACAAAATAAAAATTAATTGATATGTCATATTTTATCCTTATATTTTGACCGACCAATTAGATACCATACAAATAAACTTAGGTAGGTCATACTAGCGAAGGAATTCCCCGTCTCTCCCCTCCTAGTTCTATTCTCACATCTTAGCCAGGGATCATATCCCTAAGCTCTGATACCAACTGTGACGCCCCCAAAATTAGGTATACATCACCCATCTTGGGTCGTCAGATACATAGTACAGAATACAAATACAACTTACTAATACAAATATCGTGTACAATACGACAAAACATAAACTGTGAGTTTGAATACAAATATTATCTTCTAGAGAGTATTCATACTCAAAAGGAGTCCTCATTACATTTATTAACACACCATTACGTAGAATAGTGAGGACTACTAACTAATACTATCATTCGGACCATCACTCCGTTCCCCGACTTGCCCCAGCTACGTTCTCATTTCCTGAAGAGAACAGTGAAAGAAAGGGTGAGCTCAACTAGCCCAGTAAGAAATATTATGACTAAGATAATGCAGAATAAATTATCATTAGCCTTCAACAATGTTAAACTGATAAAATATAATAGACATCAAGTTTAACTGCAGCGGAACAAGCAATCCATTAAAAGAGTCAAGTAGAAAATAAACTTTACTATCTTTTATGATTTAAAAGATTTTCCAACACTGTGATCGCTAAGACTCAGCTTAATAAAATAATCCACATCATCGAATCACCCCTGCACTACGGCCAAAGATATTCGTATATTCATTAATGGTCATGATCATGCCAACAACTGTCCATCAATGCACTACGGCCAATGAGGACTTTTACCACCTCATTTGTAACATTACGGTCATGATTATACCGAATAATCCCTGGTCATAATCATACCAAGTCCATCTATGCACTACAGGCCACAGATGACTTTCAACATTTTATAAACATGAGGATGATGACAATGATATAAGAATTCAATAAAACAAGTTCAAGAATTAATTTATCCAAGAATTAACAACGTCCAAATTGTCAACATGATACTGCATTGTGGAGTAAAATTCAAGAATGATCAGGAGAATATTTTCATGAATAGATACTAGATGAAGCGCAAATATCAAGGATATTCCACTAATTTCATGGAGTATAGAAGTCAAAGTTTTAATCAACTGAGTATAATAAAGAATGGAATAACAAAAGAAATCACCATGCATGCGATAGACCGCACAGACAGGTTATTCTTAACAGAATAATAAATAATGGAACCAGGTCCGGCGTAAAAGCACAGACAGGATATTCCGACAGAATAATAAATAATGGAACCAGGTCCGGCGTAAAAGCACAGACAGGATATTCCGACAGAATAATAAATAATGGAACCAGGTCCGGTGTAAAAGTACAGACAGGATATTCCGACAGAATAATAAATAATGGAACCATGTCCGGTGTAAAACACACAGACAGGATGTTCCAACAGAATAATAACAAGACGGAACCAGGTCCGGTGTAAAACACACAGACAGGATGTTCCAACAGAATAATAATAAAAACGGAACCAGGTCCGGTGTAAAACACACAGACAGGATGTTCCAACAGAATAATAGAAGAATGTCACCAAGTATAGGGTAGATCCGCGTATACAGGTTATTCCAACAGAATAATAAGAAATGGAATAACAACAGTTCTCTTCATGAATAAGAAAGAATAACACCCCTTACCGTTTTAAAGAAGAGCTGAAATAAGGAAGTAGTTAAGTAGCAGAATACTCTTCTTCTCTCTCTCTATAGTTTTTCTCTATAGTTTCTCTCTCTAGAGTTCAGTGAATTCGTAAGAAATAATGAAGGAATGAGCTGCTATTTAT
Source organism: Panax notoginseng (assembly GCA_016801055.1). Taxonomy (NCBI): domain Eukaryota; kingdom Viridiplantae; phylum Streptophyta; class Magnoliopsida; order Apiales; family Araliaceae; genus Panax; species Panax notoginseng. Next base: position 113,582,254 of record CM029023.1, on the reverse strand, counting down.
AGAAAAATAGAATGCATAGCAACTAATCCATGAACGGTCCAGATTGATTACTTTAATCTGACGGTCCATATTTAAAGAAAAATCTTTTAAATAAAATATAATATATTCTATTTATAGAATAACTTTAATAAAGTATTCTGTTTTATATAAAAAGATGTTTCTGTTTTATTACGTTAATAATACGAATAAAACAAAACGTCATTATCGCTAAATAATTCATATTATTAACTGACAATAATTGAATCAAACTGAGTGACTTCTCACATAAGCATTAATAATCAATACCGTGTGCTACTATGCAACCACACGTATTACTGTACTTTTACTACCGAGTAATTCAACAGTAACAATGGTAAAACTTCCGCCGTTATTTTTAATAAACTATTTTTGTCGTTTTCTCAATCCGACAATAATTTTGTTGTGGGGTCCACCAATGATTGTGCCGTCGTACGAATATTCCCCGACCAAACGAATATTTTAAAACAACTTGCTTACTTTGCAAAATTTATAAATATTACCCACAACTATAACATTATATCAAATTAACTCCATAATATTCAAAAATGATATTTATAGAAAATTCATCTTTATTTATAAAAGTTGGGGTTTTACACATAAAGTCTCTGACCATCCCATCATTCACCATTTTATCGGTGTTATTATTTTCATGAGGATTATTGTCCTCTGGTTGCGCATTACCCTGAGCATTGATCGTTGGTGATTCAATGGTCTCATGTGCTTCATTGTTTATCTCAATATTTTCGGATGCCATTTGCAAATACTGCAACAAAACAAGGGTTAATTAACATATAACATATTATCCATATACTTTGACCGACCAATTAAATACCAAATAAACTTAGGTAGGTCATACTAGCGAAGGAATTTCCCGTCTCTCCCCTCCTAGTTCTATTCTCACATCCTAGCCAGGGATCATATCCCTAAGCTCTGATACCAACTGTGACGCTCCCAAAATTAGGTATACATCACCCATCTTAGGTCGTCAGATACAAGGTACAGAATACAAATACAACTTACTAATACAACTGTCGTGTACAATACGACAAAACATAAACTGTGAGTTTGAATACAAATATTATCTTCTAGAGAGTATTCATACTCAAAAGGAGTCCTCATTACATTTATTAACACACTATTACATAGAATAGTGATGACTACTAACTAATACTATCATTCGAACCATCACTCCGTTCCCCGACTTGCCCCAGCTACGTTCTCATTTCCTGAAGAGAACAGTGAAAGAAAGGGTGAGCTCAACTAGCCCAGTAAGAAATATTATGACTAAGATAATGCAGAATAAATTATCATTAGCCTTCAACAATGTTAAACTGATAAAATATAATAGACATCAAGTTTAACTGTAGCGGAACAAGCAATCCATTAAAAGAGTCAAGTAGAAAATAAACTCTACTATCTTTTATGATTTAAAAGATTTTTCAACACTGTTATCGTTGGGACTCAGCTTAATAAAATAATTCACATCATCGAATCACCCCTGCACTACGGCTAAGGATATTCGTGTATTCATTAATGGTCATGATCATGCCAACAACTGTCCATCAATGCACTACGGGCCAATGAGGACTTTTACCACATCATTTGTAACATTACGGTCATGATTATACCGAATAATCCCTGGTCATAATCATACCAAGTTCATCTATGCACTACAGGCCACAGATGACTTTCAACAGAATATAAACATGAGGATGATGACAATGATATAAGAATTCAATAAAATAAGTTCAAGAATTAATTTATCCTGGGATTAATAACGTCCAAATTGTCAACATGATACTGCTTTGTGGAGTAAACTTCAAGACTGATCAGGAGAATATTTTGATGAATAGATACTAGATGAAGCGCAAATGTCAAGGATATTCCACTAATTTCATGGAGTATAGAAGTCAAAACTTAACCAACTGAGTACAATAAAGAATGGAATAACAAAAGAAATCACCATGCATGCGATAGATCGCACAGACAGGTTATTCCAACAGAATAATAAATAATGGAACCAGGTTCGGCGTAAACGCACAGACAGGATATTCCGACAGAATAATAAATAATGGAACCAGGTCCGGTGTAAAACACACAGACAGGATGTTCCAACAGAATAATAACAAGACGGAACCAGGTCCGGTGTAAAACACACAGACAGGATGTTCCAACAGAATAATAATAAAAACAGAACCAGGTCCGATGTAAAACATACAGACAGGATGTTCCAACAGAATAATAATAAAAACGGAACCAGGTCCGGTGTAAAACACACAGACAGGATGTTCCAACAGAATAATAGAAGAATGTCACCAAGTATAGGGTAGACCGCGTATACAGGTTATTCCAACAGAATAATAAAGAATGGAATAACAGAAGTTCTCTTCATGAATATAAAAGAAATAATATTCCCTACCTTAAAAGAACTGGATATTGGAAAAGTGAAGTAGCATAATACTTTTATTCTCTCTCTCTATACTTTCTCTCTCTATAGCTTGAATGAATTCGTGAAAAATAATGAAGCCCTAGGCCTCTATTTATAGAAAAACTGAGGGTGACTCTTCGTCTTAACGAAGGGTCAAATGACTCTTGGTCTTAACGAAGAGTCAAATGACTCTTGGTAATATTGAAGGGACAACTACTATTGACGAAAGTAATTACTATTGACCAAGGTAAATACTATTGACGAAGGTAATTACTATTGACCAAGGTAAATACTATTGACCAAGATAAATACTATTGACGACGGTAATTACTATTGACGACGGTAATTACTATTGACGATGGTAATTACTATTGACGAAGAGACTCTTAGATGATGACATATGGCCCCCCATAAAAATAACCAAACTTACCACAACGTCTCAATTATTGATTTAATAATATAACATATTATACAGATGATACTATGACAATAATTTAAGAGATATGATGCAGCAATTACTGTAGTAATAATTGAGTATAGCTGAGTGACTTCTCACGTAAGCATCAAAAATCAATACCGTGTGCTACTATGCAACCACGCGTATTACTGTACTTTTACTACCGAAAAGTTCAACAGTTTTAACGGTTTTAACGGTAACACCTCAGCCGTTATTTTTATAGAAAGATAATTTTGTCGTTTTCTAACTACGACTATACTTCTGTTGTGGGGTCCACCAATGATTGTGCCGTCGTACGAATATTCCCCGACAAAAAGAATATTCCCCGACCAAACGAATATTTTAAAACAACTTGCTTACTTTGCAAAATTTATAAATAATACCCACAACTATAATATTATATCAAATCCACACCATAATTATTTCGAGAAAATAATTAAATATTTATTCATAAAATCTGGGGTCTCACAAAAATAATAATAATTAATTATACTAATTTGATTTAATTTTGTATATATTATAAAAGAATGTATCGAGTATTTAATAGAAATTGTATCAATCGAGTATGTATCGAATCATAATCGAGAATTCAAGTAGTTTGAATCTTAAACGAGTCGAGTATAACATTACTCAAATTCTACTCATATTTTCATTCGGACTATTTTTTATGCTCAGATTTAGGTCATATTAATAACGAATATGAGTTTCACTCGTATTTTTTCGAGTCGAGTCCGAATCGAACCCAAACTGTTTGGCTCGTTTACAACCTTAATTATTTAGTGGAGTCCATTAGTATAAAAAAAGTATTCATCACTTTATATAATATTGTTGAGTCACTAAAGATAAATTTAGAAGTTTTTTACACTTTTTTCTCTACATTTACTTTTATTAATGTGTGTAAATTGTACTTTACTCATTTTTTGGAGATAGAGAAAGTACTTAATTATAGATATCAATTTTGTCAAAATATATAATCAATAAAAGTATTTTTACCCTTAGAAATTAATAAAAGATGTTTAACTGTTACAATTTTGTGAGGGGGAAAAAACTCATCAAATGATAAACAAAATGTCGGATCGCTCTAAATTTTGATGTGATTTTACAACTCAATAACATAAATTAAGGTGTTAATTTCAATTAACAGTCAAATTAAAGAATAATAATTGAAGTAAAAATGCCTAATCCATAATCATTCTATGTAGAAACCAATTTCATCCCACCCTTAATCCACGGGGTAAATCATTTTATGTAGAAATCAATTTCATCCCAACTTATAAGTAGGTTTTTCCTATTTTAATATTCTTTTGATTTATTTTTTAACTTATAAATTGATTTATAAGTAGTTTTTGAAAAGTAAAAATTTTTTAGTTTTTAAAAATTGACTTAAAAGTCATTTTTAAGTAAGTAAGTTTGACCAAATGTAAAGACTTATACTTTTATTTTACTAATCTTTACAACTTATTTTAACTTATAAGTTTAGCTAAACACCTTTCCAACTTGTTTTAACTTAATTTTTAATTTATAAGTCAAAATAATATCAAACACTTTTATTTAGAAATTATAAATTATAATAAATTAAAACTTATTTTAAATATTAACTTATAAGTCGTTTTAAAATACGCATTCCCGAACAGGCCCCAAGTATTTGCTAAATCACTGTACCAAATGTTTAGTATTTTTGACAATATTACTAGCCGTCTCAAATCATACTAATTATTATGCGACTTAAAATTATTACGAGTTGCTCATCATGGGTTTAAAACTCGTGCCTACTTTACCGCAATTATCATGATCATGATTCATGACTACCTCTTTATTTTAATGAAAAAAAAGCTTTCTTTGTCAATCAAGTCCTAATCCCTTCTTTTTTCCCTCTTGTATCAAAATTTATAAAAATAAATAATTAGCTATAATTAGGGTTTAGTACACACATCTATATAGTACTCCCCCGTTCTTTAATATAGGTCATTTTAGAATTATATATAAGCATTAAGGTAATGATTGTATAGTATTAACTATAATATCAATAGTCTATATTACCCTTATATTGGAATAAAAGATTGTTATTTATTAGACAGAAAATAGTGAGAGGACCAAAGTTATATTTAATATTTGGGGTAATATTAGAAACTAAGCAATTAATTCTTACTTGAAATTCTAAAACGACTTATATTAAGGAACAAAAATATTTTTCTAAAACGATCTATATTAAAGAACGGAGAGAGTACTATTTTTTCATTCCTACTCCCCCTCACCCTTTATTATGTAATATTTTTGTCTTTGTATTGAGTTACTAAATTTAGGATTATTATCCCCTCTATTATGTTTATTCTTCAATTTTTACAATAAATATTCAACGACATAAATAATACATTTAGGCCATATTTATTTATAAAGATTATAATTCATGGGATTATAATTTCGATATTATGATATCTGGTTGAATATAGTATTAAATAGTCTCCTATATTAAGTCATTTTATAATCTCTGGACTAATACTCTCAAGTTTAAATTTAAAAACAAGCAAGACACTTATGATTAATAATTTTATATGAAATATAATTCTTACAAACAAACGTCAAAATAAAATTCGTCACAAATAATTAGTGATACAATAAAATTCGTCGCAAATAATTTTATCACTAAAAACAACAACTTGTCCCTAATTACGGTGTGTTGAGAACAAATAAATATATATTTAGCGATATTTTATACTTTAAGAGACGCATATTAGTCCGTCAACATTATTTTTGTCCTAATTATTTATTGAGTAAATTATAAAAAAATAAAATATAAATTCCAGAACATGCTCAATTAATATTTTATTTTATATAGAGGATAAGAAACCAAGAAGCCTTGATGTAAATTAAATTACAATCAATGAGTGGGGACAAATCTCCATTATGATATAAAACTATGGGCCATATCTGGGGTGGCAAACCTTTGACTTTGCTTCATAGTTGACCAAATATTGTGGCCATAAATCTTTGAAAAGAACTTCACGTGTTCCACATTGTGAACATTATTATAACATGGGGTCCTAAACTATTCAATTAAGGAGCAGTTACAAAGCAACCATACATTATCTATTTTAGATTTAATTATTAAGGGAGATGAGGGAAAAAAAAAAATTAAGTGGTATCACATTTTTCTCTTAAGGAATTAAAAAAAATATTTATCGTTTTATTCTTATTTTATCTTTTACTTTCTCTCCCATCCTTGTATTATCTTGCAGTTTTTTATTTGTAATCATGTAATGTGTGTCAAATAGGACTAATGTGGGATAATAAATTTACAATATATATTTTGGTGATAAAAGATTATACAAAAAGATAATGCAAAATGTGATATATGATAATAATTGATTATAACTATTGGATCTATTCATGTATTATGGTGAAATATCAATTAATTATAATGCAATACATCTTTCATCACCATAATACTCTGTTTTTGAGTTTTAAAATAGACAGAAAAGAAAAGAAATGGACAGAAAATTTAAGTTTTCTTTTCAATTCCTATGTTATTGAGTTTTTTAATAAACGGAAAAAAAAGAAAAGAAATAGACAGAAAACTTGGCTACTTTTCTTGTCAAAGTTTTTCGTGCAAAATTGACTTGGTTTGGACGGAAAAAAATTTGGAATAAATAATATTTTTATAATTCTCACATTATCTTCAACTTTCAATATAATAAATTTTAAATGACAATCCATGTCTCCAATTTTTTTTTATCTACTATGATAAAGAGAAATTTAAACTATGTAACCTTCATAAAGAAATTGATACATAAAAAATATCATATAATTATGCACTGGATGATTAGCGATTACTTTAGAATACATAAGAAACATTCTCACGTAAAGAAAGAATGTTCAGTTTTTATTAGCCTGACTTCCTACCAAAATTATATGGGAAAAATCACTTTTACACTGTTGTAGTTGTCGTATTTTAAATAATTAGTCACTGTACTTTTAAAATATTTAATTAACCCATTATGCTTGTTAAAAATATACAATCAAATCATTTCATCCAATTTAAATAACCGACGTTAACAAATCTGCTTGGGTTATTTACATTGTTTTTTTTGTTCTTGCATCTTATTTCACAAAGCCAACGTGTAGAACAGATAATAGAATTATTATTTTTTGGCATTATCAATACATTTCCAAAAAAAAGAAATTAGTACAATTACTCGAGTAAGGTAACGAGTACAGGAAGCCAAGCACTTCTTTTGAGTAATCGCTGCCGAAACCCTTCAGATTCTGCCTTCTCTTCTAACGGCGACGAGGATACAAAAAAAATCCTTGAGCTTACTCCTTACGCCGACCAATTCCTTCCCCTTCTCCAGAGAATTACTCTACCGATCCGTGGAATCGTCGCTCGTCGCGGGGAGGAAGTCTCCTGCGACTACCGGTTCCGGTACTGTGGCTGAGAAACATTCGGAGTGTCTTACGGCGGCGTAGGTGAATGACAGGACTTACAGTTGGGGTCCGTGTTGGGCTTCCCGCTACGGCGCACTGAGTGGCTAAAAACTTAAATTTTTGGAAAGTCGTCATTGCCGATCTAAAGAAAACTGGTCCTACGAAATTCAATTCAATTAACGAGATTTGAATTTCCTATGGGGTGTGTTTGGGTTTTTTGCCATTTAGATTCTTTTTTTCTTCTGTACACTTGAGAAGTGGAGAGAGAAATAGAGTAGGGGAGGTGTAGCGTTAATTAATTGACGATGGTAATGGATGGGGATGGGAATACATTACAGACGACTTCACTCTTTGCTCTTCTTTCCTCCTCCAACCATTCAAGAAAATTAAGGAGGTTTGAAGTTTGCACATCAGTTCAGGAGGTTGAAGTAGAAGAAAAAGAGGATGAAACATGTAACGCCTCAACTTTTACGAATAAAGATGAATTTTTTATAAATATTATTTTTAAATATTATGGAGTGAATTTGATATAATATTATAGTTGTGGGTAATATTTATAAATTTTATAAAATACGCAAGTTGTTATATAATATTCGATTGGTCGGAAAATATTCGTTTTAACAAAGAATATTCGTACGACGACACAATCATTAGTGAACCCCACAACGAAATTATTATCAGATTGAAAAAACGATAAAAATATCTTTTTATAAAATAACGGCGTAGTTGTTACCGTTAACATTGTTAAAATACCTGGTGGTTAAAATACAGTAATATGCGTTATTGCACAGTAGCACACGGTATTGCACAGTATTTTTAAATTATTGATTCTTACGTAAGAAGACACTACCCAATAATTGTTACAGTAATTACTGTTCAATATTTTATTTTATTGATTCAATAATTGCTACGTTGATGTTTTATATTATTGTTGTTTCAATAATTATCACTGCACAGTATTTCCCATTATCAGATCAATAATTCATAATATTTAAATAATATTATTAGATAGCATTATTGGCAATATCTAAAAAGTTCTGTCAAGCAGAGATTTGGTCACCTAATTGCGCGCCAGTAAGGAGAAATTGTAAGACCCCAACTTTTATAAATAAAGAAGAATTTTCTATAAATATCATTTTTGAATATTATGGAGTTAATTTGATATAATGTTATAGTTGTGGGTAATATTTATAAATTTTGCAAAGTACGCAAGTTGTTATATAATATTCGATTGGTCGGGGAATATTCGTTTTAACAGGGAATATTCGTACAACGACATAATCATTGGTGGACCCCACAACGAAATTATTATCGGATTGAGAAAACGATAAAAATATTTTATTAAAAATAACGACGGAAATTTTACCATTGTTACTGTTGAACTACTCGGTAGTAAAAGTACAGTAATACGTGTGGTTGCATAGTAGCACACAGTATTGTCAGTTATTCGTATTATTAACGTAATAAAACAGAAACATCTTTTTATATAAAACAGAATACTTTATTAAAGTTATTCTATAAATAGAATATATTATATTTTATTTAAAAGATTTTTCTTTAAATATGGACCGTCAGATTAAAGTAATCAATCTGGACCGTTCATGGATTAGTTACTATGCATTCTATTTTTCTATAAATAGCAGCTCATTCCTTCATTATTTCTTACGAATTCACTGAACTCTAGAGAGAGAAACTATAGAGAGAAACTATAGAGAGAGAGAAGAAGAGTATTCTGCTACTTAACTACTTCCTTATTTCAGCTCGTCTTTAAAACGGTAAGGGGTGTTATTCTTTCTTATTCATGAAGAGAACTGTTGTTATTCCATTTCTTATTATTCTGTTGAAATAACCTGTATACGCGGATCTACCCTATACTTGGTGACATTCTTCTATTATTCTGTTGGAACATCCTGTCTGTGTGTTTTACATCGGACCTGGTTCCATTATTTATTATTCTGTCGGAATATCCTGTCTGTGTGTTTTACACCGGACCTGGTTTCATTATTTATTATTCTGTCGGAATATCCTGTCTGTGTGTTTTACACCGAACCTGGTTCCATTATTTATTATTCTGTCGGAATATCCTGTCTGTGCGTTTATGCCGGACCTGGTTCCATTATTTATTATTCTGTTGAAATAACCTGTTTGTGCGGTCTATCGCATGCATGGTGATTTTTTTTGTTATTCCATTCTTTATTGTACTCAATTGGTTAAGTTTTGACTTCTATACTCCATGAAATTTGTGGAATATCATTGATAATTGCGTTTCATCCAGTATCTTTTCATGAAAATATTCTTCTAAGTATTCTTGAATTTTACTCCACAAAGCAGTATCATGTTGACAATTTGGACGTTGTTAATTCTTGGATAAATTAATTCTTGAACTTGTTTTATTGAATTCTTATATCATTGTCATCATCCTCATGTTTATAAAATGTTAAAAGTCATCTGTGGCCTGTAGTGCATAGATGGACTTGGTATGATTATGACCAAGGATTATTCGGTATAATCATGACCGTAATGTTACAAATGATGTGGTAAAAGTTCTCATTGGCCCGTAGTGCATTGATGGACAGTTGTTGGCATGATCATGACCATTAATGAATATACGAATATCATTGGCCGTAGTGCAGGGGTGATTCGATGATGTGGATTATTTTATTAAGCTGAGTCTCAGCGATCACAGTGTTGAAAAATCTTTTAAATCATAAAAGATAGTAGAGTTTATTTTCTACTTGACTCTTTTAATGGATTGCTTGTTCCGCTGCAGTTAAACTTGATGTCTATTACATTTTATCAGTTTAACATTGTTGAAAGCTAATGATAATTTATTCTGCATTATCTTAGTCATGATATTTCTTACTGGACTAGTTGAGCTCACCCTTTCTTTCACTGTTCTCTTCAGGAAATGAGAACGTAGCTGGGACAAGTCGGGGAACGGAGTGATGGTCCGAATGATAGTATTAGTTAGTAGTCCTCACTATTCTATGTAATGGTGTGTTAATAAAAGTAATGAGGACTCCTTTTGAGTATGAATACTCTCTAGAAGATAATATTTGTATTCAAATTCACAGTTTATGTTTTATCGTATTGTACACGACAGTTGTATTAGTAAGTTGTATTTGTATTTTGTACTATGTATCTGACGACCCAAGATGGGTGATGTATACCTAATTTTGGGGGCGTCACAGTTGGTATCAGAGCTTAGGGATATGATCCCTGGCTAAGATGTGAGAATAGAACTAGGAGAGGAGAGACGAGGATTTTCTTCGGTAGTATGACCTACCTAAGTTTATTTGCATGGTATTTAATTGGTCGATCATAATATAAGGATAATATATGACATATCAATTAACTTTTATTTTGTGGCAGTATCTGAAAATGGCATCTGAGAATGTTGAGAATAGCAATAGAGTATAGACGATTATTGATTCACCACATATCAATAATCAGGATAATGTTCATCAGGAAGGTGACAATCCTCATGCAAACAACAACACTGACCAGATGATGAATGATGGAATGTTCAGAGGTTTTATGCAATTTATGCAACAACAGGTGAAAGCGGCTCCTGTCCACAACGTAGGTGGAAATACTGGAAACTCTCAGGCGGTCATCGCTAAACAGTTTAAGGAGCTGGGACCACCGGAGTTTAAGGGAGAACCCAAACCACTTGTAGCTGAAACATGGATAAAGCAGATCACTAAGATATTTGATGTCTTGGGTTGCTCCGAGGAGCAAAAGGTTCCCTTTGCCGCCTTTATGTTGCGAGGAGAGGCAGATTACTGGTGGGAATCGATAAAGCGTACTCAACCTGCCGCACTGAAGATGTCTTGGGAGAAGTTCCAAGAGCTGTTTAACGACAAATACTTTCCCGAGAGTATTCGTCACATGAAGGAGGTGGAGTTCATCAAATTGGAGCAGAATAATATGACCGTGTCGCAGTACGAGGCAAAATTTGCGGAGTTATCCCGGTTTGCGTCCCACCTGGTGGATAATGAAGAAAGAATGACGCGGATGTTTTTAAGAGGTTTGAAGCCGGAGATACGTCAACATCTTGTTTCTCATAAATTGTGTTTGTATTCAGATGTTGTAAATAGGGCTCAGTTGGTGGAGCGCGATAACGAGACAACGCAACCAAAAGAGAGCAGCCGGCAAAATGATAATACCAGTGAAAGCAGTCATCGAAGCGGTGACAACAAGCGTGGAGGGAATCAACAGGCCAGAAATGGTAACCACTTCGGTGGTAATCAGGGCCAAAATAATAAGAATGGGCATTTCAAGAAGAGGAGATTCAACAATGATGGAAAAACGTCAGCACCAGCACCTGTCGTTAAGGAAGGAGAACGACCACCTATCATATGTTTCAAATGCGGAGGGGAGGGGCACATCAGTCCAAACTGCGCGATGCCGTCCAAAGCATGTTATAATTGTGGAAGAGAAGGTCATTTAGCCCGATTTTGTCGTTTACCGAAGACAAATTTAGCTAGGATGGAGGCACCAAAGGCCGTCCCAGAAAAGTCAAAACCGGTTGTGCAAGGGAGAGCGTTTGTTGTGAACTCCCAGAAAGCAAGGAACCCGAATGAGGTCATCACGGGTAAGCTTATCATAAACTCTAACGAAGTATATACTTTATTTGATACCGGTTCTACCCATTCTTTTATTTCTCCTACTTGCGCTCATCGATTAAATTTGATTCCGGAGAAATTAGACTTTGACTTAGCAGTTGAAACTCCATTGGGAGAAAGCTTCATTACATCCACGGTTTATAAGTCTTGTTTGGTTCAAGTTGGTACCCACACATTACCTATCGATCTTATTTCATTAAAAATACTTGCATTTGACGTGATTCTAGGGATTGATTGGTTAACTACTCATCATTTAAAAATTGATTATTTTCGTAAGGTTGTTAGCTTTCATATTCCTAATCGACCTATTATGCGAATTCAAGCAACCAAACCTTTAAAATCAATCGCTGTTATCTCAAGCCATAAAGCTATTCGTTTATTGAAAAACGGATGTCAAGCTTTCTTAGCTCATGTCACAGATCTAAACAAAAATACGTCAGCTTTGAATGATATTTCTGTTGTTAATAAATTTCCTGACGTATTTCCCGAAGAACTTCCTGGCCTACCCCCAGAGCGTGAAATTGAATTTTGTATCGACCTTGAACCCGGTACAAAACTCATTTCCAAAGCCCCATATCGAATGGCTCCTATTGAACTTCAGGAGTTAAAGACCCAACTGCAGGAATTGTTAGACATTGGTTTTATTCGTCCTAGTACTTCTCCTTGGGGTGCTCCTGTTCTGTTCGTGAAGAAGAAAGATGGGAGTATGCGACTTTGTATTGATTATCGGGAGTTGAATCATGTCACCATCAAAAATAGGTACCCATTGCCACGTATTGATGACCTGTTTGACCAGTTGCAAGGAGCACAATTCTTTTCAAAGATCGATCTTCGTTCTGGATATCATCAGCTGAAGGTTAGAACTGAAGATATTCCAAAGACGGCTTTCAGAACTCGGTATGGACATTATGAATTCTTAGTTATGTCTTTTGGATTGACTAATGCTCCTGCTGCCTTCATGGATATGATGAACAGGGTATTTAAGGAATATTTGGATCACTTTGTGGTCGTCTTTATCGATGACATCCTTGTTTATTCCAAAAGCCGTGAAGATCATGAGCAACACTTGAGGCTGGTACTCCAAAAGCTTCGTGAATACAAACTTTATGCCAAGTTGAAGAAATGCGAGTTCTGGCTGGAAGAGGTAGCATTCCTTGGGCACGTAGTATCAAGTCGTGGAATATCTGTTGACCCGGCAAAGATTGAAGCTATTCAAAGCTGGGAGCAACCTAAATCAGTAACCGAAGTACGTAGCTTTCTCGGTCTAGCTGGTTATTATCGGAGATTCGTGGAAGGATTTTCTCGAATCGCTACTCCATTAACTCAGCTGACTCGGAAAGATACAAAGTTCGGTTGGAGCGAAGAATGTGAGCAGAGTTTTCAAGAACTCAAGAGGAGACTCATTTCAGCACCTGTTCTAACAATACCATCTGGCTCGGAGGGATTTGTCATCTACAGTGATGCTTCGAGCAAAGGGTTGGGATGCGTTCTCATGCAACATGGAAAAGTCATAGCCTATGCATCAAGACAACTCAAGGAATATGAGAGGAATTATCCTACTCATGATCTAGAGTTGGCAGCTGTTGTCTTTGCACTTAAAATTTGGAGGCATTACTTGTATGGGGAGAAGGTGGAGATCTTTACGGATCATAAAAGCCTCAAATATTTCTTCACTCAAAAGGAACTCAACATGCGACAACGACGTTGGCTTGAACTGTTGAAAGATTATGATCATACCATTCAATATCATCCTGGAAAAGCGAACGTGGTAGCTGACGCATTGAGTAGAAGATCATATGCAAGTACGAGTGCGATATTGTCAACACAAAGACCCATTTTGTGTGATTTGCAAAGGATGGAGATAGAGTTAAAGACTCCAGGGACCCATGTGATGATGACGAATATACGAGTAGAACCGACTTTAATCGATAAAGTTAAAGCTGCTCAAGCTACAGACCTGGAGCTGATGCGTATGAGAAAGAAAGTGCAAGAAGGTGCTATGCCGGAAGCAAGAATCGATGAAGAAGGAATACTTCGAGTCAACTCCAGACTTTGTGTTCCTAACAACCCTGATTTAAAGTATGAAATCATGATGGAGGCGCACAACACACCGTTTGCAATCCATCCTGGAAGTACCAAAATGTATCATGATCTTCGTCATACATTTTGGTGGAGCAATATGAAGAGAGAGATAGCGTTGTTTATCTCAAGGTGTCTAACTTGTCAACGAGTCAAAGCGGAGCATCAAGTACCAAAAGGTCCATTGCAACCACTTGAAATTCCAGAATGGAAGTGGGAGCACATTACCATGGATTTCGTTACCGGTCTTCCAAGGGTTTCTCAAGGTATTGATGCGATTTGGGTCATTGTTGATAGATTGACCAAGTCTGCTCATTTCTTACCGATACGAGAAACTTATACACTTGAACGTCTTGCTCGTATGTACATAAACGAGATTGTAAGACTGCATGGTATGCCAGTATCCATAGTTTCTGACCGAGACCCAAGATTCACTTCACGATTTTGGGTTAGTTTACAAAAAGCTATGGGCACGGAGTTACGATTTAGTTCAGCATATCATCCTCAGACGGACGGACAATCAGAGAGGACTATTCAAACTCTTGAAGATCTATTAAGACTCTGTGTCTTTGACTTCAAGGGAAGTTGGGACAAGTTCTTACCATTGGTGGAGTTTTCCTACAACAACAGTTATCAAGCAAGTATTGGCATGGCTCCATTCGAAGCATTGTATGGAAGAAAATGTCGTTCTCCAGTATGCTGGGATGAGGTGGGTGAAGCAACGTTGTTGGGACCGGAGTTGGTACGTATGACTACAGAAAAGATTCAAACGATCCGACAACGTATAAAAACCTCACAAGATCGACAAAAGAGTTATGCTGATCTTCATCGAAAGGACGTGGAATTTGATGTAGGAGATCATGTGTTCTTACGTGTTGCTCCATGGAAAGGAGTTACGAGATTTGGAAAGAGAGGAAAGCTCAATCCTCGATTCATCGGTCCATTTTTAATCCTCGATCGAGTAGGAACTGTGGCTTATAGACTCGCTTTACCGCCAAGTATGTCTCGTGTTCATAACATTTTTCACATATCCATGTTACGCAAATATGTGGAAGACCCGAACCACATTATTGAGTTAGAACCGGACGAAATAGCGGAAGATTTGACGTATGAAGAAGTTCCTGTTCAAATCTTGGATAAGAAGAAACATATTCTACGCTCCAAGGTTATACCTCAAGTCAAAGTTTTGTGGAGAAACCACGATGTTGAGGAAATGACTTGGGAGTTAGAATCTGAAATGAAATCAAGGTATCCTTACCTCTTTGACATACCAGGTACGTACCCTAATTTCGAGGGCGAAATTTCATAAGAAGGGGAGGTTGTAAGACCCCAACTTTTATAAATAAAGATGAATTTTCTATAAATATCATTTTTGAATATTATGGAGTTAATTTGATATAATGTTATAGTTGTGGGTAATATTTATAAATTTTGCAAAGTACGCAAGTTGTTATATAATATTCGATTGGTCGGGGAATATTCGTTTTAACAGGGAATATTCGTACAACGACACAATCATTGGTGGACCCCACAACGGAATTATTGTCGGATTGAGAAAACGACAAAAATATTTTATTAAAAATAACGGCAGAAATTTTACCATTGTTACTGTTGAACTACTCGGTAGTAAAAGTACAGTAATACGTGTGGTTGCATAGTAGCACACGGTATTGATTATTAATGCTTATGTGAGAAGTCACTCAGTTTGATTCAATTATTGTCAGTTAATAATATGAATTATTTAGCGATAATGACGTTTTGTTTTTTTCGTATTATTAACGTAATAAAACAGAAACATCTTTTTATATAAAACAGAATACTTTATTAAAGTTATTCTATAAATAGAATATATTATATTTTATTTAAAAGATTTTTCTTTAAATATGGACCGTCAGATTAAAGTAATCAATCTGGACCGTTCATGAATTAGTTACTATGCATTCTATTTTTCTATAAATAGCAGCTCATTCCTTCATTATTTCTTACGAATTCACTGAACTCTAGAGAGAGAAACTATAGAGAGAAACTATAGAGAGAGAGAAGAAGAGTATTCTGCTACTTAACTACTTCCTTATTTCAGCTCGTCTTTAAAACGGTAAGGGGTGTTATTCTTTCTTATTCATGAAGAGAACTGTTGTTATTCTATTTCTTATTATTCTGTTGGAATAACCTGTATACGCGGATCTACCCTATACTTGGTGACATTCTTCTATTATTCTGTTGGAACATCCTGTCTGTGTGTTTTACACCGGACCTGGTTCCATTATTTATTATTCTGTCGGAATATCCTGTCTGTGTGTTTTACACCGGACCTGGTTCTATTATTTATTATTCTGTCGGAATATCCTGTCTGTGTATTTTACACAGGACCTGGTTCCATTATTTATTATTCTGTCAGAATATCCTGTCTGTGCGTTTACGCCGGACCTGGTTCCATTATTTATTATTCTGTTGGAATAACCTGTTTGTGCGGTATATCGCATGCATGGTGATTTCTTTTGTTATTCCATTCTTTATGGTACTCAATTGGTTAAGTTTTGACTTCTATACTCCATGAAATTTGTAGAATATCCTTGATAATTGCGTTTCATCCAGTATCTTTTCATGAAAATATTCTTCTAAGTATTCTTGAATTTTACTCCACAGAGCAGTATCATGTTGACAATTTGGACGTTGTTAATTCTTGGATAAATTAATTCTTGAACTTGTTTTATTGAATTCTTATATCATTGTCATCATCCTCATGTTTATAAAATATTGAAAGTCATCTGTGGCCTGTAGTGCATAGATGGACTTGGTATGATTATGACCAAGGATTATTCGGTATAATCATGACCGTAATGTTATAAATGATGTGGTAAAAGTCCTCATTGGCCCGTAGTGCATTGATGGACAGTTGTTGGCATGATCATGACCATTAATGAATATACGAATATCATTGGCCGTAGTGCAGGGGTGATTCGATGATGTGGATTATTTTATTAAGCTGAGTCTCAGCGATCACAGTGTTAGAAAATCTTTTAAATCATAAAAGATAGTAGAGTTTATTTTCTACTTGACTCTTTTAATGGATTGCTTGTTCCGCTGCAGTTAAACTTGATGTCTATTATATTTTATCAGTTTAACATTGTTGAAGGCTAATGATAATTTATTCTGCATTATCTTAGTCATAATATTTCTTACTGGGCTAGTTGAGCTCACCCTTTCTTTCACTGTTCTCTTCAGGAAATGAGAACGTAGCTGGGGCAAGTCGGGGAACGGAGTGATGGTCCGAATGATAGTATTAGTTAGTAGTCCTCACTATTCTATGTAATGGTGTGTTAATAAATGTAATGAGGACTCCTTTTGAGTATGAATACTCTCTAGAAGATAATATTTGTATTCAAACTCACAGTTTATGTTTTGTCGTATTGTACACGACAGTTGTATTAGTAAGTTGTATTTGTATTTTGTACTATGTATCTGACGACCCAAGATGGGTGATGTATACCTAATTTTGGGGGCGTCACAGAAATCCTTATTAGAAAGCCACCTCTTTCTTGGGAACGGCCTGGTTGTCATAATTGTGATTCTGTAATATTATTTGTGAATAATTAATTATTAATTTATATGATAAGAAAATATGACTTTTTATGTGAATATAAATGACGAAATTAATGTTGAGGTGTTTTGTCGGAATGAAAGTATTAAAAATCAAATCAGTGTTCTTAAAACTCTATTGCGTGAGTTATAATTTTGATCCGACCGTTGGATCGTTGTGATTTTTGGATATGTTATGCATATATAAGTTGAGTATATGTCCACATATTTTGAACCGTTAAAAATTAGCGTATGGTTTGTTATGAAATTTAAGAGGTGTTAAAAATCATCCGTTTGTGGATTTCGGATATTTTCTGTTTGGAATTTGAAAAAATTTTCTTCTACAAAGTTGTTGAGAATTCGATTTTGTATGGAATGGACACAAAATACGTATTTTTCTGATAAAAGGGCTATTTATTATGAATTATTGAAGTTTCAAAAATTAAATATTTTTATTAAAAATATGAGTGGGCCCCACTTTTTGTTGGTGTGGAAAAATCTAATTTTTGGTGGGGCCCACTGGTGGTGGCTGAATTTTAGTCTAAGAGGTGTGCGTAGAAATTTTTTGAAAATCATATTATTTTATTATTTAGTCTCCTATGGCGTTCTAGCATTTTTCTATAAATAGGCGTTTAGGTTAGAATTGAAAATCACACCAGAATCAGAGAATTCTTCTTCTATAATTTTCAGCGTATTTCTTTAGAGTTTTAGAAAGTTTTGAGGGTAGGAAACAGTGAAAGTTTTCTTCAAGAATATCTCCGCTATACCAGTTGGAATACTCTTCTTTTCAAGGTAAGGGATGTTATTTTTGTTCAATATTCGCTTGAAATAATATTTTCTTTCATACACTGTAGTATATAAGTAATATTATTTTATTTCAGATTTCGAATTCTATACTCGTTTGTTAAAATTTTGGCTTCTATACCCCCATGAAATTAGTAGAATATCCTTGATATTTGCGTTTCATCTAGTATCTTTTCATGGAAATATTATTTGAGTATTCTTGATAAGTTTTAACTTTTTCATACCGGAGTACTATTCACGAGATTACTATTCCTGAAGTACTATTCACGGAATACTATTCACTCGAGTACTATTCACCCGGGGTACTATTCAGGATAAAAATTGATTCGTTTTTGGTCCAAATTATTTTTGGTACAATATTATTCTTGAATTTTACTCCACAAAGCAGTATCATGTTGACAATTTGGACGTTATTGATTTCTGATAAATTAAATTATAAATTTTTAAAAATTTATCCTTGAACTTGTTTTTATTGAATTCTTATATCATTGTCATCATCCTCATGTTTATATTATGTTGAAAGTCATCTGTGGCTTGTAGTGCATAGATGGACTTGGTATGATTATGACCAGGGATTATTCGGTATAATCATGACCGTAATATTATAAATGATGTGATAAAAGTTCTCATTGGCCCGTAGTGCATTGACGGACATTTGTTGACATGATCATGACCATTGGTGTATACACGAATATCCTTGGCCCGTAGTGCATGGATAATTTGTGGTCGTGATACTAATGAATATCCTTGGTCGTAGTGCAGGGATGATGTGGATTATTTATTAAGCTGAGTCTCAGCGATAAAAGTGATGAAAAACCTTTTAAATCATAGAAGATAGTAGATTTTATTCTCTACTTGACTCTTCTAATGGATTACTTGTTCCGCTGCAGTTAAACTTGATGTTTGTTATATTTTATTAGTTTAACACTGTTGAAGGCTAAAGATAAATTATTCTGCATTATCTTAGTCATAATATTTCTTATTGGGCTAGTTGAGCTCACCTTTTTACTTTCATTGTCCTCTTCAAGAAATGGGAACGTAGCCGGGATTAGTTGGGGAACGGAGTGACGGTCCAGATGATAGCATTAGTAGTTCTCACTATTCTATAAAGTAGTGTGATAATAATTATATTGAGGACTCCATTTGAGTTGAATACTATCTAGAAGACAATATTCGTTTTAAAACTCTCAGTTTATGTTTTGTCGTATTTTACACGACAGTTGTATTTGAATTTTGTACCATGTACTTGGCGACTTAAGATGGGTGATGTATACCTATTTTGGAGGCGTCACAGTTGGTATCAAAGCTTAGGGATATGATCCTTGACTGAGATGTGAGACAAAAACTAAGAGAAGAGAGACGGGAAATTCCTTCGCTAGTATGACCTACCTAAGTTTATTTGGTATTTAATTGGTCGGTCAGAGTATAGGGATAATGTGTGACATGTTAATTAACCCTTGTTTTGTGGCAGTATTTAAAAATGACATCTGAGAATGTTGAGAATAACAATGGAGCACAGGAGACCGTTGAGTCTCCACAGATCAACAATCAAGTTAATGTACATCAGGAAGGCAACAATCCTTATGCAAACAACACTGACCAAATTATGAATGATAGAATGTTCAGAGGCTTTCTACAATTCATGCAACATCAGGCAAGAGAGACTCCTATCTGAAATACAGGTGGAAACACTGGAAACTCTTGGACGGTCACTGCTAAACAGTTCAAGGAGCTGGGACTACCGAAGTTTTTTGGAGAGCCAAAATCACTTAAGGCGGAGACGTGGATAAAGCAGATCAACAAGATATTTGATGTCTTGGGATGCTCTGAGGAGCAAAATGTTCCCTTTGCCACCTTCATGTTGCGGGTAGAAGTAGATTACTGATGAGAATCTGTAAAGCGTACTCAACCTGCCGCACTGAATATGTCTTGGGAGAAGTTCCAAGAACCGTTCAACGACAAGTACTTTTCTGAAAGTATTCGTCACATGAAAGAGGTAGAGTTCATTAAACTGGAGCAAAACAACATGACCATGTCACAGTACGAAGCCAAGTTTGCTGAGTTGTCCCTGTTTGCGTCCCACTTAGTTGATAATGAGGAGAGAATGACGCGGATGTTTCTAAGAGGTTTGAAACCCAAGAAACGTTAATACCTTATCTCTCAAAAACTTTGCTTATATTTAGATGTTGTGTATAGGGCTCAGTTATTAGAACGTGATAATGAGTTAACCCAACCAAGAGAGAGCAGTCGATAAAATGATAATACCAGTGGCAGCAGTCATCGAAGCGGTGACAACGAACGTGAAGGGAATCAACATGCTAGAAATGGTAACCACTTCGGTGGTAATCATGGCCAAGACAATAAGAGTGGACATTTCAAGAAGAGGAGATTCAATAATGATGGAAAGACGTCAGCACCAGCACCCGTTGTTAAGGAAGGAGAACGACCACCTATCATATGCTTCAAATGCGGAGGGGAGGGACACATCAGTCCAAACTGCGAGATGGAATCCAAAGCGTGTTATAATTGTGGAAGAGAATGTCACCTAGCCCGATTTTATCGTGCACCAAAGACAAGTCCAAGCTGGGATGGAGGCACCAAAGGTCGTCCCATAAAAGTCAAAACCGGTAGTTCAAAGGAGAGCGTTTGCCGTGACCTCCCAGAAAGCAAGGAACCCGAACGAGGTCATCACGGGTAAGCTTATCATAAACTTTAGCGAAGTCTATACCTTATTTGATACCGGTTCTACCCATTCTTTTATTTCTCCTACTTGAGCTCAATGTTTAAATTTGACTCCGGAGAAATTAGGCTTTGACTTATCTGTTGAAACTCCATTGGTAGAAACCCCCATTATATCCACTGTTTATAAGTCTTGTTTGGTTCAAATCGATACCCTCACATTACCTGTCGATCTTATTTTATTAAAAATACATACATTTGACGTAATTTTAGGGATTGATTGGTTAACTACTCATCATGTAAAATTGATTATTTTCGTAAGGTTGTTAGCTTTCATATTCCTAACCAACCTATTATACGAATTCTAGCAACCAAACCATTAAAATCAATCATTGTCATCTCAAGCCATAAAGCTATTCGTTTATTAAAAAATGAATGTCAAGCTTTCTTAGCTCATGTCACGGATTTAAACAAAAATACGTCAGTTTTGAATGATATTTCTATTGTTAATAAATTTCCTGACGTATTCCTTGAAGAACTTCCTGGCCTACCCCCAAAGAGAGAAATTAAATTTTGTATCGACCTTAAACTTGGTACAAAACTCATTTTCAAAGCCCCATATCGATTGGCTCCTATTAAACTTCAGGAATTAAAGACCCAATTGCAGGAATTATTAGACATTAGTTTCATTCGTCCTAGTACGTCTCCTTGGGGTGTTCCTGTTCTATTCGTGAAGAAGAAAGATGAGAGTATGCGACTTTGTATTGATTATCGGGAGTTGAATCATGTCACCATCAAGAATAGGTACCCATTACCACGTATTGATGACCTGTTTGACCAGTTGTAATGTGCCAAATTCTTTTCAAAGATCGATCTTCATTCTGGATATCATCAATTAAAGGTTAGAACCGATGACATTCCAAAGATGGCTTTTAGAACTCGGTACGGGCATTATGTGTAAGACCCCGAATTTTATGAAATAAAAGTATTCAATTTTTCTTATAATTACTATTCAGTAAATGGTTAAATTGATAAAAGTTTAAAGTTATGAATGAAATATGATTTTTTTTCAAAATAAGCAAGTGGTTATAAAATAATCATTGTTGTCGGGGAATATTCGTTTGGTCGTGGAATATTCTTTCTGTCGGGGAATATTCGTACGACGGCGCAGCTATTTGTGGGCCCCATAACAGAATAACTGTCGGGTGAAGAAAACGATAAATTTGAGTTTTTACAAATAACGGCGTAGTTGTTACTGTTAACACTGTTGGAATACCCGGTGATTAAAATACAGTAATACGCGTTATTGCACAGTAGCACACGGTATTGCACAGTATTTTTAAAATTATTGATTCTTACGTAAGAAGGCACTACTCAATAATTGTTACAGTAATTACTGTTCAATATTTTATTTTATTGATTCAATAATTGCTACGTTGAAATTTTATATTGTTGTTGTTCAATAATTGTTGTTGCACAGTATTTCCCATTATCAGATCAATAATTCATATTATTTGAATAATATTATTAGATAACATTATTGGCAATGACTAGAAAGTTCTATCTAAGGAGAGGTTTGATCATCTAATTGCGCGCCAGTAAGGAAAAATCCTTATTGGAAAGCCCCCTCTTTCCTGGGAACGGCCTGGTTGTCATAAATGTGATTCTGTAATATTATTTGTGAATAATTAATTATTGATTCGTATGATAAGGAAATATTTATTTTATGTGGATATAAACGAGGGACATATTTTTGTGGTTAAAAATGAAGGAGTTAATGTTGAGGTTTTTATCAGTATTTTTGTTGGAATGGAGGTATTAAAAATTAGGGTTTTTGAGATATTTTGCGGGGGTTATAATTTTTAATCCGACCGTTGGATCGTGGTAATTTTTGAATATGTTATACATATATAAGTTGAGTATATGCCCACAAATTTTGAACCGTTAAAAATGAACGTATGATTTATTATGAATTTTACGAGATGACTGGTTCAGAAATTGTTGAATTTTCGGAGTTTATCATTTTGGTGGAAAATTCTAGAATTGGTGGGCCCCACTTGTGGTTGGTGAAGAAATGTGCTGAATTATATTTCAAATGTGGTGGGTGGGAATAGTAGCAGGTAAAGCCATCAGGTTGCAGGTCAAACCTACCAAAATTTTCCTATAAATAGAGGGCTAAGTTAGAATTGAAAATCACACCAGAAACATAAGCTTTCTCTCTTTCTCTCTCTATATTATGAAGCATATTTTGTGAGTATTTAGATACTTTGAGAGTTGCTATTCAGTGCAAGTTTCCTTCGGCTTTGCATATCGGTCAGAAGTACTGCTCTTTTGAGGTAAGGGATAGTATGGGATAGTAAGGGATTTTAAGGGTTGTTATGTTTTTCAGTTTCGTAATTTTTCTGAACTTCAAAAATTCTGGAAAAATTTGAAATGATATTTTGATGAGTTTTCTTGATTGTGTCCAAAAATGGTGATTTTTGGATGTATAGATTGAGAGTTATGAATTTTATGAGAAAAGACTATTTTAAAAGTAACTGCTTATAATTTCTTGTGGTTAACTCCAAAATTGATGAAATTTTTATTGGGAGTACATGTATATGATGGAAGTATACTCTGCTAATTTCAGAATTTTTGGACAAAAGTATAATTTTTGATAAATGTCTAAATATTCGGTTGTTTTGGCCATATGAAAAATAGTAAATGACTTTTAAAAATTCTGAGAAAAATATATGTTCACTATGGGACTATATTATGCTAAATCCCAGAAAAAAAATATTTTTAGAACTGATTTGGTATTTTTCATGAAAATGGTCTAGTTATGAGTAAATGAATTAAATATGTTTTGTGAAGAAAGAAAATTGGAAAATAGGATTTTATGGCTTGAGAATCCTATATGAGGTATATGCAGATTTTTGGTGAAGGTTTTGGTTATTGATGATGAAATTGTAAGAGTTGGCATTTTATGATGATTAAATGCATTAATTAGTAAAGTGTAAACAATTAAAATAAATTGTTTATAAATTTAAGTAATGTTATTCTTTCAATATCATTATACCGAAATATTGGTATGGATTTTATTGTGGAATTTCTACCTTTTTGAGTCGGTGTTACTATTCATGAGTTACTATTCACGAGTTACTATTCATGAGTTACTATTCACGAGTTACTATTCACGACAAAATTGGTTTCTTTTACTAACCAAATTATAGTTGATTTATGAATATTACTCTTGAGATTAAATCTATATGTTAATTATATTGATTTTATTATCATATATAACATTTTTATAACCCTGATGTTGAATTTCTCTTTCACTGGAGTGTAAAGATGGGTAGATTATTGGTATGATCATGACTAGGGTTCTCTTTGGCCTGTAGTGCAAAGTTGAATTGTGACTGGTATGATCATGACCATTGAATTTACAATTGAATATCTTTAGCTTAAGTGTAAAGATGAATTGATTAACATGGTTATAATTATGGTGTATATAAATTCTGAAATGATTATATATTTCTTTGAGATATGAATATATTTGGCCTGTAGTGCAAATATTAATTGTTGAGGAATATCTTTGGCCTGTAGTGCAAAGATGAATTGTAGATGAATATCTTTGGCCAGTAATGCAAAGATGAACTGTTGATGAATATCTTTGGCCTGTAGTGCAAAGATGACTTGTTGATGAATATCTTTGGCCCGTAGTGCAAAGATGAAGTTATTAGTATGATTATGAACAGGAATTGTGATTTGGTATAACCATTATCTTTGATGTTTCAGGTAAAGACAGGTGATGAAAATATTCTTCGTCCTGGGTGCGAAGAAAAATTTATAGTCACAATTATGATTATGAGTTATTCATATGATTGTGGAAAGGAACTGTTGAGTGATGTTACAGGGATAAAACATTGTTGGTGGATTTTTAACATGGAGAAGATAATAGACTTTATAGTCTATTTGACTCTTCTAATGGATTGCATGTTCCGCTGCAACTATGGTTGAAATTTTTATCATCTACCATATGTTCTAAATCTCTGATTTATTATTGATGAAGGCTTTGATAATTTAATTATCTTTAGTCATGATATTCTTTACTGAGCTAGTTGTGCTCACCCTTTTGCTTCACAATTCCTTTCAGGTAATAAGAGTGTAGCTGGGTCGAGCAGGGGTGACAAGGGAATAGAACGGTGGTCATCATTTAGTAGTTATATTTGGTGAAGAAAATAGGGTGAGGCGAACCCAACGTTGGAAGGGTGTTTTGTCACTATCATACAAGATGTCTAATGACATACAACCTCGTGTCATCATAGGATATGGTTGTGCTCATCCACTTGCTGAGTATATCTATGGGCACTACCTATATAATCTTGGTGTTTGTTTGAAGTATAATTCTCAATTTGAGACAGTGGAGATAATCATAAGTCAAGAGCAGACTCACCATTGGGAAGAATATGATAGTAATCTTTTCGTTTTTCTTTGGGGTCTATTGGGTCAACCAAGGATAATTCTGTGGCCATATGATATCTATCATAACCTAGACGCGTGGCCTCCCATGTACAAAGGTTTCCTTGAGCACTTTCCAAAGATTCTAATTTCTAAAACAATTTTTGACTATACCTTTATGTAAGGTACCTTTGTGAAGTGCTGATACATGATGGTGTCCAATGTCACATTTGGTATATATTTGTATCCAAACTCACAGCATATGTGTTGTTGTATTTTGCACGACAATTGTTGTAATAAAGTTGTAGTTGTTTTCTGTACCATGTATTTGACGACTCAGAATGGGTTGGATGGAATGGACCTATTTTGGGATCGTTACATTTGGTATCAGAGCTATAAGTAAAGAGCCCCGAGCCTCTCGCTGGTGACTTCCTGTTGATGGGGGATGCACCGAAGCCAGACTCTCCGTAGGGGACGCCGTTCTGCGGTGGCAAACTGATAGGTATCAATGTAAGGTGCTGGTGTCCAGAGTTATATTTGGTATCAGAGCTTGTGGATATGATCTCTGGCGGAGATCGGGGAATACAACTAGGAGGGGAGAGATGAGTAAATCCTTCGCTAGTGTGTCCTACCTAAGCTTATTTGTTGGTCAGTCATAATATCGGGATATTATGTGATATGTTAATTTGTTAAATTAACCCTTGTTTTGAAGCTGTATTCTAGAATGATATTTGAAATACAGGAGATGAGCAATGGAGAAATTATGATGACAGAGAAGATGGAATCTGAAATGAAAGGAAGGTATTCTCAACTCTTTGAAATACCAGGTACGTAAATTTCGGGGACGAAATTTCATAAGGAGGGGAGATT
This sequence comes from Panax notoginseng, assembly GCA_016801055.1. Classification (NCBI taxonomy): domain Eukaryota; kingdom Viridiplantae; phylum Streptophyta; class Magnoliopsida; order Apiales; family Araliaceae; genus Panax; species Panax notoginseng. The sequence continues at coordinate 113,555,850 of CM029023.1, read as the reverse complement.
GTAAGACCCCGAATTTTATGAAATAAAAGTATTCAATTTTTCTTATAATTACTATTCAGTAAATGGTTAAATTGATAAAAGTTTAAAGTTATGAATGAAATATGATTTTTTTTCAAAATAAGTAAGTGGTTATAAAATAATCATTGTTGTCGGGGAATATTCGTTTGGTCGTGGAATATTCTTTCTGTCGGGGAATATTCGTACGACGGCGCAGCTATTTGTGGGCCCCATAACAGAATAACTGTCGGGTGAAGAAAACGACAAATTTGAGTTTTTACAAATAACGGCGTAGTTGTTACTGTTAACACTATTGGAATACCCGGTGATTAAAATACAGTAATACGCGTTATTGCACAGTAGCACACGGTATTGCACAGTATTTTTAAAATTATTGATTCTTACGTAAGAAGGCACTACTCAATAATTTGTTACAGTAATTACTGTTCAATATTTTATTTTATTGATTCAATAATTGCTACGTTGAAATTTTATATTGTTGTTGTTCAATAATTGTTGCTGCACAGTATTTCCCATTATCAGATCAATAATTCATATTATTTGAATAATATTATTAGATAACATTATTGGCAATGACTAGAAAGTTCTGTCTAAGGAGAGGTTTGGTCATCTAATTGCGCGCCAGTAAGGAAAAATCCTTATTGAAAAGCCCCCTCTTTCCTGGGAACGGCCTGGTTGTCATAAATGTGATTCTGTAATATTATTTGTGAATAATTAATTATTGATTCGTATGATAAGGAAATATTTATTTTATGTGGATATAAACGAGGGACATATTTTTGTGGTTAAAAATGAAGGAGTTAATGTTGAGGTTTTTATCAGTATTTTTGTTGGAATGGAGGTATTAAAAATTAGGGTTTTTAAGATATTTTGCGGGGGTTATAATTTTTAATCCGACCGTTGGATCATGGTAATTTTTGGATATGTTATACATATATAAGTTGAGTATATGCCCACAAATTTTGAACCGTTAAAAATGAACGTATGATTTATTATGAATTTTACGAGATGACTGGTTCAGAAATTGTTGAATTTTCGGAGTTTATCATTTTGGTGGAAAATTCTAGAATTGGTGGGCCCCACTTGTGGTTGGTGAAAAAATGTGCTGAATTATATTTCAAATGTGGTGGGTGGGAATAGTAGCAGGTAAAGCCATCAGGTTGCAGGTCAAACCTACCAAAATTTTCCTATAAATAGAGGGCTAAGTTAGAATTGAAAATCACACCAGAAACATAAACTTTCTCTCTTTCTCTCTCTATATTATGAAGCATATTTTGTGAGTATTTAGATACTTTGAGAGTTGCTATTCAGTGCAAGTTTCCTTCGGCTTTGCATATCGGTCAGAAGTACTGCTCTTTTGAGGTAAGGAATAGTAAGGGATAGTAAGGGATTTTAAGGGTTGTTATGTTTTTCAGTTTCGTAATTTTTCTGAACTTCAAAAATTCTGGAAAAATTTGAAATGATATTTTGATGAGTTTTATTGATTGTGTCCAAAAATGGTGATTTTTGGATGTATAGATTGAGAGTTATGAATTTTATGAGAAAAGACTATTTTAAAAGTAACTGCTTATAATTTCTTGTGGTTAACTCCAAAATTGATGAAATTTTTATTGGGAGTACATGTATATGATGGAAGTATACTCTGCTAATTTCAGAATTTTTGGACAAAAGTATAATTTTTGATAAATGTCTAAATATTCGGTTGTTTTGGCCATATGAAAAATAGTAAATGACTTTTAAAAATTCTGAGAAAAATATATGTTCACTATGGGACTATATTATGCTAAATCCCAGAAAAGAAATATTTTTAGAACTGATTTGGTATTTTTCATGAAAATGGTCTAGTTATGAGTAAATGAATTAAATATGTTTTGTGAAGAAAGAAAATTGGAAAATAGGATTTTATGGCTTGAGAATCCTATATGAGGTATATGCAGATTTTTGGTGAAGGTTTTGGTTATTGATGATGAAATTGTAAGAGTTGGCATTTTATGATGATTAAATGCATTAATTAGTAAAGTGTAAACAATTAAAATAAATTGTTTATAAATTTAAGTAATGTTATTCTTTCAATATCATTATACCGAAATATTGGTATGGATTTTATTGTGGAATTTCTACCTTTTTGAGTCGGTGTTACTATTCATGAGTTACTATTCACGAGTTACTATTCATGAGTTACTATTCACGAGTTACTATTCACGACAAAATTGGTTTCTTTTACTAACCAAATTATAGTTGATTTATGAATATTACTCTTGAGATTAAATCTATATGTTAATTATATTGATTTTATTATCATATATAACATTTTTATAACCCTGATGTTGAATTTCTCTTTCACTGGAGTGTAAAGATGGGTAGATTATTGGTATGATCATGACTAGGGTTCTCTTTGGCCTGTAGTGCAAAGTTGAATTGTGACTGGTATGATCATGACCATTGAATTTATAATTGAATATCTTTAGCTTAAGTGTAAAGATGAATTGATTAACATGGTTATAATTATGGTGTATATAAATTCTGAAATGATTATATATTTCTTTGAGATATGAATATATTTGGCCTGTAGTGCAAATATTAATTGTTGAGGAATATCTTTGGCCTGTAGTGCAAAGATGAATTGTAGATGAATATCTTTGGCCAGTAATGCAAAGATGAACTGTTGATGAATATCTTTGGCCTGTAGTGCAAAGATGACTTGTTGATGAATATCTTTGGCCCGTAGTGCAAAGATGAAGTTATTAGTATGATTATGAACAGGAATTGTGATTTGGTATAACCATTATCTTTGATGTTTCAGGTAAAGACAGGTGATGAAAATATTCTTCGTCCTGGGTGCGAAGAAAAATTTATAGTCACAATTATGATTATGAGTTATTCATATGATTGTGGAAAGGAACTGTTGAGTGATGTTACAGGGATAAAACATTGTTGGTGGATTTTTAACATGGAGAAGATAATAGACATTATAGTCTATTTGACTCTTCTAATGGATTGCATGTTCCGCTGCAACTATGGTTGAAATTTTTATCATCTACCATATGTTCTAAATCTCTGATTTATTATTGATGAAGGCTATTGATAATTTAATTATCTTTAGTCATGATATTCTTTACTGAGCTAGTTGTGCTCACCCTTTTGCTTCACAATTCCTTTCAGGTAATAAGAGTGTAGCTGGGTCGAGCAGGGGTGACAAGGGAATAGAACGGTGGTCATCATTTAGTAGTTATATTTGGTGAAGAAAATAGGGTGAGGCGAACCCAACGTTGGAAGGGTGTTTTGTCACTATCATACAAGATGTCTAATGACATACAACCTCGTGTCATCATAGGACATGGTTGTGCTCATCCACTTGCTGAGTATATCTATGGGCACTACCTATATAATCTTGGTGTTTGTTTGAAGTATAATTCTCAATTTGAGTCAGTGGAGATAATGATAAGTCAAGAGAAGACTCACCATTGGGAAGAATATGATAGTAATCTTCTCGTTTTTCTTTGGGGTCTATTGGGTCAACCAAGGATAATTCTGTGGCCATATGATATCTATCATAACCTAGACGCGTGGCCTCCCATGTACAAAGGTTTCCTTGAGCACTTCCCAAATATTCTAATTTCTAAAACAATTTTTGACTATACCTTTATGTAAGGTACCTTTGTGAAGTGCTGATACATGATGGTGTCCAATGTCACATTTGGTATATATTTGTATCCAAACTCACAGCATATGTGTTGTTGTATTTTGCACGACAATTGTTGTAATAAAGTTGTAGTTGTTTTCTGTACCATGTATTTGACGACTCAGAATGGGTTGGATGGAATGGACCTATTTTGGGGTCGTTACATTATGAATTCCTTATCATGTCTTTTGGATTGACTAATGCTCCTGCTGCCTTCATGGATATGATGAACCGAGTATTCAAGAAATATTTAGATCACTTTGTGGCCGTCTTTATTGATGACATCCTCATATATTCCAAAAGCCGTGAAGATCGTGAGCAACACTTGAGACTGATACTCCAAAAGCTTCGTGAAAACAAACTTTATGCTAAGTTGAAAAAATGCGAGTTCTAGCTTGAGAAAGTAGCATTCCTTGGGCACGTAGTATCAAGTCATGGAATATCTGTTGACCCGACAAAGATTGAAGCTATTCAAAGCTGGGAATAACCTAAATCAATAATCGAAGTACGTAACTTTCTCGGCTTAGCTGGTTATTATCGGAGATTTGTAGAAGGGTTTTCTCGAATCGCTACTCCATTAACTCAGCTGACTCGAAAAGATACAAAATTCAGTTGGAGCGTGGAATGTGAGAAGAGTTTTCAAGAACTCAAGAGGAGACTCATTTCAGCACCTGTTCTGACAATACCATATGGCTCGGAGGGATTTGTCATCTATAGTGATGCTTCGGGCAAAGGGTTAGGATGTGTTCTCATGCAACATGGGAAAGTCATAGCCTATGCCTCTCGGCAACTCAAAGAATATGAGAGGAATTATCCTACTCATGATCTAGAGTTGGCAGCTGTTGTCTTCGCACTTAAAATTTGGAGGCATTACTTGTATGGGGAGAAAGTGGAGATCTTTACGGATCATAAAAGCCTCAAATATTTTTTCACCCAAAAGAAACTCAACATGTGGCAACGACGTTGGCTTGAACTGTTGAAAGATTATGATCATACCATTCAATACCATCCTGGTAAAGCGAACGTAATAGCTGACGCATTGAGTAGAAGATCATATGCGAGTACGAGTGCGATATTGTCAACGCAAAGACTCATTTTATATAACTTGCAAAGGATGGAGATAGAGTTAAAGACTCCAGGGACCCATGTGATGATAGCGAATATACGAGTAGAACCGACTTTTCTCAAATAAAGTTAAAGCTGCTCAAGCTACAGACCTGGAGCTGATGCGTATGAGGAAGAAAGTGCAAGAACGTGCTATGCCGGAAGCAAGAATCAATGAAGAAGGAATACTTCGAGTCAACTCCAGACTTTGTGTTCCTAACGACCCTGATTTAAAGTATAAAATCATGATTGAGGCGCACAACACACCGTTTATAATCCATCCTGGGAGTACCAAAATGTATCATGATCGTCGACATACATTTTGGTAGGGCAATATGAAGAGAGAGATAGCATTGTTTATCTCAAGATGTCTAACGTGTCAACGAGTCAAAGTGGAGCATCAAGTACCAAAAGGTCCATTGCAACCACTTGAAATTCCAGAATGGAAGTGGGAGCACATTACCATGGATTTCGTTACTGGTCTTCCCAAGGTTTCTCAAGACATAGATGCGATTTGGGTCATTGTTGATAGATTGACCAAGTCGGCTCATTTCTTACCTATACGAGAAACTTATACACTTGAACGTCTTGCTCGTATATACATAAACGAGATTGTAAGATTGCATGGTATGCCAATATCCATAGTTTCTGATCGACACCCAAGATTCACTTCAAGATTTTGGGTTAGTTGGCAAAAAGCTATGGGCACGAATTTACGATTTAGTTCGGCTTATCATCCTCAAATGGACGGGCAGTCAGAGAGGACTATTCAAACTCTTGAAGATCTATTAAGACTCTGTGTCCTTGACTTCAAGGGAAGTTGGGACAAGTTCTTACCATTGGTGGAGTTTTCCTACAATAACAGTTATCAAGCAAGTATTGGCATGGCTCCATTCGAGGCGTTGTATGGAAGAAAGTATCGTTTTCCAGTATGCTGGGATGAGGTGGGTGAAACAACGTTGTTGGGACTGGAGTTGGTACGTATGACTACGAAAAAGATTCAAACGATCCGATAATGTATAAAAACCTCACAAGATCGACAAAAGAGTTATGCTGATCTTCATCGAAAGGACATATAATTCAATATTGGAGAACATGTGTTGTTACGTGTTGTTCCATGAAAAGGAGTTACGAGATTTGAAAAGAGAGAAAAGCTTAATCCTCGATTCATTGGCCCATTTTTAATCCTCGAACGAGTAGGAACCGTGGCCTATAGACTCACCTTACCACCAAGTATGTCTCGTGTTCATAACGTTTTTCACATATCTATGTTACGTAAATATGTGAAAGACCCGAACCACATTATTGAGTTAGAACCGGACGAAATATCGAAAGATTTAACGTATGAAGAGGTTCCTGTTAAAATCTTGGATAAGAAGGAACATATTTTACGCTCCAAGGTTATACCTTAAGTTAAAGTTTTGTGGAGAAACCATGATGTTGAGAAAATGACCTGGGAGTTAGAATCTGAAATAAAATCAAGGTATCCTTATCTCTTTGACATACCAGGTACGTACCCTAATTTCGAGGGCGAAATTTCATAAGAAGGGGAGATTATAAGACCCCAACTTTTATGAATAAAGATAAATTTTCTACAAATATCATTTTTGAATATTATGGAGTGAATTTGATATAATGTTATAGTTGTGGGTAATATTTATAAATTTTGCAAAGTACGCAAGTTGTTATATAATATTCGATTGGTCGGGAAATATTCGTTTTAACAGAGAATATTCGTACGACGGCACAATCATTGGTGGACCCCACAACGAAATTATTATAGGATTGAGAAAACGATAAAAATATCTTTTAATAAAATAACGGCATAGTTGTTACCGTTAACACTGTTGAAATACCTGGTGGTTGAAATACAATAATATGCGTTATTGCACAGTAGCACACGGTATTGCACAGTATTTTTGAATTATTGATTCTTACATAAGAAAGCATTACCCAATAATTGTTACAGTAATTACTGTTTAATATTTTATTTTATTGATTCAATAATTGCTACGTTGATGTTTTATATTATTGTTGTTTGAATAATTATCACTGCACATTATTTTCTATTATCAGATCAATAATTTATATTATTTAAATAATATTATTAGATAGCATTATTGGCAATATCTAGAAAGTTCTGTCAAGGAGAGGTTTGGTCACCTAATTGCGTGCCAGTAAGGAGAAATTTTTATTGGAAAGCTCCCTCTTTCCTGGGAACGGCCTGGTTGTCATAATTGTGATTCTGTAATATTATTTGTGAATAATTAATTATTAATTTATATGATAAGGAAATATAACTTTTTATGTGGATATAAATGAAGGAATTAATGTTGAGATGTTTTGTCGGAATGAAGATATTAAAAATCAAATCAGTGTTCTTAAAGCTCTATCGCGTGAGTTATAATTTTGATCTGACCGTTGGATCGTTGTGATTTTTGGATATGTTATACATATATAAGTTGAGTATCTGTCCTCAAATTTTGAACCGTTAAAAATTAGCGTATGATTTGTTATGAATTTTAAGAGGTGTTAAAAATTATCCGTTTGTGGCTTTCGGATATTTTCTGTTTAGAATTTGGAAAAACTTTCTTCTGCAAAGTTGTAGAGAATTCGATTTCGTATGGAATGGACATAAAATTCGTATTTTTCTGATAAAAGGGTTATTTATTATGAATTATTAAAGTTTTAAAAATTAAATATTTTTATTAAAAATATGGGTGGGCCCCACCTTTGGTTAGTGTGGAAAAATCTAATTTTTTGGTGGGCCCCACTAGTGGTGGCTAAATTTTGGTCCAAGAGATGTGCGTAAATTTTTTTTGAAAATAATATTATTTTATTATTTAGTCTCCTATGACGTTCTAGCATTTTTCTATTAATAGACGCTTAGGTTAGAATTGAAAATCACATCAGAATCAGAGAATTCTTCTTCTATAATCTTCAATGTATTTCTTTAGAGTTTTAAAAAACTTTGAGCGTAGAAAATAGTGAAAGTTTTCTTCAAGAATATCTCCGCTACACTAGTTGGAATACTCTTCTTTTCAAGGTAAAAGATGTTATTTTTGTTCAATATGCGCTTGAAATAATATTTTCTTTCATAAGTAATATTATTTTGTTTCAGATTTCGAATTCTATACTCGTTTGTTAAAATTTTGGCTTCTATACTCCATGAAATTAGTAGAATATCCTTGATATTTGCGCTTCATCCAGTATCTTTTCATGAAAATATTATTCTGAGCATTCTTGATAAATTTTAACTTTTTCATGCCAGAGTACTATTCATGGGGTTACTATTCCTGAAGTACTATTCACAGGATACTATTCACTCAAATAATATTCACCCGGGGTACTATTCATGATAAAAATTGATTTATTTTTTGTCCAAATTATTTTTGGTACAATATTATTCTTGAATTTTATTCCACAAAACAGTATCATGTTGACAATTTGGACGTTATTGATTTCTAGATAAATTAAATTATAAATCTTTAAAAATTTATCCTTGAACTTATTTTATTGAATTCTTATATCATTGCCATCATCCTTATGTTTATATTATGTTGAAAGTCATCTGTGGCCTGTAGTGCATAGATGGACTTGGTATGATTATGACCAGGGATTATTCGGTATAATCATGACCGTAATATTATAAATGATGTAGTAAAAGTCCTCATTGGCCCGTAATGCATTGACGGACAGTTGTTGGCATGATCATGACCCTTGATGAATACACGAATATCCTTGGACCGTAGTGCATGGATAATTTGTTGTCGTGATACTAATGAATATCCTTGGACGTAGTGAAGGGATGATGTGGATTATTTATTAAGCTGAGTTTCAGCGATAAAAGTGATGAAATATCTTTTAAATCATAGAAGATAGTAGTAGATTTTATTCTCTACTTGACTCTTCTAATGGATTACTTGTTCCGTTGCAGTTAAACTTGATGACTTTCAATAGTTATACCGAATAATCCCTGATCATAATCATACCAATCAATAGTTCATCTATGCACTACGGGCTAAAGATGACTTTCATCACAATATAAGCATGAGGATGATGACAATGATATAAGAATTCAATTAAATGAAAGCAAATAAAAAATTTTAAAGATTTATAATTTAATTTATTCAAAATTCAATAACGTCTAAATTGTCAACATGATACTGCTTTGTGGAGTAAAATTCAAGAATAATATTATATCAAAAATAATTTGGATAGAAAAGAAATCAATTTCTGTCATGAATAGTACCCCGGGTGAATAGTACCTGAGTGAATTGTATCTCGTAAATAATACTTCGTGAATAGTACCCCGTGAGTAGTACCCCGTGAATAGTGCCCTGTGAATAGTACCCTAACATGAAAATATCAAAATTTAACAAGAATGTTCAGAAAAATATCCTTGTGAAACGATATTAGATGAAGCGCAAATTTCAAGGATATTCTACTAATTTCAAGTAGTATAGAAGCAATACTTTAACAAAATGACTGTAGAATTCAGAATCTGAAACGAAATAATATTACTTCCATATTACAGAGTATGGAAGAAAATATTATTTCATACAAATATTGAACAAAAATAATATCACTTACCTTAAAAAGAGAGTACTTCTGACCGGTAGGACGGTGATATTCTTGAAGAAAACTTACACTATTTTCTACACTCAAAACCTCCTTAAACTCTAAAAAAATACGCTCAATATTATAGAAGAAGAATTATTTGATTCTGGTGTGATTTTCAGTTCTAAATTAAGCATCCTATTTATAGGAGAATGGAAGGATACTATTTAGAAACGGACGCACAGTAAAACCATCACAGGCGTAATCGACGAATTTTTTTTTGATTTACTATGCAATAAAATATTCTAATAAAATGAAAACTTTAAATAAAATATAATATATTCTATTTATAATCTAATAAAACAAAATTTATAGTACATATATATATATATATATATATATATATATATATATATATATATATATATATATATATATATATATATATATATATATATAAAATAACACTAAGATAACTTTCTCCCTACTATTTTAAAAAATGGGTAAGTGGGGGTATATATAATAAGCAAAATTTATAACAAATACTTCATAAAAATCCTTTTTATTTATCTCAATTCACTTGGCTTCACAAAACACATTTTAATAGCATTCGTCATTAATATTATAACTCACAATATTAACAACCAGATTATTTCTAAGAAAGAGGGGGCTTTCCGATAAGAATTTTTGTTACGGCCCCAAAATAGGTATACATCACCTATTCTGAGTCGTCAAATACATGGTATAGAAATAACTACAATATCATTACTATAATTGTCGTGCAAAATACAATAACACATAAACTGTGAGTTTAAATACAAATATTGTCTTCTAGACAATATCTACACTCAAATAAGTCTTCATTACGGTTATTGAAGCGCTATTTTATAAAATAGTGAGGACTGTTAACACAACTGACTGGAAACATAACTCCACACCCCAACTAGTTCCCGCTATATTCTCGCCTCCTGAGAAAAATAGAACAAAAAGGAAAAGGGTGAGCTCAACTAGCCTAGTAAAGAATATTATAACTAAGATAATATACAACAAATTATCATTAGTCTTCAACAGAATAAAAATCTGATAAAATATAATAGACAACAAGTTTTAGATCAACAACTGCAGCGGAAACAACAATCCATTAGAAGAGTCAAGTTGAGAATGAATTCTACTATCTTCTAAGATTTAAAAGTCCATCATCAATATCTTATCCCTGTAATATCAATCAATATACATCTTGAATCAAATATTCATCTTTGTACTACAGGCTAAAGATATTAATTTGTATCACTAGTTGGTCATGTTCATCTAAACACCTGTTCATCTTTGCACTACGGGCCAAAGATATTCATTAGTTAATTATTTATCTTTGCACTACAGGCCAAATATATTCATCAGTCAATCATTCATCTTTGCACTACAGGCCAAAGATATTTAGTAATATCATCATTTAAGACTGAGGATGATGAAAAATATTTTAAAGAAACGAATCAAGTGAAATAAAAGGACAAAGATTAGGGATTCGTACTTTAGATAATCCAAGTTCAAAAATGCTCCATAATAAACCATAGTGGAGTAAAATTCAAGAATGAAGATCAAAATATGGATACAATCAAAGATAGTAACCATAATAGATATCTTGGACAAAGAAGAGAAAGTTTCATATTTTCTGTGAATAATGCCGTATTCGTGAATAGTGCCGTATACGTGAATAATGCTATATACGTGAATAGTAATCCCGACACAAAAAGGTAGAAATTTCACAATAAAATTCATATCAATATTTCGACATAATGATATTGAAGGAAATAATATCATTTATGAAGAAAATAACATTCCTTACCTCAAAAGAACAGTACTTTCGGCTGAAATATCAGGTATAAGGCTGAAGAAAACTTGCACTGAATAGCAACTCTTAAAGTATCAAAATACTCACAAAAATACGCTCGATAATATAGAGAGAGAAAACTTATGAATTCTGATGTGATTTTCAATTCTAACCTAAGCAGCTATTTATAGAAAAATACTTAGAACGCCAAAGGAGACTAAATTAATAAAATAATAATATTTTTTTTTCTTCCACGCCTCCTCCTTTGTTGAATAAGCAAGCCAGCCATTTTTTAATTTTTTTTTTGCAGCCCACATGTTTTCAAATAAAAGTGGGTCATACCCAATTTTAATAAAAATATTTAATTTTTGAAACTTCAACAATTCATAATAAATAGCTCTTTTATCAGAAAAATACGAATTTTATGTCAATTTTATAGCAAATCGAATTCTCTACAACTTTGTTGCTTTTGGTTTTTCTAAATTTCAAACAGAAAATGTCCGAAATCCACATACGGATAATTTTTAATACCTCCATTCTGACAAAATACTGATAAAAAATCTCAGCATTAATTCCTTCATTTATATCCATAAAAAACTAAATATATCCATCAATTTAAATCTACATAAAATAAATATTTCCTTATCATATAAATCAATAATTAATTATTCACAAATAATATTACAGAATCACAATTATGACAACCAGGTCGTTCCCAGGAAAGAGGGGACTTTCCGATAAGGATTTCTCCTTATTAGCGCGCAATTAGATGACCAAATCTCTCATTAAACAGAACTTCCTTAGACATTACCAATAATACTATCTAATAATATTATTCAAATAATATGAATTATTGATCTGATAATAGAAAATACTGTGCAGTGATAATTATTGAAACAACAATAATATAAAATATCAACGAGCAATTATTGAATCAATAAATAAATATATTGAACAATAATTACTGTAACAATTATTGAGTGGTGTCTTCTTACGTAAGAATCAATAATTTAAAAATACTGTGCAATACCGTGTACTACTGTGCAACCACGTGTATTACTGTATTTTAACCACCGGGTATTCCAACAGTGTTAACGATAACTACTACGTCGTTATTTGTAAAAACTCAAACTTGTCGTTTTCTTCATCTGACTGTTTTTCGTTATGGGGCCCACAAATGGCTGCGCCATCGTATGAATATTCTCCGACAGCAAGAATATTCTACGACCAAACGAATATTCCCCGACAACAATGAATATTATATAACCACTTACTTATTTTAAAAATTTTACACATTTCACCCATAACCAAAGAATTATATCAAATTAAGACCTTATTATTCAAAATAATAATTAGAGAAAATTCAATTTTATTTATGAATAAGTTGGGGTCTTACAACCTCCCTTCCTTATGAAATTTCGTCCTTGAAATTGACGTACGTACTTGGTGTTTTGCAAAGGTGAGGATATCTCATTTTTATTTTTGATTCTAACTCCCAGGTCATTTCTTCAATAGCATGATTCCTCCACAAAATCTTAACTTGTGGTATAACCTTAGTGCGTAAGACATGCTCTTTCCTATCCAAGATCTTAACAGGTACCTCCTCGTATGTTAAATCTTCGGCTATCTCGTCTGGTTCTAACTCAATAATGTGGTTCGGGTCTTTCATATATTTATGAAGCATAGATATGTGAAAAATATTATGAACACAAGACATGCTTGGAGGTAATGTGAGTCTATAGGCCACATTTCCTATTCAGTCAAGAATTTCAAATGGACCAATAAATCGTGGATTGAGCTTTTCTCTCTTTCCAAATCTTGTAACTCCCTTCCATGGTGCAACAAGTAACAATACATGATCCCCAATATTAAATTCCACGTCCTTTCGATGAAGATCCACATAACTCTTTTGTCGATCTTGTGCTGTTTGTATACGTTATCGGATCATTTGGATCTTCTCTGTAGTTATGCGTACCAATTCTGGTCCCAACAACGTTGCTTCACCTACCTCGTCCCAGCATATTAGAGAACAACATTTCCTTCCATACAACGCCTCGAATGGAGCCATGCTTATACTTGCTTGATAAATGTTGTTGTAGGAGAATTCCACCAATGGTAAGTACTTATCCCAACTCCTTTTGAAATCTAGGACACAGAGTCTTAATAGATCTTCAAGAGTTTGAATAGTCCTTTCTGATTGCCCATTCATTTGAGGATGGTATACCGAACTGAATCGTAAATTCGTGCCCATAACTTTCTGCAAGTTAACCCAAAATCGTGAAGTGAATCTTGGGTCACGATCCGGAACTATGGATACTGGCATGCCATGCAATCTTACAATCTCATTCATATACATACGAGCAAGACTTTCAAGGGAATAAGTCTCTCGTATAGGCAAGAAATGAGCAGACTTGGTTAATCTATCAATAATAACCCAAATTGCATCTATGCCTTGAGAAACCTTGGGAAGACCTGTAACGAAATCCATAGTTATGTGTTCCCACTTCTATTTCAAAATCTCAAGTGGTTGCAATAGACCCTTTGGCACTTGATGCTCCGCCTTTACACGTTGACAAGTTAAACACCTCGAGATAAACTCCGCGATCTCTCTCTTCATATTACTCCACCAAAATGTATATCGAAGATCATGATACATTTTGATACTATCAGGATGGATTGAAAACGGTGTGTTGTGTGCCTCCATCATGATTCTATTCTTTAAGTCAGAATCGTTAGGAACACAAAGTCTTGAGTTGACTCGAAGTATTCCTTCTTCATCGATTCTTGCTTCTGGAATAGCACCTTCTTGCACTTTCTTCTTCATACGCATTAGCTCCATGTCCGTAGCTTGAGCAGCTTTAACTTTATCGATTAAAGTCGGTTCTACTCGTATATTTGATATCATCACGTAGGTACTTGGAGCCTTTACCTCTATCTCCATCCTTTGCAAGACATACTGTAAGATCCCAAATTTTTTTATATAAATAAAATTGAATTTTCTTCTATTCATTATTCTAAATTAATAAGGTGTTAATTTGATATAATGCTTTGGTTATGGGTGAAATGTGTAAATTTTACAAAATAAGCAAGTGGTTGTAAAATATTCATTTTGTCGGAAAATATTCGTTTGGTCGTGGAATAATCTTTTTGTCGAAAAATATTTGTACGACGGCGCAGCCATTTATGGGCCCCATGACGGAAAACGGTTGGATGAAAGAAAACGATAAAATATGAGTTTTTATAAATAACAGCATAATTGTTACCGTTAACACTGTTGGAATACCTGGTGGTTAAAATACAGTAATACGCGTGGTTACACAGTAGCACACGGTATTGCACAATACTTTTAAATTATTGATTCTTACGTAAGAAGGCACTACTCAATAATTATTACAGTAATTACTGTTTAATATTTTATTTTATTGATTCAATAATTGCTGCATTGATAGTTTATATTATTGTTGTTTCAATAATTATCACTGCACAATATTTTCCATTATCAGATCAATAATTCATATTATTTGAATAATATTATTAGATAGCATTATTTGCAATGTCTAGAAAATTCTGTCAAAGAGAGGTTTGGTCGCCTAATTGCGCGCCAGTAAGAAAAAATCCTTATTGGAAAGCCCACTCTTTCCTGGAAATGACCTGATTGTCATAATTATGGTTCTATAATATTATTTGTGAATAATTAATTATTGATTTATATGATAAGAAAATATTTATTTGATGTGGATATAAATGATGGATTTATTTATGTGGTTATAAATGAAGGAATTAATGTTGAGGTGTTTTATCAGTATTTTTGTCGGAATGGAGGTATTAAAAATCAAACTAGCGTTCTGGAGATATATTGCGTGAGTTATAATTTTTAATCCGTCCGTTGGATCGTTGTGATTTTTGGATATGTTATACATATATAAGTTGAGTATATGTCCACAAATTTAGAACTGTTAAAAATGAACGTATGATTTGTTATGAATTTTAAGAGGTGACTGGTTCAGAAATTGTTAAAGTTTCGGAATTTATCATTTTGATAGAAAATTCTAGAATTGGTGGGCCCCACTTTTGGTTGGTGAGAAATGTGCTCAAATTAAATTTCAAATGTGGTGGGTGGCAATAGTAGCAGGTAAAGCCATCAGGTAGCAGGTCAAGTCTGCTTCGCCGTGCTAATATTTTCCTATAAATAGAGAGCTAAGTTAGAATTGAAAATCACACCAGAAACATAAGTTTTCTTTCTCTCTATATTATCGAGCGTATTTTGTGAGTATTTAGATACTTTGAGAGTTGCTATTCAGTACAAGTTTCATTCAGTATCATATCCGATATCCCGATCAGAAGTACTATTATTTTGAGGTAAGGGATGTTATTTTTTTTTGTAATGATGTTATTCTTTTAATATCATTATACCGAAATATTGATATGAATTATATTGTTGAAATTCTACCTTTTTTGTGTTGGGATTACTATTCACGTATACGACACTATTCACGTATACGGCACTATTCACGAATACGACACTATTCATCGAAAAATAAAATTTTTTCTTTTTGTCCAAGATGTCTATTATGGTTACTATCTTTGATTGTATCCATGTTTTGATCTTTATTTTTGAATTCTGCTTCACAATTGGTTATTATGAAGTATTATTAATCTTGGATAAACTGTAATATGAATGCCTAATATTTGTCCTTCTGTCTCACTAGATTCATTTTTTTAAAATATTTTTCATCATCCTCAGTCTTAAACGATGATGTTACTGAATATCTTTGGCCTGTAGTGCAAAGATGAATGATTACCTGATGAATATCTTTGGCCCGTAGTGCAAAGATGAACAGGTGTTGAGATGAACATGACCAACTGATGATACAAATGAATATCTTTGGCTCGTAGTGTAAAGATGAATATTTGATTCAAGATGTATATTGATTGATGTTACAGGAATAAATTATTGATGATGGACTTTTAAATTCATTGATGATAGTAGATTTCATTCTCTACTTAACTCTTCTAATGAATTATTGTTTCCGCTGCAGTTGTTGATCTAAAACTGGTTGTCTATTATATTCTATCAGATTTTTCCCTGTTGAAAACTAATGATAATTTGTTGTATATTATCTTAGTCATAATATTCTTTACTGGGCTTGTTGAGCTCACTCTTTTTCTTTTTGTTCCATTTTTCTTCTCAGGAGGTGAGAATATAACAGGAACTAGCCGGAGTATGGAGTGATGGTTCTAGAAAGTTATTTTAGCAGTCCTCACTATTTTTGTAAAATAGTGTATCAATAATTATAATGAGGACTCCTTTTGAGTTTTAATACTGTCTATTAGACAATATTTGTATTTAAACTCACAGTTTATGTGTTGTCGTATTTTGCACGACAATTGTAATAATGAAGTTGTATTTGTTTCTGTACCATGTATTTGGCAACTTAGAATGAGTGATGTATACCTATTTTGGGGGCGTCATAGTTGGTATCAGAGCTTAGGGATATGATCTTTGGCAGAGATCAGGGAATAGAACTAGGGGGGAGAGACGAGTAAATCCTTCGCTAGTGTGTCCTACCTAAGCTTATTTATTGGTCGGTTATAATATAGGGATATTATGTGATATTTTAATTTATTTAAATAACCCTTATTTTATGATAGTATTTAAGAATGGCAGCTGAGAACGTTAATAATGGAGTAAATGAGACCGTGGAGATACCTTTGATCACCACCCAGGGGAACGTGCAACAGGAAGGCAATATTCCTCCTGTAAACAACACTACCGAACAAATGATGAATGATGGGATGTTTAGAAGATTTTTGCAGTTCGTGCAAAATCAGACGAGGGACACTCGTGTACAAAATACGGGTGGAAATGATAGCAACGCGCGGTTTGTCACAGCCAAGCAGTTTAAAGAGTTGGGACCACCAGAATTCTGGGGAAAGCCGGATCCGATTAAGGCGAAAATGTGGGTCAAGCAAATTACCAATATATTCGATGTCTTGGGATGCACAGAAGAACAGAAGGTTCCATTCGCCACCTTTATGTTCCGTGGTGAGGCAGATTACTGGTAGAAATCTGTGAAGCGTACCCAGCCTGCCGTACTCAGCATGTCTTGGGAAACATTTCAGAAGCTGTTCAATGATAAGTACTTTCCTGAAAGTATTCGTCATATGAAGGAGGTAGAGTTTATTCGTCATATGTAACCACTTGGGTGGTCATCGTAGCCATGAAAATAGAAGAAGTGAGTCGGGTGGAAATTTCAAGAAGAGAAGATTTAACGATGATGGGAAGATGTCGGCAGCACCACCAGCACCAGC
Organism: Panax notoginseng; assembly: GCA_016801055.1. NCBI lineage: Eukaryota > Viridiplantae > Streptophyta > Magnoliopsida > Apiales > Araliaceae > Panax > Panax notoginseng. The sequence goes on along the minus strand of CM029023.1, from coordinate 113,538,346 downwards.
ACCAGCAACAAATTCTAGGGGAGGAGAACGACTGTCAGTTAGATGCTACAGATGCGGAGAGGAGGGACATATAAGTCCAAACTGTTCACAGCCTTTCAAGGTATGTTATAATTGTGGAAAGGAAGGTCATATAGCTCGTGTGACGCCCCCAAAATTTGGTATACATCACCCATCTTGGGTCGCCAGATACATGGTACAGAAATCAAATACAACTTACTAATACAACTGTCGTGTACAATACGACAAAACATAAACTGTGAGTTTGAATACAAATATTATCTTCTAGAGAGTATTCATACTCAAAAGGAGTCCTCATTACATTTATTAACACACTATTACATAGAATAGTGAGGACTACTAACTAATGCTATCATTCGGACCATCACTCCGTTCCCCGACTTGCCCCAGCTACGTTCTCATTTTCTGAAGAGAAAAGTGAAAGAAATGGTGAGCTCAACTAGCCCAGTAAGAAATATTATGACTAAGATAATGCAGAATAAATTATCATTAGTCTTCAACAATGTTAAATTGATAAAATATAATAGACATCAAGTTTAACTGCAGCGGAACAAGCAATCCATTAAAAGAGTCAAGTAGAAAATAAACTCTACTATCTTTTATGATTTAAAAAGTTTTTCATCACTTTTATCGCTGAGACTCAGCTTAATAAATAATTCACATCATCCCTGCACTATGGCCAATGATATTCGTTAGGGTCACGACCACAAATTCCATGCACTACGGGCCAAGGATATTTGTGTATTCATCAATGGTCATGATCATGCCAACAACTGTCCATCAATGCACTACGCGCCAATGAGGACTTTTACCACATCATTTGTAACATTACGGTCATGATTATACCGAATAATCCCTGGTCATAATCACACCAAGTCCATCTATGCCCTACAGGCCACAGATGACTTTCAACATATATAAACATGAGGATGATGACAATGATATAAGAATTCAATGAAACAAGTTCAAGAATTAATTTATCCAAGAATTAATAACGTCCAAATTGTCAACATGATACTGCTTTGTAGAGTAAAATTCAATCAGAAAAATATTTTCATGAAAAATACTGGATGAAGCGCAAATATCAAGGATATTTCACTAATTTCATGGAGTATAGAAGTCAAAATTTTAACCAACTGAGAATAATAAGAAATAGAATAACAACAGAAATCACCATGCATGCGGTACTTCGCATAGGCATGTTATTCTAACAGAATAATAATAATGGAACCAGGTCAGGTGAAAATCACACCGACAGGATGTTCCAACAGAATAATAAAGACGGAACCAGGTCCGGTGTAAAACACACAGACAGGATATTCCAACAGAATAATAAAGACAGAATAATAAAGACAGAACCAGGTTCGGCGTAAAGCACAGACAAGATGTTCCAACGGAATAACAAAGACAGAATAATAGAAGAATGTCACCAAGTATAGGGTATTCCGCATATACAGGTTATTCCAACAGAATAATCAAGAAATGGAATAACAGAAGTTCTCTTCTTGAATACAAAAGATTAATATCCCTTACCGTAAAAGAACTGGATATAAGAGTAGTGAAGTAGCAGAAAACTTTTCTTCTATCTCTATATAATCTCTCTCTATAGTTTCTCTCTCTAGAGTTCAGTGAATTCGTAAGAAAATAATGAAGGAATGAGCTTCTATTTATAGGAAAATGGAATGCATAGTAACTAATCCATGAACAGTCCAGATTGATTTACTTTAATCTGACGGTCCATATTTAAAGAAAAATCTTTTAAATAAAATATAATATATTCTATTTATATAAAAAGATTTTTACTATGCAAACACTATGCAAAATACTATGCAACACTATGCATAATAAAATATAATATATTCTATTTATAGAATAACTTTAATAAAGTATTCTGTTTTATATAAAAAGATGTTTCTGTTTTATTACGTTAATAATACGAATAAAACAAAACGTCATTATCGTTATAATAACTCATATTATTAATCAACAATAATTGAATCAAACTGAGCGACTTCTCACATAAATATCAATAATCAATACCGTGTGCTACTATGCAACAACGCATATTATTGTATTTTTACTACCGAGTAGTTCAACAGTATCAACGGTAAAACTTCCGCCGTTATTTTCATAAAGTATTTTTGTCGTTTTCTCAATTCGACAATAATTCCATTGTGGGGTCCACCAATGATTGTACCGTCGTACGGATATTCCCCGACAAAAAGAATATTCCCCGACCAATCGAATATAATATGACAACTTGCATACTTTGCAAAATTTATAAATACTACCCATAACTATTATATCAAATCCACACCATAATATAAAAAAAATTATTTCGAGAAAAATTAAATATTTATTCATAAAATCTGGGTCTCACAGCTCGATTTTGTCCTGTAGAGAAATCAAGTCCAGCTGGGACAGTGGCACCAAAGGCGGATACGGACAAAATAAAGTTGGCGGTTTCTAGAAGAGCGTTTGTCGTGACTGCCCAAAACGCGAGGAACCCGAACAAAGGTATCACGGGTTAGTTAATTATAAATTCTTACGAAGTTTATACCTTACTAGATACCGATTCTACCCATTCTTTTATCTCTCCTGCTTGTGCTCAACGTTTAAACTTGACTCCAGAGAAATTGGAATTTGACTTATCTGTGGAAACTCCGTTATGAGAAACTTTTATCACATCCACTATTTATAAATCTTGTTTGATCCAAGTAGGCACAATCATATTACCTATTGTTCTTATCTCTTTAAAGATACTTGCGTTTGATGTGATTTTAGGGATTGATTCGTTAACTACTCATCATTCCAAAACTGATTATTTTCGTAAGGTTGCTAGTTTTCATATTCCTAACCAACCTGTTATGCGAATTCAAGCAACCAAACCATTGAAGTCAAACACTTTCATATCAAGCCATAAAGCCATTCGTTTATTGAAAAACGGATGTCAAGCTTTCTTATTAGCCCATTTCATGGATTTAAACAAAAATACGTCAGATTTGAATGATATTTCTGTTGTTAGTGAATTTCCTGACGTATTTCCTGAAGAATTTCCTGGCCTACCCCTAGAGTGTGATATTGAATTTTGTATCGACTTTGAACCTGATACAAAATCCATTTCTAAAATCTCATATCGAATGGCTCCTATTGAACTTTAGGATTTAAAAACCCAACTATAGAAGTTGGTACCCGAGCCTTTATCTGGTGACTTCCTTTGTGGAATACACCAAAGCCAGACTCTTCGTAGGGGACTCTATATTTGTGTGGTGGTAAAACAATAGGTGCCATTGTGACGTGCTATCTAAGATTGGGATATGAATCACAATTGAGAGCAACCGAAGTCGGTGACCAAAGTACGTAGCTTTCTGGGCTTAGCTGGTTATTATCGGAGATTCATGGAAGAATTTTCTCGAATCGCTACTCCGTTAACTTAGCTGACTCAGAAAGATACAAAATTCATATGAAGCGAGGAATGCGAGAAGATTTTTCCAAGAGCTCAAGAGGCGACTCATTTCGGCACATGTTCTTACCATATCATCCTGGAAAAGCAAACGTTGTAGCTGACGCATTGAGTAGAGGATCGTATGTGGGTACGAGTGCGATGTTGTTAACACAAAGACCCATTTTGTACGACTTATAAAGGATGGAGATAGAGTTAAAGACTCTAAGTACCCACGTGATGATATCAAATATACGAGTATAACCGACTTTAATCGATAAAGTTAAAGCTGCTCAAGCTACACACCGGACCTGATGAATATAAAGAAGAAGGTGCAAGAAGGCGTTATTCTAGAAGTAAGAGTCGATGAAAAGAAGAAAGCTTAAACCTTCGATTTATTTGAAATCCTTGATCGAGTAGGAACTGTGGCCTATAAACTCGCCTTAACGCTAAGTATGTCGCGTGTTCATAACGTTTTTCACGTATCGATGTTACGTAAATATGTGGATGACCCAAACCACATTATTGCGTTAGAACCAGACAAGATAGCCGAGGATTTAACGTACGAGGAGGTGCCTGTTAAGATCTTGGATAGGAAAGAGCATGTCCTACGCACAAAGGTTATACCACAAGTTATGATTTTGTGGAGGAACCATGCTATGGAGGAAATGACCTGGGAGTTAGAATCGAAAATGAAAGCGAGGTATCCTCACCTTTTCGAAATACCAGGTGCGTACATCAATTTTGAGGATAAAATTTCATAAAGAGGGGAGGTTGTAAGACCCCAATTTTTTTATATAAATAAAATTAAATTTTTCTCTATTCATTATTCTAAATTAATAAGGTATAAATTTGATATAATGCTTTGGTTATGGGTGAAATGTGTAAATTTTACAAAATAAGCAAGTGGTTGTAAAATATTCATTTTGTCGGGAAATATTCATTTGGTCGTGGAATATTCTTTTTGTCGGAGAATATTCGTACGACGGCGCATCCATTTATGGGCCCCATAACGAAAAATGGTTAGATGAAGGAAAATGACAAAATATGAGTTTTTATAAATAACGGCGTAATTGTTACTGTTAACACTGTTGGAATACCTGGTGGTTAAAATACAGTAATACGCGTGGTTGCACAGTAGTACATGGTATTGCACAGTACTTTTGAATTATTGATTCTTACGTAAGAAGGCACTACTCAATAATTGTTATAGTAATTACTGTTCAATATTTTATTTTATTGATTCAATAATTGCGGCGTTGATAGTTTATATTATTGTTATTTCAATAATTGTCACTGCACAGTATTTTCCATTATCAGATCAATAATTCATATTATTTGAATAATATTATTAGATAACATTATTGGCAAAGTCTAGAAAGTTCTGTCAAGGAGAGGTTTGGTCACCTAATTACGCGCCAGTAAGGAAAAAGCCTTATTAGAAAGTCCCCTATTTCCTTGGAACGGCATGGTTGTCATAATTGTGATTCTGTAATATTATTTGTGAATAATTAATTATTGATTTATATGATAAGAAAATATTTATTTGATGTGGATATAAATGATGGATTTATTTATGTGGTTACAAATAAAAGAATTAATGTTGAGGTATTTTATCAAAATTTTTGTCAGAATTGAGGTATTAAAAATCAAACCAGCGTTCTGGAGATATATTGCGTGAGTTATAATTTTTAATCCGACCGTTGGATCGTTGTGATTTTTGGATATGTTATACATATATAAGTTGAGTATATGTCCATAAATTTTGAACTGTTAAAAATGAACCTATGATTTGTTATGAATTTTAAGAGGTGACTGATTCAGAAATTGTTAAAGTTTCAGAATTTATCATTTTGGTGAAAAATTTTAGAATTGGTGGGCCCCACTTTTGGTTGGTGAGAAATGTGCTCAAATTAAATTTCAAATGTGGTGGGTGGCAATAGTAGCAGGTAAAGCCATTAGGTAGCAGGTCAAGTCTACTTCGGCGTGCTAACATTTTTCTATAAATAGAGGGCTAAATTAGAATTGAAAATATCACCAGAAACATAAGTTTTCTTTCTCTCTATATTATCGAGCGTATTTTGTGAGTATTTAGATACTTTGAGAGTTGCTATTCAGTACAAGTTTTATTCAGCATCATATCCGATATCCCGATCAGAAGTACTATCATTTTGAGGTAAGGGGTGTTATTTTTTTCCGTAATGATGTTATTCTTTCAATATCATTATACCGAAATATTGATATGAATTTTATTGTGAAAATTCTATCTTTTTGTGTCGGGATTACTATTCACGTATACGACACTATTCACGTATACAACACTATTCACGAATACGACACTATTCACTGAAAAATAAATTTTTTCTTTTTTGTCTAAGATGTCTATTATGGTTACTATCTTTGATTGTATCCATATTTTGATCTTTATTTTTGAATTCTGCTTCACAATTGGTTATTATGAAGTATTATTGATCTTGGATAAATTGTAATACGAATCCCTAATATTTATCCTTTTGCCTTACTGAATTCGTTTTCTTTAAAATATTTTTCATCATCCTCAGTCTTAATTGATGATGTTACTAAATATCTTTGGCCTGTAGTGCAAAGATGAATGATTACCTGATGAATATCTTTGGTCTGTAGTGCAAAGATGAACATGTGTTGAGATGAACATAACCAACTGGTGATACAAATGAATATCTTTGGCCGGTAGTGCAAAGATGAATATTTGATTCAAGATGTATATTGATTGATGTTACAGGAATAAATTATTGATGATGGACTTTTAAATTCATTGATGATAGTAGATTTCATTCTCTACTTAACTCTTCTAATGAATTATTGTTTCCACTGCAGTTATTGATCTAAAACTGGTTGTCTATTATATTCTATTAGATTTTTTCCTGTTGAAGACTAATGATAATTTGTTGTATATTATCTTAGTCATAATATTCTTTACTGGGCTATTTGAGCTCACCATTTTTCTTTTTGTTCCCATTTTCTTCTCGGGAGGTGAGAATATAGTAGGAACTAGCCGGGGTATGGAGTGATGGTTCTAGAAAGTTGTTTTAGCAGTCCTCACTATTTTTGTAAAATAGTGTATCAATAATTATAATGAGGACTCCTTTTGAGTTTTAATACTGTCTATTAGACAATATTTGTATTTAAACTCACAGTTTATGTGTTGTCGTATTTTGCACGATAATTGTAGTAATGAAGTTGTATTTGTTTCTGTACCATGCATTTGGCGATTTAGAATGGGTGATGCATACCTATTTTGGGGGCGTCTTGATAATATCGCACTCGTACCCGCATATGATCTTCTACTCAATGGGTCAGCTACTACGTTCGCTTTTCTAGGATGGTATTGGATGCTATGATCGTAATCTTTCAACAGCTCGAGCCAATGTCATTGCCACATGTTGAGTTCCTTTTGGGTGAAGAAATATTTGAGGCTTTTATGAGCTATATAGATCTCCACTTTCTCCCCATACAGGTAGTGTCTCCAGATCTTCAACGCGAAAACGACTGCTGCCAACTCCAAATCATGAGTAGGATAATTCCTCTCATATTCTTTGAGTTGTCGCGAGGCATATGCTATGACTTTTCCATGTTGTAAGAGAACACATCCTAACCCTTTGCTTGAAGCATCGTTGTAGATAACAAATCCATCCGAACCAAATGGTATTGTCAGAACAGGTGCCGAAATAAGTCTCCTCTTGAGCTCTGGGGAACTCTTCTCGCATTCCTCTCTCCATACGAATATTGTATCTTTTCGAGTCAGCTGAGTTAACGGAGTAGCGATTCTAGAAAATCCTTCCACGAATTTCTGATAAAAACCAGCTAAGCCCAGAAAGCTACGTACTTCGGTCACTGACTTCGGTTGCTCCCAACTTTGTATTGCTTCAATCTTCGCCAGGTCAACAAATACTCCATGTTTTGACACCACGTGCCCCAGTAAAGCTACTTCCTCAAGCCAGAACTCGCATTTCTTTAGCTTGGCATATAGCTTGTTGTCACGAAGCCTTTGAAGTATTAGCTTCAAATGGTGTTCATGATCTTCACGACTTTTGGAATAGATGAGGATGTCATCAATAAAGACAACAACGAATTGATCCAAATATTCCTTGAACACGCGGTTCATCATATCCATGAAAGTAGCAGGAGCATTAGTCAATTCAAAAGACATGACTAAGAATTCATAATGCCCGTACCGAGTTCTGAAGGCAGTCTTCGGAATATCCTCAGTTTTAATCTTCAGCTGATGATATCCAGAACGAAGATCGATCTTTGAAAAGAGTTGTGGTCTTTGTAACTGGTCGAACATGTCATCAATGCGAGGTAGCGGATACCTATTCTTGATGGTGACATGGTTCAATTCCCAATAGTAAATACAAAGGCGCATACTCCCGTCTTTCTTCTTTACGAATAAAATTGGAACACCCTAAGGAGATGTAGTAGGACGAATGAAACCGATGTCTAACAACTCCTATAGTTGGACCTTTAACTCCTGAAGTTCAGTAGGAGCCATTCGATTTGGAGTTTTAAAAATGGGCTTTGTACCAGGATCAAGGTCAATAAAGAATTCAACTTCACATTCTGGGGGTAGACCGGAAAGTTCTTCAGGAAATACGTCAGGAAATTCACTAACAATAGAAATATTATTCATATCTGACGCGTTTTTGTTCAAGTCCGTGACATGGGCTAAGAAAGCTTGACATCCATTTTTTAATAAACGAATGGCTTTATGGCTTGATATGACAGTGATTGACTTTAGTGGTTTGGTTGCTCGAATTCGCATAACAGGTTGGTTAGGAATATGAAAACTAACAACCTTACGAAAATAATCAATTTTGGCATGATGAATAGTTAACTAATCAATCCCTAACATCACATCAAATGCAAGTATTTTCAAAGAAATAAGATCGACAGGTAATGTGATGGTACCAACTTGGATCAAGCAAGATTTATAAATAGTAGATGCAATGAAGGTTTCTCCTAATGGAGTCTCAACAGATAAGTCAAAGTTTAATTTCTTCGGTGTCAAGTTCAAACGTTGAGCACAAGCAGGAGAGATAAAAGAATGGGTAGAACCGGTATCTAATAAGGTATAAACTTCGCAAGAGTTTATGATTAGCTTACCCGTGATCACCTCGTTCGAGTTCTGCCAGTCATGACAAACGCTCTTCTAGGAACTGCTGACTTTGACTTGTCCGGAACAGCCTTCAGAGTCACCATTCCCGTTGGACCTGGTTTCATAACAAGACAATCTCTAGCTATATGACCTTCCTTTCCACAGTTATAACACACCTTGGATTGTTGAGGAAAGTTTGGGCTGATGTGTCCCTCTTTCTCGCATTTATAACAAACGACTGGTGCTCGTTCTCCTCCCCTAGAAACAGTTGATGTTGGTGCTGACGTCTTCACGTTATCGTTATTGTACCTTCTCTTTTTGAAATCTCCCCCCGACTCACTTCTTCTATTTTCATGGCCATGATTACCACCAGAGTGGTTACTGCTTTTGTCCGAATGTTTTCCTCTCCGCTGGCTTTCATTGCTCAGATGACTGCTGCCACCGGTATGACCCTGGTTGTGGTCCCTCGGTTGAACATACTTATTGTCTCGCTCTAATAATTGAGTCTTGTTTACAATATCTGAATATAAAAAAAATTTATGAGAGATAAGATATTGCCAAATCTCGGGTTTTAGACCTCTCAGAAATGTCTGTGTCATTCGTTCCTTATTCTCTACCAAATGAGGTGCAAACTTGGATAACTCTGCAAACTTCACCTCGTACTGAGACACAGTCATGTTGTTTTATTCTAGTCTAATAAACTCTACCTCCTTCATATGACGAATACTTTCAGGAAAGTACTTATCATTGAATAACTTCTGAAACGTTTCCCAAGACATGTTGAGTGCGGCAGGCTGGGTACGCTTCACAGATTCCCACCAGTAATCTGCCTCACCACGAAACATAAATGTGGCGAATGGAACCTTCTGTTCCTCCGTGCATCCCAAGACATCAAATATCTTGGTAATTTGTTCAACCCACGTCTCCGCCTTGATCGGATCCGGCTTTCCCATAAATTCTGATGGTCCCAACTCTTTGAACTGCTTGGCTATGACAAGCTGTGCATTGCTATCATTTCCACCCGTATTTTGTACACGAGTCTCCCTCGTCTGATTTTGCATGAACTGCAAAAAGCTTCTAAACATCCCATCATTCATCATTTGTTCGGTAGTGTGGTTTATAGGAGGAATATTGTCTTCCTGTTGCACGTTCCGTTGCCTGGTGATTAAAGGTGTCTCCACGGTCTCATTCACTCCATTGTTAACATTCTCGGCTGCCATTCTCAAATATTGCCATAAAATAAGGGTTAATTAACAATTTAACATATCACATATTAACCATATGCTCCGATTGACCAACCAAATAAGCTTAGGTATAACATACTAGCGAAGGATTACTCGTCTCTCCCCTCTTAGTTCTATTCCTCGATCTCTGCCAGAGACCATATCCCTAAGCTCTGATACCAACTGTGACTCATGTCCCAACCGTGGATAGCATCTCACAATGATACCTATCAGTTTGCCACCGCAAAATGACGTCCCCTACGGAGATTCTGGCTTCGGTGCATCCCCTATCAATAGGAAGTCACCAGATAGAGGCTCGGGGCTCTTTACTTATGGCTCTGATACCAACTATGATGCTCCAAAAATTGGTATACATCACCTATTATGAGTCGCCAAATACATGGTATAGAAACAACTACAACATCATTACTACAACTGTCGTGCAAAATACGACAACACATAAACTGTGAGTTTAAATACAAATATTATCTTCTAGACAATATCCGCACTCAAATAATTCCTCATTACAATTATTGAAATACTATTTTACAAAATAGTGAGGACTGCTAACACAACTGGCTGGAAACATCACTCCACACCCCGACTAGTTCCCGTTATATTCTCGTCTCCTGAGAAAAATGGAACAAAAAGGAAAAGGGTGAGCTCAACTAGCCTAGTAAAGAATATTATGACTAAGATAATATATAACAAATTATAATGTCTTCAACAGGGAAAAAATCTGATAAAATATAATAGACAATAAGTTTTAGATCAACAACTACAGCGGAAGCATCAATCCATTAGAAGAGTCAAGTAGAGAATGAATTCTACTATCTTCTAAGATTTAAAAGTCCATCATCAATACAGCACTATTCACGAATACGATACTATTCACCGAAAAATAATTTTTTTCCTTTTTGTCCAAGATGTCTATTATGGTTACTATCTTTGATTGTATCCATGTTTTGATCTTTATTTTGGAATTCTGCTTCACAATTGATTATTATGAAGTATTATTGATCTTGGATAAACTGTTATACGAATCTCTACTATTTGTCCTTCTGTCTCACTGGATTTGTTTTCTTTAAGATATTTTTCATCATCCTCAGTCCTAAATGATGATATTACTAAATATCTTTGACCTGTAGTGCAAAGATGTATGATTACCTGATGAATATCTTTGGCCTGTAGTGCAAAGATAAACAGGTGTTGAGATGAACATGACTGACTGGTGATACAAATGAATATCTTTGGCCTGTAGTGCAAAGATGAATATTTGGTTAAAGATGATTATTAATTGATGTTACAGGGATAAAATATTGATGATGGACTTTTAAATCTTAGAAGATAGTAGAATTCATTCTCTACTTGACTCTTCTAATGGTTTGCTGTTTCCGCTGCAGTTGTTGATCTAAAACTTGTTGTCGATTATATTATATCAGATTTTTCCCTGTTGAATACTAATGATAATTTGTTGTATATTATCTTAGTCATAATATTCTTTACTAGGCTAGTTGAGCTCACCCTTTTCCTTTTTGTTCCATTTTTCTTTTCAGGAGGTGAGAACATAGTAGGATCTAGTCGGGGTATGGAGTGATGGTTCTAGAAAGTTGTTTTAGCAGTCCTCACTATTTCTGTAAAATAGTATTTGAATAATTGTAATGGAGACTTATTTGAGTGTGGATATTGTCTAGAAGATAATATTTGTATTAAACTCACAGTATGTGTTGTCGTATTTTGCACGACAATTGTATTATTGAAGTTGTAGTTTGCTTTTTGTACCATGTATTTGGCGACTCAGAATGGGTGTTGTATACCTATTTTGGGGGCGTCACAGTTGGTATCAGAGCCTAGGGATATGATCCCTGGCTAAGATGTGAGACAAGAACTAGGAGGGGAGAGACGGGGAATTCCTTCGCTAGTATGACCTGACTAAGTTTATTTGGTGTTTATTTGATCGGTCAGAGTATAGGGATAATATATGACATAACTATTAACCCTTGTTTTATGGCAGTATTTAAGAATGGCAGCTGAGAACGTTAATAATGGAGTGAATCAGACCGTGGAGACACCATTGATCTCCACCCAGGGGAATGTGCAACATGAAGGCAATATTCCTCCTGTAAACAATGTTACCGAGCAAACGATAAATGATGGAATGTTTAGGAGCTTTTTGCAGTTCATGCAAAATCAGACGAGGGAGACTCGTGTGCAGAATACGGGTGGAAATGATAACAACGCGCGGTTTGTCACAGCCAAGCAGTTCAAAGAATTGGGACCACCAGAATTTAAGGGAAAGCCGGATCCGATCATGGCGAAAATGTGGGTCAAGCAAATTACCAAGATATTCGATGTCTTGGGATGCACGGAGGAACAGAAGGTTCCATTCGCCACCTTTATGTTCCGCGGTGAGGCAGACTACTGGTGAGAGTCTGTGAAGCGTACCCTGCCTGACGCACTCAACATGTACTGGGAAACATTTTAGAAACTGTTCAATGACAAATACTTTCCTGAAAGTATTCATCATATGAAGGAGGTGGAGTTTATTAGACTGGAATAAAACAACATGACGGTGTCCTAGTACGAGGAGAAGTTTGCAGAGTTATCCAGGTTTGCACCTCATTTGGTCAAAAATGAGGAACGAATGACAAGGATGTTTCTGAGAGGTCTAAAACCCGAGATTCGGCAATATATTATCTCTCGTAAATTTTTTTATATTCAGATGTTGTAAACATGGCTCAATTATTAGAGCGAGATAATGAGTATGTGCAACCGAGGGACCACAACCAGGGTCATACCGGTGGCGGCAGTCATCGAAGCAATGAAAACCAGCAGGGAGAAAAACATTCGGACAAAAACGGTAACCACTCTGGTGGTAATCGTGGTCGTGATAATAGAAGAAGCGAGTCGGGAGGAGATTTCAAAAAGAGAAGGTACAACAATGATAACATGAAGACGTCAGGACAAACAACAACTGCTTTTAGGGGAGGAGAACGAGCATCGGTCGTTTGTTACAAATACGGAAAGGAGGGACACATCAGCCCAAACTGCCCACAATAGTTCAAGGTATGTTATAACTGTGGAAAGGAAGGTCATATAGCTAAGGATTATCTTGTTGCAAAACCAAGTTCAACGGGGATAGTGACTCCGAAGGCTGTTCTGGACAAGTCAAAGTCGGTAGTTCCTGGAAGGGCGTTTGTCGTGACTGCCCAAAATGCGAGGAACCCAAACGAGGTGATCACGGGTAAGCTAATCATAAACTCTTGCGAAGTTTATACCTTATTAGATACCGATTCTACCCATTCTTTTATCTCTCCTGCTTGTGCTCAACTTTTAAACTTGACTCCGGAGAAATTAGACTTTGACCTATCTGTGGAGACTCCGTTAGGAGAAACTTTCATTACACATCTACAGTTTATAAATCTTGCTTAATCCAAGTTGGCACAATCACATTACCTGTTGACCTTATCTCTTTAAAGATACTTACTTTTGATGTGATTTTAGGAATTGATTGGCTAACTACTCATCATGCCAAAATTAATTATTTTCGTAAGGTTGTTAGTTTTCATATTCCTAACCAACCTGTTATGCGAATTCAAGCAACCAAACCACTAAAATCAATCGCTGTCATATCAAGCCATAAAGCCATTCGTTTATTGAAAAACGGATGTCAAGCTTTCATAGCCCATGTTATGGACTTGAACAAACACGTCAGATTTGAATAATATTTCTGTTGTTAGTGAATTTCCTGACGTATTTCCTAAAGAACTTCCCGGTCTACCCCCATAACGTGAAGTTAAATTCTTTATTGACCTTGAACTTGGTACAAAGCCTATTTCTAAAACCCCATATCGAATGGCTCCTATTGAACTTCAGGAGTTAAAGGTTCAACTACAGGAGTTGTTGGACATCGGTTTTATTCGTCCTAGTACATCTCTTTGGGGTACTCTTGTGTTATTCGTAAAGAAGAAAGACGGGAGTATGCGACTTTGTATCGACTATCGAGAATTGAATCATGTCACTATCAAGAATAGGCATCCCTTACCTCGCATTGATAACCTGTTTGACCAGTTGTAAGGAGCACAATTCTTTTCAAAGATCGATCTTCGTTCTGGATATCATCAGCTGAAGATTAAAACTGAGGATATTCCAAAGACTGCCTTCAGAACTCGGTATGGCATTATGAATTCTTAGTCATGTCTTTTGGATTGACTAATGCTCCTGCTGCCTTCATGGATATGATGAACCGTGTATTCAAAGAATATTTAGATCAGTTCGTTGTTGTCTTTATTGATGACATCCTCATCTATTCCAAAAGCCGTGAAGATCATGAGCGCCATTTGAAGCTGGTACTGCAAAGGCTTTGTGAAAACAAGCTATATGCCAAATTGAAGAAATGCGAGTTCTGGCTTGAGGAAGTAGCATTCCTTGGGCACGTGGTGTCAAAACATGGAGTATCTGTCGACCCGGCGAAGATTGAAGCCATACAAAGTTGGGAGCAACCGAAGTCGGTGACCGAAGTACGTAGCTTTCTGGGCTTAGCTGGGTATTACCAGAGATTCGTGGAAGGATTTTCTAGAATCGCTACTCCGTTAACTTAGCTGACTCGGAAGGATACAAAATTCGGTTGGAGCGAGGATTGTGAGAAGAGTTTTCAAGAACTCAAGAGGAGACTCATTTCGGCACCTGTTCTGACAATACCATCTAGTTCAGATGGATTTATTATCTACAGCGATGCTTCAGGCAAAGGGTTAGGATGTGTTCTCATGCAACATGGGAAAGTCATAGCCTATGCCTCGCGACAACTTAAAGAATATGAGAGGAATTATCCTACTCATGATTTGGAGTTGGCAGCAGTCGTTTTCGCGTTGAAGATTTGGAGACACTCCTGTATGGGGAGAAAGTGGAGATCTATACGGATCATAAAAGCCTCAAATATTTCTTCACCCAAAAGGAACTCAACATGCGGCAACGACGTTGGCTTGAGCTGTTGAAAGATTACGATCATACCATCCAATATCATCCCGGAAAAGCGAACGTAATAGCTGACGCATTGAGTAGAAGATCATACGCGGGTACGAGTGCAATGGTGTTAACACAAAGGCCCATTTTGTATGATTTACAAAGGATGGAGATAGAGATAAAGACTCCAAGTACCCACATGATGATATCAAATATACGAGTAGAACCGATTTTAATTGATAAAGTTAAAGTCGCTCAAGCTAAGGACATGGAGCTGATGCGTATGAAGAAAAAAGTGCAAGAAGGTGCTATTCCAGAAGCAAGAATCGATGAAGAAGGAATACTTCGAGTCAACTCCAGACTTTGTGTTCCTAACGATTTTGACTTGAAGCATAGAATCATGATGGAGGCACACAACACACCGTTTGCAATCCATCTTGGGAGTACCAAAATATATCACGATCTTCGACATATATTTTGGTGGAGCAATATGAAAAGAGAGATCGCGGAGTTTATCTCGAGGTGTTTAACTTGTCAACGTGTAAAAACGGAGCATCAAGTACCAAAGGGTCCATTGCAACCACTTGAGATTTCGAAATAGAAGTGGGAACACATTACTATGGATTTTATTACGGGTCTTCCCAAGTTTTCTTAAGGCATAGATGCGATTTGGGTCATTGTTGATAGATTAACCAAGTCTGCTCATTTCTTACCTATACGTGAGACTTATTCCCTTAAACGTCTTGCTAGTATCTACGTGAATGAGATTATGAGATTGCATGGCATGCCAGTATCCATAGTTTCGGATCGTGACCCAAGATTCACTTCACGATTTTGGGTTAGCTAGCAAAAAGTTATGGACACAGATTTATGATTTAGTTCAGCATACCATATCAAAGAGGACTATTCAAACCCTTGAAGATCTATTAAGACTCTGTGTTCTAGATTTCAAAGGAAGTTGGGATAAGTACTTGCCACTGGTGGAATTCTCCTACAACAACAGTTATCAGGCAAGTATAGGTATGGCTCCATTTGAAGCCTTGTATGGACGAAAGTGTCGTTCTCCAGTATACTGGGACGAGGTGGGTGAAGCAACGTTGTTGAGACCAGAATTGGTATGCATAACTATAGAGAAGATCCAAACGATTCGACAACGTATACAAACGTCACAGGATCGACAAAAGAGTTATGCGGATCTTCATCGAAAGGATGTAGAATTTAGTATTGGGGATCATGTAATGTTACGTGTTGCACCATGGAAAGGAGTTACAAGATTTAGGAAGAGAAGAAAGCTCAATCCACTTTTTATTGGTCCATTTGAAATTCTTGACCAAATAGGAAATGTGGCATATCGACTCGCATTACCTCTAAGCATGTCTCGTGTTCATAATATTTTTCACATATCAGTGCTTCGTAAATATGTGAAAGACCCGAATCACATAATTGAGTTAGAACCAGACGAGATAGTCGAAGATTTAACGTACGAGGAGGTACTTGTTAAGATCTTGGATAGGAAAGAGCATGTTCTACGCACGAAGGTTATACCACAAGTTAAGATTTTGTAGAGAAACCATGCTATTGAAGAAATGACTTGGGAGTTGGAATCAAAAATAAAAGCGAGGTATCCTCACCTTTTCGAAACACCAGGTACGTACGTATATTTCGAGGACGAAATTTCATAAGGAGGGGAGGTTGTAAGACCCCAACTTATTAATAAATGAAATTAAATTTCCTCTATTTATTATTTTGAAATAGAAAGGGTTGATTTGATTAATGTGGTTAGTTATGGATAAAATGCGCAAATATTTCGAATAAGCAAGTGATTGTAAAATATTCATATTTGGTCGGTGAATATTCGTTTGGTCGTGGAATATTCTTGCTGTAGAGGAATATTCGTACGACGACGCAGCCTTGTGTGGGCCCCATAACGAAAAGCGATTGGATGAAGAAAACGACAAGTATAAGTTGTTTATAATTAACGGCGTAGTTGTTACCGTTAATACTGTTATAATACCTGGTGGTTAAAATATAGTAGCACACAGTATTGCACCAATTATTGATTCTTACGTAAGAAGGCACTACTCAATAATTGTTACAGTAGTTACTGTTCAATATTTTATTTTATTGATTCAATAATTGTTGCGTTGATATTTTATATTATTGTTGTTTCAATAATTGTTGCTGCACAGTATTTTTCATTATCAGATCAATAATTCATTTTATTTAAATAATATTATTAGATAGCATTATTGGCAATGTCTAGAAAGTTCTGTCTAAGGAGAGGTTTGGTCATCTAATTGCGCGCTAGTAAGGAGAAATCCTTATTGGAAAGCCCCCTCTTTCCTGGGAACGGCCTGGTTGTCATAAATGTGATTCTGTAATATTATTTGTGAATAATTAATTATTAATTCATATGATAAGAAAATATTTATTTTATGTGGATATAAATGTTGGATACATTTATTGTGGTTAAAAATGAAAGAGTTAATTTTGAGGTGTTTTATCAGTATTTTTATCGGAATGGAGGTATTAAAAATCAAATCAGGGTTTTTTGAGAAATAATGCGGGGGTTATAATTTTTAATCCGACCGTTGGATCGTGGTAATTTTTGGATATGTTATTCATATATAAGTTGAGTATATGTCCACAAATGTTGAACCGTTAAAAATGAATGTATGATTTGTTATGAATTTTACGAGATGACTGGTTCAGAAATTGTAGAAGTTGCGGAATTTATCATTTTGGCAAAAAATTCTAGAATTGGTGGGCCCCACTTTTGGTTGGTGAAAATGTGCTGAGATTTTTATTCAAATGTGGTGGGTGGGAATAGTAGCAGGTAAAGCCATCAGGTTGCAAGTTAAGTCTGCTTCGGTATGCTAACATTTTCCTATAAATAGAGGGCTAAGTTAGAATTGAAAATCACACCAGAAACAAGTTTTCTCTCTTTCTCTCTCTAGATTATTGAGTGTATTTTGGAAGTATTTAGATAATTTGTGAGTTTCTATTCATCAATGCAAGTTTCCTTCAGTCTTATACCGATATTCCGAACAGAAGTACTGATATTTTGAGGTAAGGGATGTTATTTTCTTCTTAAATGATATTATTTTCTTCAATATCATTATGCCGAAATATTGGTTTGAACCTTTTATTAAATTTGGAACTTTTTGCGTCGAGGTTACTATTCACGTATACGGTACTATTCACGAATACGACACTATTCACCAAAAAATAAATTTTTTCCTTTTGTCCAAGATGTCTATTATGGTTACTATCTTTGATTGTATCCATGTTTTGATCTTTATTTTTGAATTCTGCTTCAAAATTGATTATTATGAAGTATTATTGATCTTGGATAAACTGTTATACGAATCCCTACTATTTGTCCTTCTGTCTCACTGGATTTATTTTCTTTAAGATATTTTTCATCATCCTCAGTCCTAAATGATGATATTACTGAATATTTTTGGCCTGTAGTGCAAAGATGTATGATTACCTGATGAATATCTTTGGCCTGTAGTGCAAAGATGAACAGGTGTTGAGATGAACATGACTGACTGGTGATACAAATGAATATCTTTGGCCTGTAGTGCAAAGATGAATATTTGGTTAAAGATGATTATTAATTGATGTTACAGGGATAAAATATTGATGATGGACTTTTAAATCTTAGAAGATAGTAGAATTCATTCTCTACTTGACTCTTCTAATGGTTTGATATTTCTGCTACAGTTGTTGATCTAAAACTTGTTGTCGATTATATTCTATCAGATTTTTCCCTATTGAATACTAATGATAATTTGTTGTATATTATCTTAGTCATAATATTCTTTACTGGGCTAGTTGAGCTCACCCTTTTCCTTTTTGTTCCATTTTTCTTCTCAGGAGGTGAGAACATAGCAGGATCTAGTCGGGGTATGGAGTGATGGTTCTAGAAAGATGTTTTAGCAGTCCTCACTATTTCTGTAAAATAGTGTTTAAATAATTGTAATGGGGACTTATTTGAGTGTGAATATTGTCTAGAAGATAATATTTGTATTAAACTCACAGTATGTGTTGTCGTATTTTACACGATAATTGTATTATTGAAGTTGTAGTTTGCTTTTTATACCATGTATTTGGCGACTCAAAATGGGTATTGTATACATATTTTGGGGGCGTCACATTTGTCATCTACAGTGATGCTTCGGGCAAAGGGTTAGGATGTGTTCTCATGTAACATGGAAAAGTCATAGCCTATGCCTCTCGACAACTCAAAGAATATGAGAGGAATTATCCTACTCATGATCTAGAGTTGGCAGCAATCGTTTTTGCACTAAAGATTTGGAGGCATTACTTGTATGGAGAGAAAGTGGAAATCTTTACGGATCATAAAAGCCTCAAATATTTTTTCACTCAAAAGGAACTCAACATGCGACAGCGACGTTGGCTTGAACTGTTGAAAGATTATGATCATACCATCCAATACCATCTTGAAAAAGCGAACGTGGCAGCTGACGCATTGAGTAGAAAATCATATGCGGGTACGAGTGCGATATTGTCAACGCAAAGGCCCATTTTGTATGATTTACAAAGGATGGAGATAGAATTAAAGACTCCAGGGACCCACGTGATGATGGTGAATATACTAGTAGAACCGACTTTAATTGATAAAGTTAAAGCTGCTCAAGCTACAGACTTGGAGCTGATGCATATGAGGAAGAAAGTGCAAGAAGGTGCTATGCCAGAAGCAAGAATTGATGAAGAAGGAATACTTCGAGTCAACTCCAGACTTTGTGTTCCTAACGACCCTGATTTAAAGTATAAAATCATGATGGAGGCTCACAACACACCATTTGTAATCCATCCTAGGAGTACCAAAATGTATCATGATCTTCGACATACATTTTGGTGGGGCAATATGAAGAGAGAGATAGCGTTGTTTATCTCAAGGTGTCTAACGTGTCAACGAGTCAAGGCGGAGCATCAAGTACCAAAAGGTCCATTGCAACCACTTGAAATTCCAGAATGGAAGTGGGAGCACATTACCATGGATTTCGTTACTGGTCTTCCCAAGGTTCCTCAAGGCATAGATGTAATTTGGGTCATTGTTGATAGATTGACCAAGTCTGCTCACTTCTTACCTATACGAGAAACTTATACACTTGAACGTCTTGCTCGTATGTACATAAATGAGATTATAAGATTGCATGGTATGCTAGTATCCATAGTTTCTGATCGAGACCCAAGATTCACTTCATGATTTTGGGTTAGTTTGCAGAAAGCTATGGGTACGGATTTACGGTTTAGTTCAGCATATCATCCTCAAACGGACGGGCAGTCGAAGAGGACTATTCAAACTCTTGAAGATCTATTAAGACTCTGTGTCCTTGATTTCAAAGAAAGTTGGGACAAGTTCTTACCATTGGTGGAGTTTTCCTACAACAACAGCTATCAAGCAAGTATTGGCATAGCTCCATTCGAAGCGTTATATGGAAGAAAGTGTCATTCTCCAGTATGCTGGGATGAGGTGAGTGAAGTAACGTTGTTGGGACTGGAGTTGGTACGCATGACTACGAAAAAGATTCAAACGATCCGACAACGTATAAAAACCTCACAAGATCGACAAAAGAGTTATGCTAATCTTCATCGAAAGGACGTGAAATTCGATATTGGAGATCACGTGTTGTTACCTGTTGCTCCATGGAAAGGAGTTACGAGATTTAAAAAGAGAGGAAAGCTCAATCCTCGATTCATTGGCCCATTTTTAATCCTCGATCGAGTAGGAACTATGGCTTATAAACTCGCTTTACCGCCAAGTATGTCTCGTGTTCATAATATTTTTTATATATCCATGTTACGTAAATATGTGGAAGACCTGAACCATATTATTGAGTTAGAACCGGATGAAATAGCGGAAGATTTGACGTATGAAGAGGTTCCTGTTCAAATCTTGGATAAGAAGGAATATATTCTACGCTCCAAGGTTATACCTCAAGTCAAAGTTTTGTGGAGAAACCACGATGTTGAGGAAATGACTTGGGAGTTAGAATCTGAAATGAAATCAAGGTATCCTTACCTCTTTGACATACCAGGTGCGTACCCTAATTTCGAGGGCAAAATTTCATAAGAAGGGGAAGTTGTAAGACCCCAATTTTTTTAATAAAGATGAGTTTTCTATAAATATCATTTTTAAATATTATGGAATGAATTTGATATAATGTTATAGTTGTGGATAATATTTATAAATTTTGTAAAGTACGCAAGTTGTTGTATAATATTCGATTGGTCGGGAAATATTCGTTTTAACAGGGAATATTCGTACGACAGCACAATCATTGGTGGACCCTACAACGGAATTATTATCAGATTGAGAAAACGATAAAAATACTTTATGAAAATAACGGCAGAAGTTTTACCATTAACTGTTGAAACACTCGGTATTAAAAGTATAGTAATACGCGTGGTTGTATTGTAGCACATGGTATTGATTATTGATGCTTATGTGAGAAGTCACTCAGTTTTGTTCAATTATTGTTACAGTAATTGCTGCATAGTATCTCACGTTATTTGATTCAATTATTGTCAGTATTTTATAATCAATAATTGAGACGACATAGTTATTAATATTATTATTTGCAATATTAGCAATGTCTAGAAGTTCTGTCAAGGAGAGGTTTGGTCACCTAATTGCGCGTAAATAGAGAGAAATCCTTATTGGAAAGCCCCCTCTTTCTTGGGAACGAACTGGTCGATTAATATTATGAATTATAATAATGATGATAAATGTTGTTAATTATATTGAGGTGTCTTTTTATGAAGTCACGGAAGTATATATATATATATATATATATATATATATATATATATATATATATATATATATATATTATAAATTTTGTTTTATTAGTATTATTAATGTAATAAAACAGAAAAGCTTTTTATATAAAATAGAATACTTTTATAAAGTTATCTGTTTTATTAGACTATAAATAGAATATATTATATTCTATTATGCATAGTATTTTGTATAGTAAAATCTTTTTATATAAAACAGAATACTTTTATAAAGTTATTTATTTTATTAGACTATAAA
The DNA here is from genome assembly GCA_016801055.1 of Panax notoginseng. Classification (NCBI taxonomy): domain Eukaryota; kingdom Viridiplantae; phylum Streptophyta; class Magnoliopsida; order Apiales; family Araliaceae; genus Panax; species Panax notoginseng. Next base: position 113,516,495 of record CM029023.1, on the reverse strand, counting down.
TAGAATATATTATATTTTATTATGCATAGTATTTGCATAGTGCCTGCATAGTATTTGCATAGTAAATTTTTTATATATAAAACAGAATACTTTTTATAAAGTTTTGTTTTATTTGATTATAAATAGAATATATTATATTTTATTGCATAGTGCAGCATAGTATCCTTTCTATTTTCCTATAAATAGGATACTTAGTTAGAATTGAAAACCACACCAGAAGTTCAGAGAATTCTTCAATAATCTTGAGCGAATTTTTTTAGAGTTTTAAGAAGCTTTGAGCGTAGTGCAAGTTTTCTTCTAGAATATCCTTGCCCTACCAGTCGAAATACTCTTCTTTTATGGTAAGGGATATTATTCTTTCGTATTCATGAAGAGAACTTCTGTTATTCCATTCCTTATTATTCTGTTGGAATAACCTGTTTATGCGAAGTACCGCATACATGGTGAAATTCTTCTAATATTCCATTCTTTATTATTCTGTCGAAATATCCTGTCTGTGCGTTTACGCCGGACCTGGTTCCATTATTTATTATTCTGTCGGATTATCCTATCTGTGCGTTTACGCCGGATCTGGTTACATTATTTATTATTCTATCGGAATATCATGTCGGTGCGTTTACCCATGACCTGGTTCCGTTATTTATTATTCTGTTGGAATAACCTTTCTGTGCGGTCTATTGCATGCCTGGTGATTTCTTTTATTATTTTATTCTTTATTGTACTCAGTTGGTTAAAGCTTTGGCTTCTATACTCCATGAAATTTGTGGAATATCATTGATAATTGCGCCTCATCAAGTATCTTTTTATGGAAATATTCTTATGAACATTCTTGAATTTTACTCTACAAAGCAGTATCATGTTGACAATTTGGACGTTATTGGTTCCTGGATAAATTAATTCTTGAACTTGTTTTATTGAATTCTTATATCATTGTCATCATCCTCATGTTTATATTTTGTTGAAAGTCATCTGTGGCCTGTAGTGCATAGATGGACTTGGTAAGATTATGATCAGGGATTATTCGGTATAATCATGACCGTAATGTTACAAATGATGTGGTAAAAGTCCTCATTGGCCCGTAGTGCATTGATGGACAGTTGTTGGCATGATCATGACCATTGATGAATATACGAATATCCTTGGCCCGTAGTGCATGGATAATTTGTGGTCGTGATACTAATGAATATCCTTGGCCGTAGTGCAGGGATGATGTGGATTATTTATTAAGCTGAGTCCCAGCGATAAAAGTGATGAAAAATCTTTTTAAATCATAAAAGATAGTAGATTTTATTCTCTACTTGACTCTTTTAATGGATTGCTTGTTCCGCTGCAGTTAAACTTGATAGTTGTTATATTGTATCAGTTTAACACTGTTGAAGGCTAACGATAATTTATTTTACATTATCTTAGTCATAATATTTTTTACTGGGCTAGTTGAGCTCACCCTTTTACTTTCATTGTTCTCCTCAGGAAATGAGAACGTAGCAGGGACTAGTCGGGGAACGGAGTGACGGTCCAGATGATAGCATTAGTAGTCCTCACTATTCTATAAAATAGTGTGATAATAAATGTATTGAGGACTTATTTTGAGTTTGAATACTGTCTAAAAGACAATATTTGTATTAAAACTCACAGCTCATGTTGTATAATTAAGTTGTATTTGGATTTATGTACCATGTATCTGGCGACTCAAGATGGGTGATGTATACCTATTTTGGGGGCGTCACATTAATAATTAATATCGTGTGCTACTATGCAACCACGCGTATTACTGTACTTTTATCATCGGGTATTCAACAGTTAACGGTAAAACTTTTGCCGTTATTTTTATAAAAGTTATTTCTGTCGTTTTCTCACTCTGACAGTAATTCCATTGTGGGTTTCACCAATGATTGTGCCGTACGAATATTCCCCAACCAATCGAACATTTTATAACAACTTGCTTACTTTGCAAAATTTATAAATATTACCCACAACTATAACATTATAACAAATGCATACCTTAATATTCAAAAATGATATATAGAAAAGTATTCATCTTTATTCATAATAGTTGGGGTCTTAATATAGATATTAAAGATACATTAAAATTAATATGGTCTATGTGGTTCGACTTTGTAAGACCCCGAATTTTATGAAATGAAGGTATTCAATTTTCTTATAATTATTATTCTATTTAGTAAGTGGTTAAACTGATAAAAGGTTTAAGTTAAGGATGATATGTGAAAATTTTACAAAGTAAACAAGTTGTCATAAAATATTCGTTTGGTCGAGGAATATTCTTTTTGTCGGGAAATATCCGTACGACGACACAATCATTGGTAGACCCCACAACAGAATAACTGTCGGATTTAGAAAGTGACAGAAATAACATTTTTATAAAAATAACGGTAAGACTTTTATCGTTAACTGTTGAAATACTCGGTGATAAAAATACAATAATACGCGTGGTTGCATAGTAGCACACGGTATTGTACAATATCTTTGATTATTGATGGTTACGTGAGAAGTCACTCAGTTTTATTCAATAATTGCCACAGTAGTTGATGCATATTATCTCATATTATTGATTCAATTATTGTCACAATATTATCTACACAATATTTTATATTATTAAATCAATAGTTGAGATGACAAAGTTATTTATATTATTATTTGCATTATTGACAATGTCTAGAAAGTTTTGTCGAGAAAAGGGGTTTGATCACCTAATTACGCGTCAATAAGGAGAAGTCCTTATCGGAAAGCTCCCTCTTTCCTGGGAATGATCTGGTTGTTAATATTGTGAGTTAAAATAATGATGAATAAATGTTATTAAAAATGTGTTTAGTGAAGCCAAGTGAATTGAGATAAATAGAGAGGTATTTTATGAAGTATTTGTTGTAAATTTGGCCTATTTTTCAAAATAGTCGGTAGAAAGTTATTTCAATTTTATTTTATTACTTATATATATATATATATATATATATATATATATATATATATATATATATATAAAATGAGATCACGGGCGGGCGGACAGGTGGGTGGGTGGGTGGGTGGGTGGGGGGGGGGAATGGTCACAAGGAGGGTAACAATTATATATATATATATATATATATATATATATATATATATATATTATAAGTTTTATTTTTTTTATGAAAAATAGAATATATTATATTTTATTTGATTGCATAGTACTACATAGTGTTGCATAGTACTGCATAGTGTGTGCATAGTGTTGCATAGTACAGCATAGTAAAATAAAAAAAATTCAGCCGAATCGCCCGTGCACGTTTGCCCGTGATTTTTCCCTACTGTGCGTCCAAATAGTATCATGCCATTATCCTATAAATAGGATGCTCAGTTTAGAAATGAAAATCACACCAGAATCAGAGAATTCTTCTTCTATAATATTGAGCGTATTTCTTTTGAGTTGAATGATCTCGTCAGGGAAGTCCTCTGTTTTAATTGTTATATTTTCGCATGAAGACATTACTCACCTTAAGTTTGGGGGTAGTTTTAAATTGCATTTTAGGATTGCATGTTCATAGTAGATTGTGGCATTTAGGTTATGAATATGTATTAGATTGTTAAATTTTATGTCAACTTTTAAGTTTAATTATTAGTCAGACTGTTTTTTTATTAGGACTGTTTTTGTGTGCATTTAGTATATCACATAATTCCAGCTGTTAGATAGTTTAAGTCTATTTTGGCCAATGAGGAGAATGGAATTGCATAGACAAGTTTAGTGCGGATTATTAAGACTTTGATGTGATTTCTTGTCTTGATTTAAATCTTTATTTGTTTGAAACTGATATAATCAGGTTAGCACGTTAAGGAACGACCATGTGGTTGATTAAGTCTAAATTTGATATATAATGAATTTCTAAAGGATAGTACGAGTTTGAATGAAAGATTAACGAGAATAGGTAGTGAGGGCTAAAGTTAGACAAGAGCCTAAGTTTGGGGGGAAATTTGGGGTATATAAGCTTTATAAAAAATAAAACAAAAAAATAAAAAACCGTGGCATGCTTGTCTAGTTTTGTGGCCTTTGTTACTTGAGTAAGTAAGCCCGAGGGGATTTTCTTTACACCTAGCACCCTAAGGTCTTAATGGTCTGGGAGTCGTTGGTCGAAAGCTCGTTAAGGTAGCATTGAAAAGCCTAAGGGAATAAGACATTGCACAACCATGAGTTAAAAAAATAAAATAAAACAGGAAAAAGAGCACAAAGCCCCCGTAAGAAAAATAAATAAATAAAATAAAAATAAAGCATAAGTAATCTATTTTGACTCCTGGAATTTGGTAAGTGTGTGATTTTAGCCGGATCTAGCTTGTTTTTGGAGTTCTGAAGTTTATATTGTATGATGCCTTCGAAGAAATCTATTATGTTTCTTATTTAGCCTTTTATCAGTTTGCATGGTTGTTGAGTACACACACACGATATCAGTAATAACAGGTTTACATTTGATGATTGGTTGGGAAATGATTGATCTGTCTTGGTATGATGTGCTAGCATGTTATTTTGATTTCTCTGAGGCCCGATAAATATACTTTGTTCTGTTTGACTGCTGGAGTCGTAGGCATGTAAATAGATACATTTGAATTTCGTATTTATTTAGTGCATTATGTTTTGTTGCTTGAGGACAAGCAACGGGTCAAGTTTGGGAGTATTTGATAAGTGGGTAATAGACCCATGAATTAGATATAATTGGGCTTGATTTATTGTTATTTTCCAGTCTTTTAGGATAGTTTTTATGTGTTTATTTGTTATTTTACAGTTCGAGGCTGAGCAGGGACAAGAAGGGAATTTCTGCATCATTAAGGGTAATTTTGTAATTGGCTGATTCAGGGCCCAGCACCGGGGAGCTACAACTTATAATATGCCCAGTGCCGGGGCGCTGGGGCTCAGGCAAAGCCAATTAGGGCGCGCATTGGAGAGAAGTTGAGCAGGAATAGGAATGTTAAAAGGTGAAAAAGTATTTAAGGAAGCAATAGATGGAAAAAAGAAAAAAAAAAGCTGGAGACTAATCAGAAAGTAACATAGAATTGGGGAAATAGAATTCAAGTTGAAGATTGAAAATTGGTGGATTGCTTTTAGAGTTTTATTCTTCTTTATTTCAGTTTTGTAATTCTGTTAAGATGATTTTCATGGGATTTTTGGTTTTATTTTCCAGTATGAACTAAAATTTTTCATTAAGACTACAAATTGAACCTTTTATGTTTATGAATTGATTATTCAGTTTAGTCCAATTATTTATATCGAATTGAATTGTTTATCATGTTTCGCGTTTATTGATTAATTATTTGGCCAATAATTACTGTGTTACACTAGATAGATTCGGGAGATGAAATCTAGGGTTAGAACTAAACGTGATAACATGTATGCTTAACTATTTGCATTAGATAAATAATTAGGGTTATGAATTGAAAAAGAATATCTCTTTTCACTGCATGTAATAGTTGGGGATTGGAACTTAATGAATTTAATTTTATTATTTTGCATAGGGATATCGCAGAATTAATTGAATTAAATAAATGTTATATGATCACTTGGGAAAGGGCTTTTAACAATTAGAATTCCTGTTAACAATTCAGGTGACGTAATAATTGGAGCAATTGGATAATTGGTTTGTTTTACATAATTGGGAATATTGTAGTCTTAACTTTTATTTATTTGAATCAATTTTTAGAGAAAGCCAGTTTTAATTCGTTAATTTTAGTTCTCTTAATTAGAAAGTCACAAATTACAGTTGTTTAAATAAAATTGGATTGACATAGTACTATTAGTTGGAGTTTATTAATTGGAATTCCTTGTGGGTACGACACTTTACTTCACCATTTTATTACTTGTTGATCGTGTATACTTGCACGTATGTTTTGGTTGTGAAATCAATCAACAGCTCTTCCTGCTAAAGACGTAGGGCCATCATAATATCCTTATTCTGCTGCATCTTTTTTAGCAAAATAAATTGACGCTGATCTTGGTTGTCCTCAACCCGATCCTTTCCTCACTGTTCATATGCCCGGGACTGATTTTCCTCGACGTGAGTGAGGGGGATTGGAGTATGCTGACTGGCCGAAAACAGTCGTTGTCGCGCTGACTGGCCATGTTCCGAATTACCTTCCTGATTTTTTGGCCCCAGTCTGTCTTTGGCCGACCCTCTAACTTGGGTCGTTTGGTGAGTTTTATCATTTTCCTGGTTAGAAGCACCACTGTCCCTGCTCGCCATGGCTTTCAACCGAAAAAGTTTAGAGTGATTGTAAAAGCACTAAAAACCCTTCCTTCTAGCGCCAATGTTAACGCCAAGTTTCGCCGGTGAGTTCAATCACTAAATTCACGCGCTTAAACCTGCACAATAACAGATCACACGAGAAGCTTGATGGCTTGTGCCGCCAGGTGATAGCTCCGGTGTGAGAATGAGTACAGGTTCATACAAGATTTAACAATGGAGGCTTTAGTGTTTAGTGCTCAAAAAGTGTATCACCTGCTAATTGAAGTCGAGCCTTGATTTTATAGACACTCCCATCACCTAGAGTGTGACGCCCCCAAAATAGGTCCACACGACCCATCTTGAGTCGCCAGATATCACACTACAGAAATAAAAAACAAACTTCATTTATACAACGGTTGAATTGTCGTGCAGCGTACGACAACACATATGTTGTGTATACCAACTGTAACACTCATCCCTTTACTTGGATAACATCTCACAGTGATACCTTACAAAGGTACCTTACATAAAGGTACAATCAATAAATGTTTTAGAAATTAAAATCTTTGGAAAATGCTCAAGGAAACCTTCGTATATGGAAGACCATACGTCTAAGTTATAATAGATATCATATGTCCACAGAATTATCCTTGGTTAACCTAATAGTCCCCAAAGAAAAAAGAGAAGATTGTTATCATGTTCTTTCCAATGGTGAGTCTTCTCTTGACATATAATTATCTCCATTGTCTCCACTTGAGAATTATATTTCAACCAAACTCCAAGATTATATAGGTAGTGCTCGTAGATATACTCAGCAAGTGGATGTGTACAACTCTATCTTATGATAACACGAAGTCGTAGGTCATTAGACATCTTGTATGATAGTGGCAAAATAACCTTCCAAAGTTGGGTTCACCTCACCCTATTTGGTTCACCAAAATTAACAGTTAAATGACGTACAAAATACAACACACTTATCTAAAGTTCTCAATAAAATTATTTCCATATTGTTTAGGGAGAACCTCAACAGCTATAGACCACCGTTCTAATCCCCTGTTACCCCCGCTCGACCCAGCTACACTCTTATTACCTAAAAGGAATTGTGAAGCAAAAGGGTGAGCACAACTAGCCTAGTAAAGAATATCATAACTAAAGATAATTAAATTATCAATAGTCTTCATCAGTAATGAATCAGAGATTTAGAACATATGGTAGATGATAAAACTTTTCAACCATAGTAGCAGCGGAACGAGCAATCCATTAGAAGAGTCAAATAGACCATAAAGTTTATTATCTTCTCCATGTTAAAAGTCCACCAAGCATGTTTTATCCCTGTAACATCAATCAACAGTTCCTGTCCACAATTATGTGAATAACTCATAATCATAATTGTGATTCTAAATTCCTCTTCGCACCCAGGACAAAGATAATTTTCATCACCTGTCTTTACCTGAAACATCAAAGATCATGGTTATACCAAATCACAGTTCCTGTTCATAATCATACAAATAAATTCATCTGCACTACGGGCCAAAGATATTCATTAACAGTTCATCTTTGCACTACAGGCTAAAGACATGCAACTGTATTTTTAGAAGCGTCAAGTAGAGCATGATATCTACTATCTTCTACGAATTAAAAGTTTATTATCAATATTTTATTGCTGAGACTCAACTTAATAAATAATCTACATCATTGAATCATCCTTGCACTATGGCTAAGGATATTCGTTAGTATCATGACCACGAATTATCCATGCACTACGGGCCAAGGATATTCGTGTTTTCACCAATGGTCATGATTATACCGAATAATCCCTGGTCATAATCATACCAACAGCTGTCCATCAATGCACTACGGGCCAATGAGGACTTTTACCACATCATTTGTAACATTACGGGTCATGATTATACCGAATGATCCCTGGTCATAATCATACCAATCAACAGTCCGTCTATGCACGTAAGCCAAAGATGACTTTCATCACAATATAAGAATGAGGATGATGACAATGATATAAGAATTCAATTAAATGAAAGCAAAGGTTAAATTTTAAAGATTTATAATTTAATTTATCCAGAATTCAATAATGTCCAAATTGTCAACATGATACTGCTTTATGGAGTAAAATTCAAGAATAATATCCATGTATCAAAAATAATTTGGACAGAAAAGAAATAAATTTTTCGGTGAATAGTATCCAGTGAATAGTACTTCGAGAATAGTATCTTGTGAATAGTAACTCGTGAATAGTACCTCAGCATGAAAAGTGCCTCGAATACCCGAGTGAATAATATTTTAGTGAATAGTAACCGGGTGAATAGTAACCCGTGAATAGTATCTCGATGAAAATATTGATATTTAATAATAGAGTTCATATTAATATTTCAATGAAATGATACTGGATGATGCGCAAAACTCAAAGATATTCCACTAATTTCAAGGAATACTTATCATAGTAAGTTTAGATTTAAGAATATGAAAAAAATAATATACGAAACTGCAAATAGATTTTCACCTGTCATACGGTACGTAATCCGCGTAGACAGGTTATTCTGACATATTAAAGGATGAATATGAAAAAAATAGTATTCCTTATGAATACGAAAGAAATAATACCCCTTACGAATATAATAAATAATATCCATTACCTTAGTAGAAGACTGGATACTGCAATAGTGAAGTAGCAGAATACTCTTCTTCTTTCACTCTATAGTTTCTCTCTCTATAGCTTCTCTTGTGAGTCTCAGTGAATTCGTGAGAATGAAAGAAGAATTAAGCTTCTATTTATAGGAGAAATGACTAAATAGTAACTAATTCATGAACGGTCCAGATTGATTTACTATTAGAACGGACGGTCCAGATTAATTACTATTAAAATAACAATCGACGGTCCATATTGATTTACTTTTAAAACCACCACCGACGGTCTAGATTGATTTACTATTAAAATCACCACCGACGGTCCAGATTAATTTACTATTAAAATCACCACCGACGGTCCAGATTGATTTACTATTAAAACCACCATCGACGGTCCAGATTGATTTACTATTAAAACCACCACCAATGGTCCAGATTAATTTACTATTAAAACCACCACCAATGGTCCAGATTGATTTAACTTATTACACTTTAGTACCCATAAAGTTTTCCAAGTTTGCATTATTCCCCTCTAACTTTTGTAATTCCCTTATATTCAATAAACACATTCTTAATACTTCAATAATTATTCATCATTAATATTATAACTCATAATATTTAACAACCAGAACATTTCTAGGAAAGAGGAGACTTTTCGATAAGGATTTCTCCCTATTGGTGCGCAATTAGGTGACCAAACCTCTCCTTGACAGAACTTTCTAGACATCGTCAATATTACAAATAATAATATGAATAACTTTGTTGTCTCAATTATTGATTTAATAATATAAAATATTATGCAGATGATATTGTGACAATAATTGAATCAAATAACGTGATATACTATGCAATAATTACTATAGCAATAATTAAGTAAACAGAGTGGCTTCTTACGTAAGCATCAATAATCAATACCGTGTGCTACTATGCAACCTCGCATATTACTATACTTTTACCACCGGGTAGTTCAACAGTTAATAGTAAAACTTTCGCCGTTATTTTTATAAAAAGATATTTCTGTTGTTTTCTAACTCCGATAATTATTCTGTTGTGGGGCCCATCAATGATGGTGTCATCGTACGAATATTTCTCGACAAAAAGAATATTCCCCAACACAACGAATATTTTAAATCAACTTGCTTACTTTAAAAAAATTTTACATATCACCCTTAACTAACCCTTTATCAATTTAACCATTTACTAAATAAAATAATAATTATAAGAAAATTGAATACTTTCATTTCATAAAATTCGGGGCCTTACAATCTCCCCTCCTTATGAAATTTTGCCCTCGAATTTTACGTACCTGGTAGTTCGAAGAGTTGAGAATACCTTGATTCATTTTGGATTGTACCTTCCCGATTATTTCCTTTGTATCATTATTTTCTCATTGCTCATCTCCTGTATTTCAGATATCATTCTAGAATATATTTTCAAAATAAAGGTTAATTGACATATCACAATTTGTCAACTTATCAAGTAAAAATTTCAGCTTAAGTAAGTCACACACTAGTGAAGTATATTACTCGTCTCTCCCTTCCTAGTTCTAGACTCATATCTCCGCCAGCGATCATATCGCTAAGCTCTGATACCATTTGTGACGCCCCCAAAATAGGTACACACGACCCATCTTGAGTCGTCAGATATCACACTATAGAAATCAAAAACAAACTTCATTTATACAACTGTTGAACTGTCGTGCAGAGTACGACAACACATATGTTATGTATACCAACTATAGCACTCATCCCTTTACTTGGATAACATCTCATAGTGATACCTTACAAAGGTACCTTACATAAAGGTACAATCAATAACTGTTTTAGAAATTAAAATCTTTGGAAAATGCTCAAGGAAACCTTCGTACATGGAAGACCATACGTCTAAGTTATAATAGATATCATATGTCCACATAATTATCCTTAGTTGACCCAATAATCCCCAAAGAAAAATGAGAAGATTGCTATCATGTTCTTTCCAATGGTGAGTCTTCTCTTGACATATAATTATCTTCATTGTCTCCAATTAAGAATTATATTTTAACCAAACTCCAAGATTATATAGGTAGTGCTCGTAGATAAACTCAACACATGGATGTGCACAACCTTGTCTTATGATAACATGAAGTCGTAGGTTATTAGACATCTTGTATGATAGTGGCAAAACACCCTTCCAAAGTTGGGTTCACCTCACCCTATTTGGTTCACCAAAATTAACGGTTAAATGATGCACAAAATACAACGCATTTATCTAAAGTTCTCAAAAAAATTATTTTCATACTGTTTAGGGAGAACCTCAATAGCTATAGACCACCGTCCTAATCCCATGTTATCCCCGCTCGACCCAGCTACACTCTTATTACCTGAAAAGAATTGTGAAGCAAAAGGGTGAGCACAACTAGCCTAGTAAAGAATATCATGACTAAAGATAATTAAATTATCAATAATCTTCATCAGTAATGAATCAGAGATTTAGAACATATGGTAGATGATAAAACTTTTCAACCATAGTAGCAGCGGAACGAGCAATCCATTAGAAGAGTTAAATAGACCATAAAGTTTATTATCTTCTCCATGTTAAAAGTCCATCAACTATGTTTTATCCCTGTAACATCAATCAACAGTTCCTGTCCACAATTATGTGAATAACTTATAATCATAATTGTGATTCTAAATTCCTCTTCGCACCCAGGACAAAGATGATTTTCATCACCCGTCTTTACCTGAAACATCAAATATCATGATTATACCAAATCATAGTTCCTGTTCATAATCATACAAATAAATTCATCTTTGCACTACGGGTCAAATATATTCATTAACAGTTCATCTTTGCACTACAGGCTAAAGGCATGCAACTGTATTTTTAGAAGAGTCAAGTAGAGCATGATATCTACTATCTTCTACGAATTAAAAGTTTATTATCAATAGTTTATCGCTGAGACTCAGCTTAAAAAATAATCTACATCATCGAATCATCCTTGCACTACGGCTAAGGATATTCATTAGTATCATGACCACGAATTATCCATGCACTACGGGCCAAGGATATTCGTGTTTTCACTAATGGTCATGATTATACCGAATAATCCTTGGTCATAATCATACCAACAACTGTCCATCAATGCACTACGGGCCAATGAGGACTTTTATCACATCATTTGTAACATTATGGGTCATGATTATACCGAATGATCTCTGGTCATAATACCAATCAACAGTCCATCTATGCACGTAAGCCAAAGATGACTTTCATCACAATATAAGCATGAGGATGATTACAATGATATAAGAATTCAATTAAATGAACACAAATGATAAATTTTAAATATCTATAATTTAATTTATCAAGAATTCAATAATGTCCAAATTGTCAACATGATACTGCTTTATGGAGTAAAATTCAAGAATAATATCCATGTATCAAAATTAATTTGGACAGAAAAGAAATAAATTTTTCGATAAATAGTACCCTGTGAATAGTACTTCGAGAATAGTATCTCGTGAATAGTAACTCGTGAATAGTACCCCGTCATGAAAAGGGCCTCGAATACCCGAGTGAATAATATTTTAGTGAATAGTAACCGGGTGAATAGTATCCCGGTGAAAATATTGATATTTAATAAGAGAGTTCATATCAATATTTCAATGAAATGATACTGGATGATGTGCAAAACTCAAAGATATTCCACTAATTTTAAGGAATACTTACCATAGTAAGTTTAGATTTAAGAATATGAAAAGAAATAACATACGATACTGCAAATGGATTTTCACCTGTTATACGGTACGTAATCCGCGTAGACAGGTTATTCGGACATATTAAAGGATGAATACGAAAAAAATTGTGACGCCCCCAAAATAGGTATACAACACCCATTCTGAGTCGCCAAATACATGGTACAGAAAGCAAACTACAACTTCAATAATACAAATGTCGTGCAAAATACGACAACACATACTGTGAGTTTAAACACAAATATTGTCTTCTAGACAATATCCACACTCAAATAAATCCTCATTACAATTATTCAAACACTATTTTACAGAAATAGTGAGGACTGCTAAAACATCTTTCTAGAACCATCACTCCATACCCCGACTAGATCCTGCTATGTTCTCACCTCCTGAGAAGAAAAATGGAACAAAAAGGAAAAGGGTGAGCTCAACTAGCCCAGTAAAGAATATTATGACTAAGATAATATACAAACAAATTATCGTTAGTCTTCAACAGGGAAAAATCTGATAGAATATAATCGACAATAAGTTTTAGATCAACAACTGCAGCGGAAACAGCAAACCATTAGAAGAGTCAAGTAGAGAAAGAATTCTACTATCTTCTAAGATTTAAAAGTCCATCATCAATATTTTATCCCTGTAACATCAATTAATAATCATCTTTATCCAAATATTTATCTTTACACTACAGGCCAAAGATATTCATTTGTATCACCTGTCAGTCATGTTCATCTCAACATCTGTTCATCTTTGCACTACAGGCCAAAGATATTCATCAAGTAATCATACATCTTTGCACTACAGGCCAAAGATATTCATTAATATCATCATTTAGGACTGAGGATGATGAAAAATATCTTAAAGAGAACGAATCCAATGAGACAGAAGGACAAATAGTAGGGATTCGTATAACAGTTTATCCAAGATCAATAATACTTCATAATAATCAATTGTGAAGCAGAATTCAAAAATAAAGATCAAAACATGGATACAATCAAAGATAGTAACCATAATAGACATCTTGGACAAAAAGAAAAAATTTTATTTTTCGGTGAATAGTGCTGTATTCGTGAATAGTGCCGTATACGTGAATAGTGCCGTATACATGAATAGTAACCCCGACACAAAAAGTTCTAAATTTGATAAAAACTCATATCAATATTTCAGCATAATGATATTGAAGAAAATAATATCATTTAAGAAGAAAATAATATCCCTTACCTCAAGATATCAGTACTTCTGGTCGGAATATCGGTATAAGGCTGAAAGAAACTTGCTCTGATGAATAGAAACTCTCAAAGTATCTAAATACTCACAAAATACACTCAATAATCTAGAGAGAGAAAGAGAGAAAACTTGTTTCTGGTGTGATTTTCAATTCTAACTTAGCCCTCTATTTATAGGAAAATTTTAGTAGGTTTGACCTGCAACCTGATGGCTTTACCTGCTACTATTCCCACCCACCACATTTGAAATATAATTCAGCACATTTCTTCACCAACCACAAGTGGGGCCCACCAATTCTAGAATTTTCCATCAAAATGATAAACTCCGAAAATTCAACAATTTCTGAACCAGTCATCTCGTAAAATTCATAATAAATCATACGTTCATTTTTAACGGTTCAAAATTTGTGGACATATACTCAACTTATATATGTATAACATATCCAAAAATTACCACGATCCAACGGTCGGATTAAAAATTATAACACCCGCAATATTTCTCAAAAACCCTGATTTGATTTTTAATACCTCCATTCCGATAAAAATACTGATAAAACACCTCAACATTAACTCCTTCATTTTTAACCACAAAAATATATCCCTCATTTATATCCACATAAAATAAATATTTCCTTATCATATGAATCAATAATTAATTATTCACAAATAATATTACAGAATCACATTTATGACAACCAGGCCGTTCCCAGGAAAGAGGGGGCTTTCCAATAAGGATTTCTCCTTACTGGCGCGCAATTAGATGACCAAACCTCTCCTTAGACAGAACTTTCTAGACATTGCCAATAATGTTATATAATAATATTATTCAAATAATATGAATTATTGATCTGATAATGGAAAATACTGTGCAGCAACAATTATTGAAACAACAATAATATAAAATATCAATGCAACAATTATTGAATCAATAAAATAAAATATTGAACAATAACTACTGTAACAATTATTGAGTAGTGCCTTCTTACGTAAGAATCAATAATTGGTGCAATACCGTGTGCTACTGTATTTTAATCACCGGGTATTCCAACAGTATTAACGGTAACAACTACGCCGTTATTTATAAATAACTTATACTTGTCATTTTCTTCATCCAATCGCTTTCCGTTATGGGGCCCACACAAGGCTGCGCCGTCGTACGAATATTCCCCGACAGCAAGAATATTCCACGACCAAACGAATATTCCCCGACAAAATGAATATTTTATAACCACTTGCTTATTTTGCAAAATTTGCACATTTCACCCATAACCAAAGTATTATATCAAATTAGCCCCTTATTATTCACAATAATATTTAGAGAAAATTTGATTTTATTCATTAATAAGTTGGGGTCTTACAACCTCCCCTCCTTATGAAATTTCGTCCTCGAAATTGACGTACGTACCTGATGTTTCAAAAAGGTGAGGATACCTCGCTTTCATTTCTGATTCCAACTCCCAGGTCATTTCTTCAATAGCATGGTTTCTCCACAAAACCTTAACTTGTGGTATAACCTTCGTGCGTAGGACATGCTCTTTCCTATCCAAGATCTTAACAGGTACCTCCTCGTACGTTAAATCTTCAGCTATCTCGTCTGGTTCTAACTCAATAATGTGGTTCGGGTCTTTAACATATTTACGAAGCATAGATATGTGAAAAACATTATGAACACGAGACATGCTTGGAGGTAATGCGAGTCTATATGCCACATTTCCTATTCGCTCAAGAATCTCAAATGGACCAACAAATCTTGGATTGAGCTTTCCTCTCTTCCCAAATCTTGTAACTCCCTTCCATGGTGCAACACGTAATAATACATGATCCCCAATATTAAATTCCACGTCCTTCCGATGAAGATCCGCATAACTCTTTTGTCGATCCTGTGCCGTTTGTATACGTTGTCGAATCGTTTGGATCTTCTCTGTAGTAATGCGTACCAACTCTGGTCCCAACAATGTTGCTTCACCCACCTCGTCCCAGCATACTGGAGAACGACATTTTCTTCCATACAACGCCTCGAATGGAGCCACACCTATGCTCGCCTGATAACTGTTGTTGTAGGAGAATTCCACCAATGGTAGGTACTTATCCCAACTCCCTTTGAGATCTAGGACACAAAGTCTTAATAGATCTTCAAGAGTTTGAATAGTCCTCTCTGATTGTCCGTCCGTTTGAGGATGGTATGCCGAACTGAATCGTAAATCCGTGCCCATAGCTTTCTGCAAGCTAACCCAAAATCGTGAAGTGAATCTTGGGTCACGATCCGAAACTATGGATACTGGCATGCCATGCAATCTCACAATCTCGTTCACGTACATACTAGCAAGACGTTCAAGGGAATAAGTCTCACGTATCGGCAAGAAATGAGCGGACTTGGTTAATCTATCAACAATAACCCAAATCGCATCTATGCCTTGAGAAACCTTGGGAAGACCCGTAACAAAATCCATAGTAATGTGTTTCCACTTCCATTTCGGGATCTCAAGTGGTTGCAATGGACCCTTTGGCACTTGATGCTCCGCCTTTACACGTTGACAAGTTAAACACCTCGAGATAAACTCCGCGATCTCTCTTTTCATATTGCTCCACCAAAATGTATGTCGAAGATCGTGATACATTTTGGTACTCCCAGGATGGATTGCAAACGGTGTGTTGTGTGCCTCCATCATTATTCTATGCTTCAAGTCAAAATCGTTAGGAACACAAAGTCTGGAGTTGACTCGAAGTATTCCTTCTTCATCGATTCTTGCTTCTGGAATAGCACCTTCTTGCACTTTCTTCTTCATACGCATCAGCTCCATGTCCGTAGCTTGAGCAGCTTTAACTTTATCGATTAAAGTCGGTTCTACTCGTATATTTGATATCATCATGTGGGTACTTGGAGCCTTCATCTCTATCTCCATCCTTTGTAAGTCATACAAAATGGGCCTTTGTGTTAACAATATTGCACTCGTACCCGCATATGATCTTCTACTCAATGCGTCAGCTACTACGTTTGCTTTTCCAGGATGATATTGGATGATATGATCGTAATCTTTCAACAGCTCGAGCCAACGTCGCTGCCGCATGTTGAGTTCCTTTTGGGTGAAGAAATATTTGAGGCTTTTATGATCTGTATAGATCTCCACTTTCTCCCCATACAGGTAGTGTCTCCAGATCTTCAACGCAAAAACGACTGCTGCCAACTCCAAATCATGAGTAGGATAATTCCTCTCATATTCTTTGAGTTGTCGTGAGGCATAGGCTATGACTTTCCCATGTTGCATGAGAACACATCCTAACCCTTTGCCTGAAGCATCGCTGTAGATAACAAATCCATCCGAACCAGATGGTATTGTCAGAACAGGTGCCGAAATGAGTCTCCTCTTGAGTTCTTGGAAACTCTTCTCGCATTCCTCACTCCATATAAATTTTGTATCTTTCCGAGTCAGCTGAGTTAACGGAGTAGCGATTCGAGAAAATCCTTCCACAAATCTCCGATAATAACCAGCTAAGCCTAGAAAGCTACGTACTTCGGTTACCGACTTCGGTTGCTCCCAACTTTGTATGGCTTCAATCTTCGCCGGGTCGACAGATACTCCATGTTTTGACACCACGTGCCCAAGGAATGCTACTTCCTCAAGCCAGAACTCGCATTTCTTCAATTTGGCATATAGCTTATTTTCACGAAGCCTTTGCAGTACCAGCTTCAAATGGCGCTCATGATCTTCACGGCTTTTGGAATAGATGAGGATGTCATCAATAAAGACAACAACGAACTGATCCAAATATTCTTTGAATACACGGTTCATCATATCCATGAAGGCAGCAGGAGCATTAGTCAATCCAAAAGACATTACTAAGAATTCATAATGCCCGTACCGAGTTCTGAAGGCAGTCTTTGGAATATCCTCAGTTTTAATCTTCAGCTGATGATATCCAGAACGAAGGTCGATCTTTGAAAAGAATTGTGTTCCTTGTAACTGGTCGAACAGGTCATCAATGCGAGGTAGCGGATACCTATTCTTGATAGTGACATGATTCAATTCTCGATAGTCGATACAAAGTCGCATACTCCCGTCTTTCTTCTTTACGAATAAAACAGGAGCACCCCAAGGAGACGTACTAGGACGAATAAAACCGATGTCCAACAACTCCTGTAGTTGGACTTTTAACTCCTGAAGTTCAATAGGAGCCATTCGATATGGAGTTTTAGAAATGGGCTTTGTACCGGGTTCAAGGTCAATAAAGAATTCAACTTCACGTTCTGGGGGTAGACCAGGAAGTTCTTCAGGAAATACATCGGAAAATTCTCTAACAATAGAAATATTATTCAAATCTGACTTGTCTTTGTTCAAATCCATTACATGGGCTAAGAAAGCTTGACATCCGTTTTTCAATAAACGAATAGCTTTGTGGCTCGATATGACAGTGACTGATTTTAGTGGTTTAGTAGTTTGAATTCGTATGACAGGTTGGTTAGGAATATGAAAACTAACAACCTTACGAAAACAATCAATTTTAGCATGATGAGTGGTTAACCAATCAATTCCTAAAATCACATCAAAAGCAAGTATCTTTAAAGAGATAAGATCAACAGGTAATGTGATAGTACCAACTTGGATCATGCAAGATTTATAAACTGTAGATGTAACGAAGGTTTCACCCAACGGAGTTTCAACAGATAAGTTAAAGTCCAATTTCTCCGGAGTCAAGTTTAAACGTTGAGCACAAGCAGGAGAGATAAAAGAATGGGTAGAACCGGTATCTAGTAAAGTATAAACTTCGCAAGAATTCAAGATTAGCTTACCCGTGATCACCTCGTTCGGGTTTCTCGCGTTTTGGCCAGTAACGACAAACGCCCTTCCAGGAACCGCTGATTTCGACTTATCCGGGACAGCTTTTGGAGTCACCATCCCCGCTGAACTTGGTTTTGCTACAGAACACTCTCGAGCTATATGACCCTCCTTTCCACAGTTATAACATACCTTGGATTGTTGTGGGCAGTTTGGGCTGATATGTCCCTCTTTCCCACATTTGTAACATACGACCGGTGGTCGTTCTCCTCCCCTAGAAACAGTTGATGTTTGTGCTGACGTCTTCACATTATCATTGTTGTACCTTCTCTTCTTGAAATCTCCTCCCGACTCGCTCCTTCTATTATCACGACCACGATTACCACCAGAGTGGTTACCGCTTTTGTCCGAATATTTTCCTCCCTGCTGGTTTTCATTGCTTCGATGACTGCCGCCACCAGTATGACCCTGGTTGTGGTCCCTCGGTTGCACATACTCATTATCTCGCTCTAATAATTGAGCCCTATTTACAACATCTGAATATAAAGAAAATTTATGAGAGATAAGATATTGTCGAATCTCGGGTTTTAGACCTCTCAGAAACATCCTTGTCATTCGTTCCTCATTTTCGACCAAATGAGGTGCAAACCTGGATAACTCTGCAAACTTCGCCTCGTACTGGGACACCGTCATGTTGTTTTGTTCCAGTCTGATAAACTCTACCTCCTTCATATGACGAATACTTTCAGGAAAGTACTTGTCATTGAACAGTTTTTGAAATGTTTCCCAGGACATGTTGAGTGCGTCAGGCTGGGTACGCTTCACAGACTCCCACCAGTAGTCTGCCTCACCGCGGAACATAAAGGTGGCGAATGGAACCTTTTGTTCCTCCGTGCATCCCAAGACATCGAATATCTTGGTAATTTGCTTGACCCACGTTTCCGCCATGATCGGATCCGGCTTTTCCTTAAATTCTGGTGGTCCCAATTCTTTGAACTGCTTAGCTGTGACAAACCGCGCGTTATCATTTCCACCCGTATTCTGCACACGAGTCTCCCTCGTCTGATTTTGCATGAACTGTAAAAAGCTCCTAAACATTCCATCATTCATCGTTTGCTCGGTAACGTTGTTTACAGGAGGAATATTGCCTTCCTGTTGCACGTTCCCCTGGGTGGTGATCAAAGGTGTCTCCACGATCTGATTTACTCCATTATTAACGTTCTCAGCTGCCATTCTTAAATACTGCCATAAAACAAGGGTTAATAGTCATGTCATATATTATCCCTATACTCTGACCGACCAAATAAACACCAAATAAACTTACTCAAGTCATACTAGTGAATGAATTCCCCGTCTCTCCCCTCCTAGTTCTTGTCTCACATCTCAGCCAGGGATCATATCCCTAAGCTCTGATACCAACTGTGACACTCCCAAAATAGGTATACAACACCCATTCTGAGTCGCCAAATACATGGTACAGAAAGTAAACTACAACTTCAATAATACAAATGTCGTGCAAAATACGACAACACATACTGTGAGTTTAAATACAAATATTGTCTTCTAGACAATATCCACACTCAAATAAATCCTCATTACAATTATTCAAACACTATTTTACAAAAATAGTGAGGACTGCTAAAACATCTTTCTAGAACCATCACTCCATACCCCGACTAGATCCTGCTATGTTCTCACCTCCTGAGAAGAAAAATAGAAGAAAAAGGAAAAGGGTGAGCTCAACTAGCCCAGTAAAGAATATTATGACTAAGATAATATACAAACAAATTATCGTTAGTCTTCAACAGGAAAAAATCTGATAGAATATAATCGACAACAAGTTTTAGATCAACAACTGCAGCGGAAACAGCAAACCATTAGAAGAGTCAAGTAGAGAAAGAATTCTACTATCTTCTAAGATTTAAAAGTCCATCATCAATATTTTATACCTGTAACATCAATTAATAATCATCTTTATCCAAATATTTATCTTTGCACTACAGGCCAAAGATATTCATTTGTATCACCTGTCAGTCATGTTCATCTCAACACCTGTTCATCTTTGCACTACAGGCCAAAGATATTCATCAAGTAATCATACATCTTTGCACTACAGGCCAAAGATATTCATTAATATCATCATTTAGGACTGAGGATGATGAAAAATATCTTAAAGAGAACGAATCCAATGAGACAGAAGGACAAAGAGTAGGGATTCGTATAGCAGTTTATCTAAGATCAATAATACTTCATAATAATCAATTGTGAAGCAGAATTCAAAAATAAAGATCAAAACATGGATACAATCAAAGATAGTAACCATAATAGATATCTTGGACAAAAAGTAAAAATTTTATTTTTCGGTGAATAGTGCCGTATTCGTGAATAGTGCCGTATACGTGAATAGTACCGTATACATGAATAGTAACCCCGACACAAAAAATTCTAAATTTGATAAAAACTCATATCAATATTTCAGCATAATGATATTGAAGAAAATAATATCATTTAAGAAGAAAATAATATCCCTTACCTCAAGATATCAGTACTTCTGGTCGGAATACCGGTATAAGGCTGAAAGAAACTTGCTCTGATGAATAGAAACTCTCAAAGTATCTAAATACTCACAAAATACACTCAATAATCTAGAGAGAGAAAGAGAGAAAACTTGTTTCTGGTGTGATTTTCAATTCTAACTTAGCCCTCTATTTATAGGAAAATTTTAGTAGGTTTGACCTGCAACCTGATGGCTTTACCTGCTACTATTCCCACCCACCACATTTGAAATATAATTCAGCACATTTCTTCACCAACCACAAGTGGGGCCCACCAATTCTAGAATTTTCCATCAAAATGATAAACTCCGAAAATTCAACAATTTCTGAACCAGTCATCTCGTAAAATTCATAATAAATCATACGTTCATTTTTAACGGTTCAAAATTTGTGGATATATACTCAACTTATATATGTATAACATATCCAAAAATTACCACGATCCAACGGTCGGATTAAAAATTATAACACCTGCAATATTTCTCAAAAACCCTGATTTGATTTTTAATACCTCCATTCCGATAAAAATACTGATAAAACACCTCAACATTAACTCCTTCATTTTTAATCACAAAAATATATCCCTCATTTATATCCACATAAAATACATATTTCCTTATCATATGAATCAATAATTAATTATTCACAAATAATATTACAGAATCACATTTATGACAACCAGGCCGTTCCCAGGAAAGAGGGGGCTTTCCAATAAGGATTTCTCCTTACTGGCGCGCAATTAGATGACCAAACCTCTCCTTAGACAGAACTTTCTAGACATTGCCAATAATGTTATATAATAATATTATTCAAATAATATGAATTATTGATCTGATAATGGAAAATACTGTGCAGCAACAATTATTGAAACAACAATAATATAAAATATTAATGCAACAATTATTGAATCAATAAAATAAAATATTGAACAATAACTACTGTAACAATTATTGAGTAGTGCCTTCTTACGTAAGAATTAATAATTGGTGCAATACCGTGTGCTACTGTATTTTAATCACCGGGTATTCCAACAGTATTAACGGTAACAACTACGCCGTTATTTATAAATAACTTATACTTGTCATTTTCTTCATCCAATCGCTTTCCGTTATGGGGCCCACACAAGGCTGCGCCGTCGTACGAATATTCCCCGACAGCAAGAATATTCCACGACCAAACGAATATTCCCCGATAAAATGAATATTTTATAACCACTTGCTTATTTTGTAAAATTTGCACATTTCACCCATAACCAAAGTATTATATCAAATTAGCCCCTTATTATTCACAATAATATTTAGAGAAAATTTGATTTTATTCATTAATAAGTTGGGGTCTTACAAAAATAGTATTCCTTATGAATACGAAAGAAATAATACCCCTTACGAATACAACAAATATTATCCCTTACCTTAGTAGAAGACTAGATGCTACAATAGTGAAGTAGCAGAATACTCTTTTTCTTTCTCTCTATAGTTTCTCTCTCTATAGTCTCAGTGAATTTTTGAGAATGAAAGAAGAATTAAGCTTCTATTTATTGGAGAAATGACTAAATAATAACTAATTCATGAACGGACCAGATTAATTTACTATTAGAACGGACGGTCCAGATTAATTACAATTAAAACCACAATCGGCGGTCCAGATTGATTTACTTTTAAAACCACCACCGACGGTCCAGATTAATTTACTATTAAAACCACCACCGACGGTCCAGATTGATTTAGTATTAAAACCACCATCGACGGTCTAGATTGATTTACTATTAAAACCACCACCAATGGTCCAGATTGATTTAACTTATTACACTTTAGTACCCATAAAGTTTTTTAAGTTTGCATTATTCCCCTCTAACTTTTATAATTCACTTATCTTCAATAAACACATTCTTAATATTTTAACAATTATTCATCATTAATATTGTAACTCACAATATTTAACAACCATATCATTTCTAGGAAAGATGGGGCTTTCTGATAAGGATTTCTCCCTATTGGCGCGCAATTAGATGACCAAAGCTCTCCTTGATAGAACTTTCTATACATCGTCAATATTGTAAATAATAATATGAATAACTTTGTTGTCTCAATTATTGATTTAATAATATAAAATATTATGCAGATAATATTGTGACAATAATTGAATCAAATAACGTGAGATACTATGCAACAATTACTGTAGCAATAATTAAATAAACTGAGTGGCTACTATGCAACCACGCGTATTACTGCACTTTTACCACCGGGTAGTTCAACAGTTAACGGTAAAACTTTCGCCGTTATTTTTATAAAAAGATATTTCTGTCGTTTTCTAACTCTGACAGTTATTCTGTTGTGGGGCCCACCAATGATGGTGTCGTCGTACAAATATTTTTCGACAAAAAGAATATTTCCTGACACAATGAATATTTTATATCAACTTGCTTACTTTAAAAAAATTTCATATATCACCCTTAACTTTAACCCTTTATCAATTTAACCATTTACTAAATAAAATAATAATTATAAGAAAATTGAATACTTTCATTTCATAAAATTTGGGGTTGTAACGAATGATTTATTTGAGTTGTGATTCTGAGGACAGAATCCTTGTAAGGAGGGTATGATGTAACATTCCAGAATTTTAAAGTGTAATATTAAATACTTATTGATTTATATAAGTATTTAATGGATATGTTTATGGTTGAATAAATAATTGTTCAATTTGAGTTGATATGGTTTAGTTAATTATTTGCTAAATAAATAATTAAATATTAAATATCAAATATTTATTTGCAATATTAAATATTTAATGAATTATATAAGTATTTAATGGCAATTTGAGTTGATGTGGTTTAGTTAATTATTTGTTGAATAAATAATTAAGGAGCTAAGAAAATTAATTATTATGAGATCATATAATAAATTAATTTAATAAGTAAGCTAGAGAGCTTACAGTGATTTAAATAAATTATAATATTTTAAATGGAAAATTATAATTTAAAATATTAGTTGGTTAAATAAAATTATAATTATAAAAGAAATTTTAGTTATGTGATATTAAATTATGTGCTAAAGTAATTGAATAGATTAATGTTTTACTTGATTTATTAATTAAATAAAAGTGTGACTAATAACTTTGCTATAAATGAGTTATTAAAATAAGTTAAAGGACTTTAATTTAGTTTTTGCCAAACATGTCTTATTGCATAATAAGTCTTTAATCTAATAATGTTTTAGCAAACAAGGTATAAGGATTAATGCATTTATATTAATTAGGTTTACCAAACAAGGTGTAGGGGTTAATGAGTTATATTATTTTGATTAGCCAAACAAGCCTTATGGCTTTTAATTTTCAAATAAAAACATAACTGATATAATTATATCAGTACTTATATTATATCATTAATATATATTATTACTATATACGTTATAATATTCTACGTATGTTAGAGTTAGGGAGAAGAAATACTCAGTTGAAATTTACAGAGAGAAAATAAGAGAGGAATAAAACTAGAGAGAATTTGAGAGAAATTCTAACAGGTTTTGATAAAGGAATTGGAGAAAAGACATTGATAATCAAAAGTAGCCATCATCTTCTTAATCAAAGGTAGGAGCTTAACCTTTTCTTTAAAAACTTAGTTTTTCTTCTTCCCAAAAAGTTCTCTGTGAAATTTTTATAAAAGATAAATTGTTGTTATGAATATAGTTTTGTATGATTATTGATTATAAGGTTATTTCATGAGTTATATATGATTATAGATATAGTAATTCATGTATGTATGTGTTTTGTAGAAGAAAATATATTACAGAGTGTTCATATGAAAAATATATGAGTATGGCTTAATTTAAAATAGAAATTAAGGTTTAATTAGTTGTTAAATTGATAAATTGATATTTGGAATTGCTAGAGTATGTAAAATCATAATCATGATGTTTTGAATTTAGTGTTTTGGTTGAAAAATAAAATCACAGTGTTGATTTTCTATGAAAATGTCAAAAGTGGAGTTTTTGTCAAAAACATTGAAATTGGGTGTTGTATATTTGATGTCTATGTTATTTTATGAGTAGAAACATGTTAGAAGTCTTCAAAATATGTTTATATGAAGTTTATATGTATATTACATGATAATCAGTCTATTAGATTCGAGCTTTTTGGCCAATTTGGCTTTTGTTCATGTTGTTGCCGAGTTTGGTCGTCGGATTCTAGTCTCTGGCATCGAAACGCGGCCCAGCAGTACAAATCTCGCGCCGCAGCGCCGGCGCCACGCCGCAGCGCCAACCAATGGCCTGTGACCCGAACCGCAGCGCCAACTCAGCGCCGCAGCGCGAGTTAGCAGAATGTTCTGACAGTTTTGTTTTAGTGTACAAAACTTGAAAATAAATGTTATGTGTTGATAATAATAATGTTAAATGATAATTTCAGTAGTATTAAACTATGAATGATCATGTTATTAAGTGTTACCTACTTGTAACATAGTGGATTATGAGAATGGGTAATTTAACCCATATGATGAATACATTTGTTTATATAAATATATAATATTGGTAATGACTAACTATGTCAATATGACATATGTATAGGGTATTAGTTCAAGTGGTAAGGGTTTAGCTTGTGCTAAAGGCAAGTTCTCTAACTCAAAACTTCATTATACAAGTTTTTCTAACTCTATCTTATAATTGAGCTAATTATTATTTTCAATTCGATTATCTTATAATGATGTAAGTCGTCTAGACTTTGGTTTGAGGATAAACACGTTATTCTTGTATTTCGATTATCAATTTTTATGTATAACTAAATTGCTATGCATGCTTATTATTCAATTCTAATTAACCTTGGCTTAGTGTTATTCAAGCAAGGTATGCTATAGTTATTCAAATTGTATACTATTAGATTATTCCTAATGCATGACTTGCTATGATTGGTTCAATCACGATTATTCTATAGTATAGTGTTATTGGTTTTTATTCAACTACTCCGTAGTTGATGTTCGTTAAACTCCAAATTTCCTTGAAAGCTTATCCAAACCAAACTTACTTTGGTGCGGACTTGTATTCTAAGTACTGAGATGAACAACTCTTTTAATAGAGGTTTACGCTTAGCGTTGAAATGATTGTGCACAATACATTGTACGAAGGGTTGATCCCCCTAAGTACGTGGAGTCCTTATAGTCTTATGACTGTTAAAGTTTGAGTTGAAAGATTACTTATAATTGTGGACATGATTCGTGGTCATTAAACCCTCAGTAAATGTTAAAATTTTTAGAAAGTTAATAAAATATATTGTTCAATTCTATTGAGCCTGATATTGGCAATTGATGTAAAAGTTTAATGATTTACTTATTGTTATTTCAAGTGGGCCTTATTTGCTCACTCTTGCCTGTAAATTTTCTTAAAGTTAAAGTTGAAACTGGTGACGTACCAAGCACTAGTAAGAGAAAAGGAAAGATGAATAAATGCTGAAGACTTGTAATAGTTTGATAGTTTATTTTCAGAATTTGGTTTAATGATTGTAATGAAGTTATTTAATTATCCGCATTTGAATGATTGTTGTTAAATGTTAGATAACCTGGGAGATGTTTATTTAAATTTAATCCTGTATGGGCAGGTTTTCTTTTACTATTCAAGTATATTATGAATGAGTAGTTAGAAATTAATGTTTTGATTACGTGAGCACCAAATCTTGAGAAAATGAAGTACCAAGATTTGGGGGTGTCACAGGGGTCTTACATAAGTCCATCTCCGAATCGAATTAGGACTCCTAAACATGACAATTACCTATGTTTGAGTCCAACTCTATCTCCTTAAAACGTGCAAGTTGGATAGGACCCAAACACTAACCTTTGGAGTTAGTATTTAAATATGGTTAGGACTAAAATTTTTATCCACTTAAACTCCTTATCACTCCGGACTCCAATAAACTGGTCTGGGCTCCGGCCTAAAGGACTTGGACGCCCAACCGCAAACATCAATAAACCGAACAGGACTTCGACCTAGAGGACTCGGATGCTCGAACCCGAAGAACACCATCAATCCTTTTGCTGACTTCGGCCTATTGGGCCTGAAAAACCCTTATCTACCCAGGCCTTTGGCCCGTATAAGGATCGGTGGATTCTACCCGAACATGTACTATAGTGGTGTCGGTCCAATTAGATTGTTTAAATTTTTTTTGTATTATGCTATAGTAATATATAATAGTAATAGATTAATATTGTGTACAATAATTTTTATAATAAAATTATTTTCTTTTAATTATATATTATTTAACTAATAATCTATAATTAATTATTAATGAAAAATTGAATAATTACAATAATAGTTCATATATTTATGTAATATAAATGATAGTATTCATATTTAAATTAATGATTTATTTTTTTATATATTCATATATTTGTGTAATGATAAAATCTTAAATCAACTCGAGTACTTATACTTATATAATTTAATAATAAAAAACTAGTATATAATTAAATATTATTGCTATTAAGAATATGAATTTTAAAGAACATTAACTATTATCGTTATCAATAAAATGAATTTTAAAAAACACTAACAAAATAAAAAAAAATATGAGAATAAGAGATATTGGTAAGTAGATAATTATGATAGTAAGAATGTAGATAAAAAGATTTTGAAATTAAATAAAAGATGAAAAAATAGTTTTTTTTCTTTTAAATTTTTGGGTTGAATCAAGTAATGATTTTAAATACTTTTAACTTATTGAAATTACATTTATAATATTTTATATTCATAAATGATGATCATTTGATAAATAAAAAATAAAAACAAAAGTTAACAATTGTCTAATAGTCAACAGTTAAACTTACTGGAATTTATAGTTGCTCACTTTTGGGCATAGCAATGGGGGGATGTTAGAGTATTTCTTGTACCAAAAAAAAACTCTTTAAATTAAAGTTTCTTGATCTACGTAGTAATTTGAAGAGTATTATTGGCTAATTTTATATTTTATGTCTCATCAGTCTCTTCAATTCAATGAGATGTATATCAAACTCATCAAATAAAATAAATATTTTTAGCATTTTATAAATATTTTGAAGAGAGAATAAGGTTGCATATTTAATAATTAAGATTGAAAAGACTGTTGAAAATAATTTTTCTCATATAATTCACTTATTTAAATACTCCAAAATGATTGAAGATACTGTTATAGATCCTCTAGTATCAAACTCAAGTATTAATGACCCATTTTTCAGTAAAGAATGATAATATTTGGACCTTCATCACAGAGAATAAATAGTTAACCATTTTATCAAATACCCTCCCTGTCCTTATGATCAACTTGATGTTTGGTAGGCATTAATCCCAAGACAAAATAGACCAAACTGCCAGTTTTAATGGGACAGAGTGATGGTAGAGTTTTGGATGTCTTCTTTAATGGATGAAAAAATTGAAAATAGGGAAAGCTTACTACATTAGTAATTCCATCTTATTTTTTATTACCAGTTTGGTGGTAAATTTTTAAATTAGATATGTAGTGGTCGTTTGACGAAGCTGTGTAATATAATAAAATTCTTTTAGATGTGAAATTTTGATAAAAATATTTTATAAGAAAATTAAAATAATATTCGGTTAGATAATTATAAAAGTGCTTTTAAAAATTTTACTGACACATTTAAGATAATTGTGTGATATGAGATTTTTTTTTATTTACTTAAGAATTTAAGGATAATTTTGTAATTTTTATTTTTGTCAAAAATGTTTCAAATCAAGAACACAAATTTTTTGCTTTAGCTAAAAATATTTTTAAGCCCAAATCTCTACCGTTTAAAAGTGCTTTTGGAGAGTTCTCAGACACCAAAATATTTTGATTTTTAATACATACTCGCTTTGTCCTCAAAAGTATGTTATCTAGTATAAAAAATTTTGTTCACAAAAATATGTCTAAAAAATACACAAATTAAATATAAAATAAACTTAAACATCAGTTTACTCTCAAAAGTATACTAGAGTGGGATCTATTAAATTTAACAAAAAAAAGATTTATTAATGTACTTATATGGGCTCCATTATAGACAAAATTATTACATATTTTATATTCTCTTCTTTTAATATTATTTTTTTAAATTTTAATTTGTATGAAAATTATACTATGTACATTCTGTAGAGTATGGAATGAATGAGTGCTTTTAGTACATCCAAAAGCTCTCCAGACGGACACGTAATATAGTAAATTAATCTTATAATTCTATCAAATTTAATATATTAATGTAAGTCGCAATTATAATATAACTCAAGTAATTTTAGCAGCATCACGCAGATATATAATTGCTATGGCCAAATTTATTTTATTTTTCACTGATTTTTAGCAGTTTTCAGATTGTTTTTCCCTTCCGAGTACAAGTGTTTGATAACATTTTAAGACTAAATTGTTTGATAAAATTTTTGACAATCTCTTGTTGCCCTTTAAAAAAATATTGAGCCAACTACTTTTAAAAAAAGAGGTTACTCATTATTAGTTTACCTTGAGTTCTAATGAAATCAAATTCTTCCTTAAACCTTAAATATGTCTCACCTCAGCAAGAGTTCTCACAACATCATCCAACATCTTAATCTTCACTGTGCATATCCCAATGACATTGCATGAAGCATCGTTACCTATTAGAACAGTACCACAATTCATAGACCTGTACGTGTTAAACCACTCCCTGTTAGGTCACATATGGAAAGAACATACAGAATCCAGAATCCATGAGTCTGTCACGTCTGTGTTTGATAAAACTGTCAACATATCCCCATCATTTGATGACTCTTCCACAACGCTTACAGATTTCGTTGATTCTGTTTTCTTCCCTGTTCCCTCATTCTTATTCCTGTACAGACAGTCTTTCTTGAAGTGTCCTGTCTCGTGATACTTAAAACATTTAAACTCCTTTGGCTTAGGAGTCTTTCCCCTTGACTTCGGTTAGTTGTTTACGCTAGTTATTGTTGGATAAAATCTAATTACGCACAACACGCAAGTATACGTGGTCAACAAGTAATAAAGTGAAAGTAGAGTATCGTTCCCACGAAGAATTATTAATACAAATTACCAAATACTAACTCTTAACCAAACTAATTTTATTCAAACAATCAATTTAATGTTATAAATTAAATTATTTAACTAAACTAATTTTAATTACCACTAATTAAAAATCAGATTATGGAGATTTAAAATCACAACTTCAGTTATTACTTCATTTAAGTTAACACACTTCTCATCAATTATTTTTTATCATGAATTGTTAATCAAGAACACTAAAGCAGATAAAATCACCTCTCGATGTATAATACATATACTCACTTAAATCAACAGATGATAGAATTAAACAAGATACCCTAATTAACTAATCCACTATATCTCTATATGAATTACAATTAAAAAGGATTCAAAGCACAAGTTCTCTATACGATTACATATGGCGTAAAGACATATTTCTATCATAAACACGAATCATGAATTCCATCTATGTAGAATCACAAACACATGCTATCATAATCAGATCTAAATCTAAACTTCATCTCTCGAGTTCGTATAGATTATCACGGTAATTGATGGCCAATCAATTAAACAATTAAGTCCAAATTACAATAGATAATCCTCACAATAAAACATAATAATCGATAGCGAAGCATATTAAAATAAACTACACAATAAGATCCATTGTAATCTCAAACAAAGAATTAGTTCATTGAATTAAAATTAAGAATCCACACTTGAATACACATTAAAAGATAAGAATAAGATTAAGGAAAATAATTGAATCTGTTGTCAGCAAATCTCCATCTTCCTCAAGCTCCTGCTATTTATCTTCAATGGTCTCCAAGTTGCATCAATCTCCAAAACTAATAAGAACTAGGATTTTGTTCTAATCTAATCTAATGGAATCCTCTCTCCCTCATCCTTGTGATTCTCCTCCTTTTATATGCCTCTTTGTATGTCTTTTAAGTTATCTTGGAAGTCCTTTAATCAATCGGCTCGAACCAATCCTTCTTGAACTCAAATTCTAGTTAAACCTGCTTTTTCTGTGCCTACCCAAGCCTTGGCTTAGGTGTTAGGCATAAAATGGCAAGTCCCGGGTTGCTATGCTGCTGCTAACTGACTTTAGTACCCCAAGCCCCGGCTGGGGTATTAGGCATAAAAGAGCAAGCCCCGGCTTGGGTATAAGCTATTAGTTGTCCTTTTTAAGCTCCAAACTTGCCAATATTTGCCAAAACTCCACCCTTTTTTGTCCAATAGCCAATCCACCAATCCTAAACACAAAATAACACTAAACAAGTAAAAACAAAACATAAAATCAAAGAGTTAACACCGATTAAGCTTGAATTCGGAGCCAATTCGTAGGTATAAAACCCACTTATCAAAATCCCCCAAACTTAAATCGTGCTAGTCCTCGAGCACAAACTTAGGTTATTGCCTAATTCTTCGTCTTCACTGCCTATCCTTGTCATTCTTTCATGTAAACTAACATTATCCTTTAGAAATTCCTTATGTATCAATTTGAACTAATCAGTTCACATAAGTGTTATTAACGTGCTAACCTTTGTATACCAGTTTCAAACAAGCACAAGATCATCCAATTCATAACAAAAACTGCATCAAGGTTCTAATAATCAGTACCGTACTTGTCTACTTAATCCCAATTTCTTCATTAGCCAAAATAAAATGAACTACAACAAACTGTTGGACATATGCAATATAACACAATGCTTAACTAAATGATTTTTTTTATACATATGGTAAACATAACATGATTGCAAAATAAATAAAAACTATTTACAATCCTATGCTACTATGCAAACTACATGAATGCAACATTTAATAATCCTAAAACTAAACATGAAATAACATATGCAAATCTAACTACTAAAATTAAACATGCAAACATAAAAATTAAACTAACTGGTAAATCCCCCAAACTTAAAAATTACAATGTCCTCATTATAAAATAAAGCATTAAGTAGAAGAGAACTTCCTTGTAATCAGCTAAGCGTGAGGTGATGGTAGCATGGAACAAAGACTGAAAACTCCTCCACATCGAATTTTGAAGGAGGATACTGTATCATGGGCTCAGGCTGGTGGCTTCCCTTTCTATAATCTTTTGCCTATCCATTGAACCTCCAATACCTGCAATGAACATAGACAACATGGATTAGAATAACACTTTGGATTATAAGAGAACTTAATAAGCAAATTAATTCCTATCTACTAAATAAACTAGTAAAGCATATAAATAAATAAAAAATTCCTAGGTTGCCTCCCAGTCAGCACTCGGTTTATAGTCCGTTAGCTGGACTCTTTTCTTGACACCGCTATCCAATTCCTCTACGATAGGCGAGGAAACCTCCATCCATTAGAAATGCAGTGTGCGTTGGGAGGTTCCCCTTCGTGAGAGTCTTCGAATTGAAGCCACCTAACATATTTCTTGTACATGATGTCCCCATTTCCATTGCATAGCTAGGTGCCTCTTCCGTTGTATTTGTGAATAGATTTTTGCATTGAAGCATGAAAAGTACAATGGGCTTTTCTTCCTCTATTTTCTCTTCCTCAGCCCACCATGGTGTGTAAGAGGCCTCATTATCATAGAGATCTTTGCCTTGGATGTGACTACTAAGGGGACATGGGTGTGCAAAATTCACTGGATTTTTCAACTTTGGCTGAGAAGGCACTTGGGGTATAATAAAGGTCAGCTCATGTTCTTCATTTTTCATATCCCCAGTTGTCTCCTCAATGTCCACTTCTTTTAGGTCATCTAGTGGCATGTACACTTCTGGCTCTCCATCAGTTTCATCATCCATGTCATAACACCAATTATTTGGAAGGCGATTGTTCAAGGCTTAGAACATTTGATCCATCTGGTTTTACAGATTTTGAATTGATATCTCTTAATTAATCCTCCTCTCCTCATTTGATGCTACGAACTTGGACAACAATTCCTCCAATGTAAGACCCCGAATTTTATGAAATAAAAGTATTCAATTTTTCTTATAATTACTATTCAGTAAATGTTTAAATTGATAAAAGTTTAAAGTTATGAGTGAAATATGATTTTTTTTCAAAATACACAAGTGGTTATAAAATAATCATTGTTGTCGGAGAATATTCATTTGGTCGTGGAATATTCTTTCTGTCGGGGAATATTCGTACGACGGCGCAGCTATTTATGGGCCCCATAACAGAATAACTGTCGAAGGAAGAAAACGACAAATTTCAGTTTTTACAAATAACGGCGTAGTTGTTACCGTTAACACTGTTGGAATACCCGGTGGTTAAAATACAGTAATACGCGTTATTGCACAGTAGCACACGGTATTGCATAGTATTTTTGAAATTATTGATTCTTACGTAAAAAGGCACTACTCAATAATTGTTACAGTAATTACTGTTCAATATTTTATTTTATTGATTCAATAATTGCTACGTTGAAATTTTATATTATTGTTGTTCAATAATTGTTGCTGCACAGTATTTTCCTTTATCAAATCAATAATTCATATTATTTGAATAATATTATTAGATAACATTATTGGCAATGTCTAGAAAGTTCTGTCTAAGGAGAGGTTTGGTCATCTAATTGCGCGTCAGTAAGGAAAAATCCTTATTGAAAAGCCCCCTCTTTCCTGGGAACGGCCTGGTTGTCATAAATGTGATTCTGTAATATTATTTGTGAATAATTAATTATTGATTCATATGATAAGGAAATATTTATTTTATGTGGATATAAATGAGGAATATATTTTTGTGGTTAAAAATAAAGGAGTTAATGTTGAGGTTTTTATCAGTATTTTTGTCGGAATGGAGGTATTAAAAATCAGGATTTTTGAGATATTTTGCGGGGGTTATAATTTTTAATCCGACCGTTGGATCGTGGTAATTTTTGGATATGTTATACATATATAAGTTGAGTATATGCCCATAAATTTTGAACCGTTAAAAATGAACGTATGATTTATTATGAATTTTACGAGATGACTGGTTCAGAAATTGTTGAATTTTCGGAGTTTATCATTTTGGTGAAAAATTCTAGAATTGGTGGGCCCCACTTGTGGTTGGTGAAGAAATGTGCTGAATTATATTTCAAATGTGGTGGGTGGGAATAGTAGCAGGTAAAGCTATCAGGCTGCAGGTCAAACCTACCAAAATTTTCCTATAAATAGAGGGCTAAGTTAGAATTGAAAATCACACCAGAAACATAAGCTTTCTCTCTTTCTCTCTCTATATTATGAAGTATATTTTGTGAGTTTTTAGATACTTGGTGAGTTGCTATTCATTAGTGTAAGTTTCCTTCAGCATCATATCCGATATCCAGTCAGAAGTACTGCTCTTTTGAGGTAAGAGATAGTAATGGATTTTAAGGGTTGTTATGATTTTCAGTTTCGTAATTTTTCTGATCTTCAAAAATTCTGGAAAAATTCAAAATGATATTTTGATGAGTTTTCTTGATTGTGTCCAAAAATGGTGATTTTTGGATGTATAGATTGAGAGTTATGAATTTTATGAGAAAAGACTATTTTAAAAGTAACCGCTTATAATTCCTTGTGGTTAACTCCAAAATTGATGAAATTTTTATTGGGAGTACATATGTATGATAGAAGTATACTCTGTAAATTTCAGAATTTTTGGACAAAAGTATAATTTTTGAAAAATGTCTAAATATTCGGTAGTTTTGGCCATATGAAAAATAGTAAATGAGTTTTAAAAATTCTGAGAAAAATATATGTTCAATATTGGACTATATTATGCTAAATCCCAGAAAAGAAATATTTTTGGAACTGATTTGATATTTTTCATGAAAATGGACTAGTTATGAGTAAATGAATTAAATATGTTATGTGAAGTAAGAAAATTGGAAAATAGGATTTTATGGCTAGAGAATCCTATATGAGGTATATGCAGATTTTTGATGAGGGTTTTGATTATTGGTGATAAAATCTTATGAGTTTGGTATTTTAGAATGATTAAATGCATTATTTAGTAAAGTGTAAACAATTTAAATAAATTGTTTATAAGCTTAAGAAATATTATTCTTTCAATATCATTATACCGAAATACTGGTATGAATTTTATTGTGGAATTTCTACCTTTTTGTGTCGAGTTTACTATTTATGAGTTACTATTCACGAGTTACTATTCACGAGTTACTATTCACGAGTTACTATTCACGATAAAAATTGGTTTCTTTTTCTAACCAAATTATAGTTGAGTTATGAATATTACTCTTAAGATTAAATCTATATGTTGATTATATTGATTTTATTATCATATATAACATTTTTATAACCCTGATGTTGAAATTCTTTTTCTCTAGAGTGTAAAGATGGGTAGATTATTGGTATGATCATGACTAGGGTTCTCTTTGGCCTGTAGTGCAAAGTTGAATTGTGACTGGTATGATCATGACCATTGAATTTATAAGTGAATATCTTTAGCTTAAGTGCAAAGGTGAATTGATCAACATGGTTATAATTATTGTTTATATAAATTCTGAAATGATTATATATTTCTTTGAGATATTAATATCTTTGGCCTGTAGTGCAAAGATGAAATATTGATGAATATCTTTGGCCTGTAGTGCAAAGATGAATTGTTGATGAATATCTTTGGCCCGTAGTGCAAAGATGACATGTTGTTGAATATCTTTGGCCAGTAGTGCAAAGATGAACAGATGTTGAGATAAACATGACCAACTGGTGATACAAATGAATATCTTTGGACGTAGTGCAAAGATGAAGTTATTAGTATGATTATGAACAGGAAATGTGATTTGGTGTAACCATGATCTTTGATGTTTCAGGTAAAGATAGGTGATTTTTAGCAGTTTTCAGATTGTTTTTCCCTTCCGAGTACAAGTGTTTGATAACATTTTAAGACTAAATTGTTTGATAAAATTTTTGACAATCTCTTGTTGCCCTTTAAAAAAATATTGAGCCAACTACTTTTAAAAAAAGAGGTTACTCATTATTAGTTTACCTTGAGTTCTAATGAAATCAAATTCTTCCTTAAACCTTAAATATGTCTCACCTCAGCAAGAGTTCTCACAACATCATCCAACATCTTAATCTTCACTGTGCATATCCCAATGACATTGCATGAAGCATCGTTACCTATTAGAACAGTACCACAATTCATAGACCTGTACGTGTTAAACCACTCCCTGTTAGGTCACATATGGAAAGAACATACAGAATCCAGAATCCATGAGTCTGTCACGTCTGTGTTTGATAAAACTGTCAACATATCCCCATCATTTGATGACTCTTCCACAACGCTTACAGATTTCGTTGATTCTGTTTTCTTCCCTGTTCCCTCATTCTTATTCCTGTACAGACAGTCTTTCTTGAAGTGTCCTGTCTCGTGATACTTAAAACATTTAAACTCCTTTGGCTTAGGAGTCTTTCCCCTTGACTTCGGTTAGTTGTTTACGCTAGTTATTGTTGGATAAAATCTAATTACGCACAACACGCAAGTATACGTGGTCAACAAGTAATAAAGTGAAAGTAGAGTATCGTTCCCACGAAGAATTATTAATACAAATTACCAAATACTAACTCTTAACCAAACTAATTTTATTCAAACAATCAATTTAATGTTATAAATTAAATTATTTAACTAAACTAATTTTAATTACCACTAATTAAAAATCAGATTATGGAGATTTAAAATCACAACTTCAGTTATTACTTCATTTAAGTTAACACACTTCTCATCAATTATTTTTTATCATGAATTGTTAATCAAGAACACTAAAGCAGATAAAATCACCTCTCGATGTATAATACATATACTCACTTAAATCAACAGATGATAGAATTAAACAAGATACCCTAATTAACTAATCCACTATATCTCTATATGAATTACAATTAAAAAGGATTCAAAGCACAAGTTCTCTATACGATTACATATGGCGTAAAGACATATTTCTATCCTAAACACGAATCATGAATTCCATCTATGTAGAATCACAAACACATGCTATCATAATCAGATCTAAATCTAAACTTCATCTCTCGAGTTCGTATAGATTATCACGGTAATTGATGGCCAATCAATTAAACAATTAAGTCCAAATTACAATAGATAATCCTCACAATAAAACATAATAATCGATAGCGAAGCATATTAAAATAAACTACACAATAAGATCCATTGTAATCTCAAACAAAGAATTAGTTCATTGAATTAAAATTAAGAATCCACACTTGAATACACATTAAAAGATAAGAATAAGATTAAGGAAAATAATTGAATCTGTTGTCAGCAAATCTCCATCTTCCTCAAGCTCCTGCTATTTATCTTCAATGGTCTCCAAGTTGCATCAATCTCCAAAACTAATAAGAACTAGGATTTTGTTCTAATCTAATCTAATGGAATCCTCTCTCCCTCATCCTTGTGATTCTCCTCCTTTTATATGCCTCTTTGTATGTCTTTTAAGTTATCTTGGAAGTCCTTTAATCAATCGGCTCGAACCAATCCTTCTTGAACTCAAATTCTAGTTAAACCTGCTTTTTCTGTGCCTACCCAAGCCTTGGCTTAGGTGTTAGGCATAAAATGGCAAGTCCCGGGTTGCTATGCTGCTGCTAACTGACTTTAGTACCCCAAGCCCCGGCTGGGGTATTAGGCATAAAAGAGCAAGCCCCGGCTTGGGTATAAGCTATTAGTTGTCCTTTTTAAGCTCCAAACTTGCCAATATTTGCCAAAACTCCACCCTTTTTTGTCCAATAGCCAATCCACCAATCCTAAACACAAAATAACACTAAACAAGTAAAAACAAAACATAAAATCAAAGAGTTAACACCGATTAAGCTTGAATTTGGAGCCAATTCGTAGGTATAAAACCCACTTATCAAAATCCCCCAAACTTAAATCGTGCTAGTCCTCGAGCACAAACTTAGGTTATTGCCTAATTCTTCGTCTTCACTGCCTATCCTTGTCATTCTTTCATGTAAACTAACATTATCCTTTAGAAATTCCTTATGTATCAATTTGAACTAATCAGTTCACATAAGTGTTATTAACGTGCTAACCTTTGTATACCAGTTTCAAACAAGCACAAGATCATCCAATTCATAACAAAAACTGCATCAAGGTTCTAATAATCAGTACCGTACTTGTCTACTTAATCCCAATTTCTTCATTAGCCAAAATAAAATGAACTACAACAAACTGTTGGACATATGCAATATAACACAATGCTTAACTAAATGATTTTTTTTATACATATGGTAAACATAACATGATTGCAAAATAAATAAAAACTATTTACAATCCTATGCTACTATGCAAACTACATGAATGCAACATTTAATAATCCTAAAACTAAACATGAAATAACATATGCAAATCTAACTACTAAAATTAAACATGCAAACATAAAAATTAAACTAACTGGTAAATCCCCCAAACTTAAAAATTACAATGTCCTCATTATAAAATAAAGCATTAAGTAGAAGAGAACTTCCTTGTAATCAGCTAAGCGTGAGGTGATGGTAGCATGGAACAAAGACTGAAAACTCCTCCACATCGAATTTTGAAGGAGGATACTGTATCATGGGCTCAGGCTGGTGGCTTCCCTTTCTATAATCTTTTGCCTATCCATTGAACCTCCAATACCTGCAATGAACATAGACAACATGGATTAGAATAACACTTTGGATTATAAGAGAACTTAATAAGCAAATTAATTCCTATCTACTAAATAAACTAGTAAAGCATATAAATAAATAAAAAATTCCTAGGTTGCCTCCCAGTCAGCACTCGGTTTATAGTCCGTTAGCTGGACTCTTTTCTTGACACCGCTATCCAATTCCTCTACGATAGGCGAGGAAACCTCCATCCATTAGAAATGCAGTGTGCGTTGGGAGGTTCCCCTTCGTGAGAGTCTTCGAATTGAAGCCACCTAACATATTTCTTGTACATGATGTCCCCATTTCCATTGCATAGCTAGGTGCCTCTTCCGTTGTATTTGTGAATAGATTTTTGCATTGAAGCATGAAAAGTACAATGGGCTTTTCTTCCTCTATTTTCTCTTCCTCAGCCCACCATGGTGTGTAAGAGGCCTCATTATCATAGAGATCTTTGCCTTGGATGTGACTACTAAGGGGACATGGGTGTGCAAAATTCACTGGATTTTTCAACTTTGGCTGAGAAGGCACTTGGGGTATAATAAAGGTCAGCTCATGTTCTTCATTTTTCATATCCCCAGTTGTCTCCTCAATGTCCACTTCTTTTAGGTCATCTAGTGGCATGTACACTTCTGGCTCTCCATCAGTTTCATCATCCATGTCATAACACCAATTATTTGGAAGGCGATTGTTCAAGGCTTAGAACATTTGATCCATCTGGTTTTACAGATTTTGAATTGATATCTCTTAATTAATCCTCCTCTCCTCATTTGATGCTACGAACTTGGACAACAATTCCTCCAATGTAAGACCCCGAATTTTATGAAATAAAAGTATTCAATTTTTCTTATAATTACTATTCAGTAAATGTTTAAATTGATAAAAGTTTAAAGTTATGAGTGAAATATGATTTTTTTTCAAAATACACAAGTGGTTATAAAATAATCATTGTTGTCGGAGAATATTCATTTGGTCGTGGAATATTCTTTCTGTCGGGGAATATTCGTACGACGGCGCAACTATTTATGGGCCCCATAACAGAATAACTGTCGAAGGAAGAAAACGACAAATTTCAGTTTTTACAAATAACGGCGTAGTTGTTACCGTTAACACTGTTGGAATACCCGGTGGTTAAAATACAGTAATACGCGTTATTGCACAGTAGCACACGGTATTGCATAGTATTTTTGAAATTATTGATTCTTACGTAAAAAGGCACTACTCAATAATTGTTACAGTAATTACTGTTCAATATTTTATTTTATTGATTCAATAATTGCTACGTTGAAATTTTATATTATTGTTGTTCAATAATTGTTGCTGCACAGTATTTTCCTTTATCAAATCAATAATTCATATTATTTGAATAATATTATTAGATAACATTATTGGCAATGTCTAGAAAGTTCTGTCTAAGGAGAGGTTTGGTCATCTAATTGCGCGTCAGTAAGGAAAAATCCTTATTGAAAAGCCCCCTCTTTCCTGGGAACGGCCTGGTTGTCATAAATGTGATTCTGTAATATTATTTGTGAATAATTAATTATTGATTCATATGATAAGGAAATATTTATTTTATGTGGATATAAATGAGGAATATATTTTTGTGGTTAAAAATAAAGGAGTTAATGTTGAGGTTTTTATCAGTATTTTTGTCGGAATGGAGGTATTAAAAATCAGGATTTTTGAGATATTTTGCGGGGGTTATAATTTTTAATCCGACCGTTGGATCGTGGTAATTTTTGGATATGTTATACATATATAAGTTGAGTATATGCCCATAAATTTTGAACCGTTAAAAATGAACGTATGATTTATTATGAATTTTACGAGATGACTGGTTCAGAAATTGTTGAATTTTCGGAGTTTATCATTTTGGTGAAAAATTCTAGAATTGGTGGGCCCCACTTGTGGTTGGTGAAGAAATGTGCTGAATTATATTTCAAATGTGGTGGGTGGGAATAGTAGCAGGTAAAGCCATCAGGCTGCAGGTCAAACCTACCAAAATTTTCCTATAAATAGAGGGCTAAGTTAGAATTGAAAATCACACCAGAAACATAAGCTTTCTCTCTTTCTCTCTCTATATTATGAAGTATATTTTGTGAGTTTTTAGATACTTGGTGAGTTGCTATTCA
This sequence comes from Panax notoginseng, assembly GCA_016801055.1. Lineage (NCBI taxonomy): Eukaryota > Viridiplantae > Streptophyta > Magnoliopsida > Apiales > Araliaceae > Panax > Panax notoginseng. Next base: position 113,475,627 of record CM029023.1, on the reverse strand, counting down.
TTAGTGTAAGTTTCCTTCAGCATCATATCCGATATCCAGTCAGAAGTACTGCTCTTTTGAGGTAAGAGATAGTAATGGATTTTAAGGGTTGTTATGATTTTCAGTTTCGTAATTTTTCTGATCTTCAAAAATTCTGGAAAAATTCAAAATGATATTTTGATGAGTTTTCTTGATTGTGTCCAAAAATGGTGATTTTTGGATGTATAGATTGAGAGTTATGAATTTTATGAGAAAAGACTATTTTAAAAGTAACCGCTTATAATTCCTTGTGGTTAACTCCAAAATTGATGAAATTTTTATTGGGAGTACATATGTATGATAGAAGTATACTCTGTAAATTTCAGAATTTTTGGACAAAAGTATAATTTTTGAAAAATGTCTAAATATTCGGTAGTTTTGGCCATATGAAAAATAGTAAATGAGTTTTAAAAATTCTGAGAAAAATATATGTTCAATATTGGACTATATTATGCTAAATCCCAGAAAAGAAATATTTTTGGAACTGATTTGATATTTTTCATGAAAATGGACTAGTTATGAGTAAATGAATTAAATATGTTATGTGAAGTAAGAAAATTGGAAAATAGGATTTTATGGCTAGAGAATCCTATATGAGGTATATGCAGATTTTTGATGAGGGTTTTGATTATTGGTGATAAAATCTTATGAGTTTGGTATTTTAGAATGATTAAATGCATTATTTAGTAAAGTGTAAACAATTTAAATAAATTGTTTATAAGCTTAAGAAATATTATTCTTTCAATATCATTATACCGAAATACTGGTATGAATTTTATTGTGGAATTTCTACCTTTTTGTGTCGAGTTTACTATTTATGAGTTACTATTCACGAGTTACTATTCACGAGTTACTATTCACGAGTTACTATTCACGATAAAAATTGGTTTCTTTTTCTAACCAAATTATAGTTGAGTTATGAATATTACTCTTAAGATTAAATCTATATGTTGATTATATTGATTTTATTATCATATATAACATTTTTATAACCCTGATGTTGAAATTCTTTTTCTCTAGAGTGTAAAGATGGGTAGATTATTGGTATGATCATGACTAGGGTTCTCTTTGGCCTGTAGTGCAAAGTTGAATTGTGACTGGTATGATCATGACCATTGAATTTATAAGTGAATATCTTTAGCTTAAGTGCAAAGGTGAATTGATCAACATGGTTATAATTATTGTTTATATAAATTCTGAAATGATTATATATTTCTTTGAGATATTAATATCTTTGGCCTGTAGTGCAAAGATGAAATATTGATGAATATCTTTGGCCTGTAGTGCAAAGATGAATTGTTGATGAATATCTTTGGCCCGTAGTGCAAAGATGACATGTTGTTGAATATCTTTGGCCAGTAGTGCAAAGATGAACAGATGTTGAGATAAACATGACCAACTGGTGATACAAATGAATATCTTTGGACGTAGTGCAAAGATGAAGTTATTAGTATGATTATGAACAGGAAATGTGATTTGGTGTAACCATGATCTTTGATGTTTCAGGTAAAGATAGGTGATGAAAATTATCATCGTCCTGGATGAGAAGAGGAATTTAGAACTACATATATGATTATGAGTTATTCATATAATTGTGGACCAGAATTGTTGATTGATGTTACAGGGATAAAACATTGTTGGTGGATTTTTAACATGGAGAAGATAATAGACTTTATAGTCTATTTGACTCTTCTAATGGATTGCTCGTTCCGCTGCAACTATGGTTGAAATTTTTATCATTTACCATATGTTCTAAATCTCTGATTTATTGTTGATGAAGGCTATTGATAATTGAATTATCTTTAGTCATGATATTCTTTACTGAGCTAGTTGTGCTCACCCTTTTGCTTCACAATTCCTTTCAGGTAATAAGAGTGTAGCTGGGTCGAGCGGGGGTAACAAGGGAATAGAACGGTGGTCATCATTTAGTAGTTATATTTGGTGAAGAAAATAGGGTGAGGCGAACCCAACGTTGGAAGGGTGTTTTGTCACTATCATACAAGATGTCTAATGACATACAACCTCGTGTCATCATAAGACAGGGTTGTGCTCATCCACTTGCTGAGTATATCTATGGGCACTACCTATATAATCTTGGTGTTTGTTTGAAGTATAATTCTCAATTAGAGACAGTGGAGATAATGATAAGTCAAGAGAAGACTCACCATTGGGAAGAATATGATAGTAATCTTCTCGTTTTTCTTTGGGGTCTATTGGGTCAACCAAGGATAATTCTGTGGCCATATGATATCTATCATAACCTAGATGCGTGGCCTCCCATGTACGAAGGTTTCCTTGAGCACTTCCCAAAGATTCTAATTTCTAAAACAGTTTTTGACTATACCTTTATGTAAGGTGTCATTGTGAGGTGATGTCCACGGTTAGAACATGAGTCACATTTGGTATATATTTGTATCCAAACTCACAGCATATGTGTTGTTGTATTTTGCACGACAATTATTGTAATAAAGTTGTAGTTGTTTTCTGTACCATGTATTTGGCGACTCAGAATAGGTTGGATGGAATGGACCTATTTTGGGGTTGTCACATTTGGTATCAGAGCTTAGGGATATGATCTCTGGCGGAGATCGAGAAATATAACTAGGAGGGGAGAGATGAGTAAATCCTTCGCTAGTGTGTCCTACCTAAGCTTATTTGTTGGTCAGTCATAATATTGGGATATTATGTGATATGTTAATTTGTTCAATTAACCCTTATTTTGAAGCTGTATTCTAGAATGATATCTGAAATACAGGAGATGAGCAATGGATAAATCATGATGATAGGGAAGATGGAATCTGAAATGAAAGCAAGGTATTCTCAACTCTTTGAAATACCAGGTACGTAAATTTCGGGGACAAAATTTCATAAGGAGGGGAGATTGTAAGACCCCGAATTTTATGAAATAAAAGTATTCAATTTTTCTTATAATTATTATTCAGTAAATGGTTAAATTGATAAAAGTTTAAAGTTATGACTGAAATATGATTTTTTTTCAAAATACACAAGTGGTTATAAAATAATCATTGTTATCGGGGAATATTCGTTTGGTCGTGGAATATTCTTTCTGTCGGGGAATATTCGTACGACGGCGCAGCTATTTATGGGCCCCATAACAGAATAACTGTCGAAGGAAGAAAACGATAAATTTGAGTTTTTACAAATAACGGCGTAGTTGTTACCGTTAACACTGTTGGAATACCCGGTGGTTAAAATACAGTAATACGCGTTATTGCACAGTAGCACACGGTATTGCATAGTATTTTTGAAATTATTGATTCTTACGTAAGAAGGCACTACTCAATAATTGTTACAGTAATTACTGTTCAATATTTTATTTTATTGATTCAATAATTGCTACGTTGAAATTTTATATTATTGTTGTTCAATAATTGTTGCTGCACAGTATTTTCCTTTATCAGATCAATAATTCATATTATTTGAATAATATTATTAGATAACATTATTGGCAATGTCTAGAAAGTTCTGTCTAAGGAGAGGTTTGGTCATCTAATTGCGCGTCAGTAAGGAAAAATCTTTATTGGAAATCCCCCTCTTTCCTGGGAACGGCCTGGTTGTCATAAATGTGATTCTGTAATATTATTTGTGAATAATTAATTATTGATTCATATGATAAGGAAATATTTATTTTATGTGGATATAAATGAGGAATATATTTTTGTGGTTAAAAATAAAGGAGTTAATGTTGAGGTTTTTATCAGTATTTTTGTCGGAATGGAGGTATTAAAAATCAGGGTTTTTGAGATATTTTGCGGGGGTTATAATTTTTAATCCGACCGTTGGATCGTGGTAATTTTTGGATATGTTATACATATATAAGTTGAGTATATGCCCATAAATTTTGAACCGTTAAAAATGAACGTATGATTTATTATGAATTTTACGAGATGACTGGTTCAGAAATTGTTGAATTTTCGGAGTTTATCATTTTGGTGGAAAATTCTAGAATTGGTGGGCCCCACTTGTGGTTGGTGAGGAAATGTGCTGAATTATATTTCAAATGTGGTGGGTGAGAATAGTAGCAGGTAAAGCCATCAGGTTGCAGGTCAAACCTACCAAAATTTTCCTATAAATAGAGGGCTAAGTTAGAATTGAAAATCACACCAGAAACATAAGCTTTCTCTCTTTCTCTCTCTATATTATGAAGTATATTTTGTGAGTTTATAGATACTTGGTGAGTTGCTATTCATTAGTGCAAGTTTCCTTCAGCATCATATCCGATATCCAGTCAGAAGTACTGCTCTTTTGAGGTAAGGGATAGTAATGAATTTTAAGGGTTGTTATGATTTTCAGTTTCGTAATTTTTCTGATCTTCAAAAATTCTGGAAAAATTCAAAATGATATTTTGATGAGTTTTCTTGATTGTGTCCAAAAATGGTGATTTTTGGAGGTATAGATTGAGAGTTATGAATTTTATGAGAAAAGACTATTTTAAAAGTAACCGCTTATAATTCCTTGTGGTTAACTCCAAAATTGATGAAATTTTTATTGGGAGTACATATGTATGATAGAAGTATACTCTGTAAATTTCAGAATTTTTGGACAAAAGTATAATTTTTGATAAATGTCTAAATATTCGGTAGTTTTGGCCATATGAAAAATAGTAAATGAGTTTTAAAAATTCTGAGAAAAATATATGTTCAATATTGGACTATATTATGCTAAATCCCAGAAAAGAAATATTTTTGGAACTGATTTGATATTTTTCATGAAAATGGACTAGTTATGAGTAAATGAATTAAATATGTTATGTGAAGTAAGAAAATTGGAAAATAGGATTTTATGGCTAGAGAATCCTATATGAGGTATATGCAGATTTTTGATGAGGGTTTTGATTATTGGTGATAAAATCTTATGAGTTTGGTATTTTAGAATGATTAAATGCATTATTTAGTAAAGTGTAAACAATTTAAATAAATTGTTTATAAGCTTAAGAAATATTATTCTTTCAATATCATTATACCGAAATACTGGTATGAATTTTATTGTGGAATTTCTACCTTTTTGTGTCGAGTTTACTATTTATGAGTTACTATTCACGAGTTACTATTCACGAGTTACTATTCACGAGTTACTATTCACGATAAAAATTGGTTTCTTTTTCTAACCAAATTATAGTTGAGTTATGAATATTACTCTTAAGATTAAATCTATATGTTGATTATATTGATTTTATTATCATATATAACATTTTTATAACCCTGATGTTGAAATTCTCTTTCTCTAGAGTGTAAAGATGGGTAGATTATTGGTATGATCATGACTAGGGTTCTCTTTGGCCTGTAGTGCAAAGTTGAATTGTGACTGGTATGATCATGACCATTGAATTTATAAGTGAATATCTTTAGCTTAAGTGCAAAGGTGAATTGATCAACATGATTATAATTATTGTTTATATAAATTCTGAAAATGATTATATATTTCTTTGAGATATTAATATCTTTGGCCTGTAGTGCAAAGATGAAATATTAATGAATATCTTTGGCCTGTAGTGCAAAGATGAATTATTGATGAATATCTTTGGCCCGTAGTGCAAAGATGACATGTTGTTGAATATCTTTGGCCAGTAGTGCAAAGATGAACAGATGTTGAGATAAACATGACCAACTGGTGATACAAATGAATATCTTTGGACGTAGTGCAAAGATAAAGTTATTAGTATGATTATGAACATGAAATGTGATTTGGTGTAACCATGATCTTTGATGTTTCAGGTAAAGATAGGTGATGAAAATTATCATCGTCCTGGATGAGAAGAGGAATTTAGAACTACAGATATGATTATGAGTTATTCATATGATTGTGGACCAGAATTGTTGATTGATGTTACAGGGATAAAACATTGTTGGTGGATTTTTAACATGGAGAAGATAATAGACTTTATAGTCTATTTGACTCTTTTAATGGATTGCTCGTTCCGCTGCAACTATGGTTGAAATTTTTATCATTTACCATATGTTCTAAATCTCTGATTTATTGTTGATGAAGGCTATTGATAATTGAATTATCTTTAGTCATGATATTCTTTACTGAGCTAGTTGTGCTCACCCTTTTGCTTCACAATTCCTTTCAGGTAATAAGAGTGTAGCTGGGTCGAGCGGGGGTAACAAGGGAATAGAACGGTGGTCATCATTTAGTAGTTATATTTGGTGAAGAAAATAGGGTGAGGCGAACCCAACGTTGGAAGGGTGTTTTGTCACTATCATACAAGATGTCTAATGACATACAACCTCGTGTCATCATAAGACAGGGTTGTGCTCATCCACTTGCTGAGTATATCTATGGGCACTACCTATATAATCTTGGTGTTTGTTTGAAGTATAATTCTCAATTAGAGACAGTGGAGATAATGATAAGTCAAGAGAAGACTCACCATTGGGAAGAATATGATAGTAATCTTCTCGTTTTTCTTTGGGGTCTATTGGGTCAACCAAGGATAATTCTGTGGCCATATGATATCTATCATAACCTAGATGCGTGGCCTCCCATGTACGAAGGTTTCCTTGAGCACTTCCCAAAGATTCTAATTTCTAAAACAGTTTTTGACTATACCTTTATGTAAGGTGTCATTGTGAGGTGATGTCCACGGTTAGAACATGAGTCACATTTGGTATATATTTGTATCCAAACTCACAGCATATGTGTTGTTGTATTTTGCACGACAATTATTGTAATAAAGTTGTAGTTGTTTTCTGTACCATGTATTTGGCGACTCAGAATAGGTTGGATGGAATGGACCTATTTTGGGGTTGTCACATCCAACCTTGAATTTTCTGTTTCAGTTTCGGAATCCATGTATTGAGGACCTTTGGTTGAGGTAGTGATGAGTTGTTCCATCTGGTTCTGAAAATTATGGCTCGATATTTCTTGACTCATCATCCTCTCCTCTTGGTTTGCTATGAGCTTCGACAGGAGTTCCTCCAAATTTGACTTTTTTTCTTGTGGCAATGGAGGTGGACATAAGAATTCTGGCGTGTATAATGGATTTGAAGCAGAGTATTGGTCTTGATAATTGTAGCTCCATGAAGAATCCAGGTGATACCCCCAAATTTGATGATAATTAGCATATGTATACTGTTTGAGGTATTCACCACCATGTTGTACCGGCCCAAGACTGATGGTGCATTGATGACTCAGATGATTACCAGCACAATAATTGCACGTAACTGCTATCCTTCGAATACGTTGGGCTGCAACAACGTCCAACCTCCTCGAAAGTGTCTCAAGTTGTGCTAATAATGCAGAAAATGCATTGAGTCCATCAATTCCCGTGTCCCTTGGCTGAGTCATATTCGAATAAGGCCATTGATAATTGCATCCAGCCATGATACCTAAACAGAGAGAAAAATAGGAAAAGAATTAAAATAAAAAAAATATTTAAATTAAGACTAATTTGATTGAAGCTAATATTTGCAAAAAAAATATTAAACTAATTCCCCGGCAACGGCGCTAAAAATTTGTTGGGTAAAATCTAATTACGCACAACACACAAGTATACGTGGTCAACAAGTAATAAAGTGAAAGTAGAGTATCGTTCCCACGAGAAAATATTAATACAAATTACCAAATACTAACTCTTAACCAAACCAATTTTATTTAAACAATCAATTTAATGTTATAAATTAAATTATTTAACTAAACTAATTTTAATTACCACTAATTAAAAATCAGAATATGGAGATTTAAGATCACAACTTCACTTATTGCTTTATTTAAGTTAACATACTTCTCATCAATTATTTTCTATCCTGAATTGTTAATCAAGAACACTAAAGCAGATAAAACCACCTCTCGATGTATAATACTCATACTCACTTAAATCCACAGATGATAGAATTAAGCAAGACACCCTAATTAACTAATCCACTATATCTCTATGTGAATTACAATTAAAAAGGATTCAAAGCACAAGTTCTCTATACGATTACATATGGCGTTAAGGCATATCTCTATCCTAAACACGAATCATAAATTCCATCTATGCAGTAATCACAAACACATGCTATCATAATCAGATCTAAATCTAAACTTCATTTCTCGAGTTCATATAGATTATCACGGTAATTGATGGCCAATCAATTAAACAATTAAGTCCAAATCACAATAGACAATCCTCACAATAAAATATAATAATCGATAGCGAATCATATTAAAATAAACTACACAATAAGATCCATTGTAATCTTAAGCAAAGAATTAGTTCATTGAATTAAAACTAAGAATCCACACTTGAATACACATTAAAAGATAAGAATAAGATTAAAGAAAAGAATTGAATCTGTTGTCAGCAAATCTCCATCTTCCTCAAGCTCCTGCTTTTGATCTTCAATGGTCTCCAAGTTGCATCAATCTCTAAAACTAATAAGAACTAGGGTTTTGTTCTAATCTAATCTAATGGAATCCTCTCTCCCTCATCCTTGTGATTCTCCTTCTTTTATATGCCTCTTTATATGTCTTTTAAGTCATCTTGGAAGTCCTTTAATCAATCGGCTCAAACCAATCCTTCTTGAACTCAAATTCTAGTTAAAACTGGTTTTTCTGCAAGTACTAAACCCCGACTTGGGTGTTAGGCATAAAATGGCAATCCCCGGCTTGTTATGCTGCTGTTAACTGACTTTAGTACCCCAAGCCCCGGCTTGGGTATAAGTTGTTAGTTGTTCTTTTTAAGCTCCAAACTCGCCAATATTTGCCAAAACTCCACCCTTTTTGTCCAATAGCCAATCCACCAATCCTAAACACAAAATAACACTAAATAAGTAAAAACAAAATATAAAATCAAAGAGTTAACACCGATTAAGCTTGAATTAGGAGCCGATTCGTGGGTATAAAACCCACTTATCAGTTATACATCAGTAGAGCAGAAGTGACTTTTTCTAATTTCAGAGTCTCTTTTCCCCATAGGAGGGTTGTAACAAGATTCTCCATGGAACCTGATAAAGAACACAACAACATCAGCGCCTGGTCTTGATCTTCGAATTACACCTCAATCCTTAGCAAATCACTAATTATCTGATTGAACGTATGAATATGTTGAATAAGTTCAGAACCTTCGATCATCTTTAACCTAAATAACTTCCGCTTCAGAAATAACTTATTTGTTAATGACTTTGACATAAACCAGGATTCCAGTTTACTCCATACATTCAATGGCGATTCATCACCAATCACATGATACATAACTTGCCTGCTAGACACAAACGAATTGTACTCACCGCCTTCGCGTGGAGTTCATCCCAATCACCATTCGTCATGGTCTCTGGTTTCTTCTTCAACGCCTTCACCAATCTCTGCTGCACCAACAAATCCTTTACCCTCTGTTGCCATAGCCTGAAATTTTCTGTCCCATCAAACTTCATCACGTCAAACTTTGTAACTGATGAATTTGATGTCATCATTCTCCGCGTGTTCAATCCAACCAAAGCTCTGATACCAATTTGTTAGAATTAGATCACACACACAAACGACAATAAGGAATTAACACAGAGATTTATGTGGTTTCCCAATATGGGTAGTCCATGGGAGACGTTCCTTTTGTTATTCAACTTGATTCTCATCCCATAGGGTTTACAATAGATAGTATTTATAACTACTAATCCTATTCCAGCCTTAATTAACATTATAGCCTAAATACCCATAATGTCCTTCAAAAAAGAAATCATTAAAATTGATGTTCGCCGATCGGCGCGCCCTGTGCCGCTTCTAGGTTGTCCCTAGCACGCCCCGCGCCAGTACTCCAGAACCTGAACCGAGACTGACGCGCCCCGCACTCCCACCGACACGCCCCGCGCCAATACTCCAGAACTTCCACCGAACATGGCACGCTCCGCGCCACTCATAACTCTGTATTAGCGCGGCGGCCCGCGCTGGTGCTGCAAAGACTTCGCTCCCTCACTCCGCTCCGCACTTAGCCTATTTCATAGTTATAAGCCACAAGTTTCAACACTAATTATCATAAATATTATTATATTTTGTTAGACTTGAAATATTTTACTAGTTATACATTGTTGGTGATTTTATTTGAACTAGTTATTTAATATTTATTATATTTTTTATTCCTACTATAAGTTTGTACATATAAACTGATACTCCCTCCGTCCCAGGATAAAAGTCTTAGTTGACTTTTTGTGCATATTAAGAAAGATGATAAAATGACAAAATTGTCTATATTTAAATTCTCATTTAATTGCATAGTTTTCTACACATTACTAGTGATGCTTCATAAATATGTATGGAGAATAGAAATATAACAATTAATAATAAGGGTATTATAGATAAATTATTGTAAAAAATAGATCATTTAAGGTAAGTAGACATTTAACTTGAGATTACCTGAAATAGTAATAAAGGCTTTTATATTGAGACGGAGAGAGTATAATATAATGATAAATTAGTACAATGTTATATTTAGACATACGATAAAAATTAATTATCAAACAACTATTTTACATTTAAACTCTATTTTTAAAAAAAATCTATTTTATCAAAATCTCTATTTTATTAAGCTATTATTGCACACTTTTATCGAACACTACTATACAACATCTCAAAAGACAAATATAAACGATAGATAAGGGTTATTCCTTGTCATTATCTATACTAGTTGATAACCCGTGCAATGCACGGGCTAGTTTAAATAATTAATTGACATATGAAATTAATTGAACCCATTATTATATTTGTGAAATACTCCAGTCACATAGAATGGTATCCTATTTCAAACTTTCATTAGTTGCACAACTGTTTGTAATAAACATGCAAACAAATACACATAACCCTAGGCGACAATCAAACATTTTAGCAAACGTGTCCAAGGGTGTTCAAGTAGTGTTGGTGTCCAACGCATACAGAGCAAAAATGGGTATATATACATTTAAGTTTTCATATTAACCAACAGAAGTGATTAATTTTTCATGTGTAAATAAAACGAACCATTATTGAGCTCGGGGTGATGTGCAGTGGTTCATAAAAGTCCAAACGGATTGTCTATTTCGTGCCTGCGGAAGCATATTTTGATCACTCCTATCACTTTCTGACTCACGCTCTACTTTTTTTTTTTCTGTAAGTCTCCCTCCTTACGACATTGCGAGCACCTCTTGAATCTATGAGAATCCATATAGTACATACAAAAATATATAGAGGCTAACATGCAAATATGAAGAGGCAACCAACTGAAAATCTGAACAATTGTTAGCAAAATATAATGATCGAAACATTCAATTCTCATACTCTCATGGCAGCTATCCAGCTATGGAATAAGTTTTGTTTAGTTTTAATTTTTTAATTAAAATATTATACAATATATGTCCTCATACATGACATAAAGAGTACTTGCTACTCATAATATATCCTTGAGGTTTGTCAAGTTACTACTTAAAGCAGCTGTACTTTGAATTTAGGACCTCTTAAGTTAGAAACTGTGATTACATATAATGCTAATAACTAACACAGAGAAAATAATGAAGGTTTAGATAGAGAAATCAATTGTAAGTATGATGATTTGAAACATTAATGCTACATAAAACACATATTTTGACCATCCTTGGTTTGATAAGTATATTCTATTGAAGGTCCTTACTGTTCTATAGTGGGTACTAACTTTTTGGGTTTTCAGCATTGAACTGAACCTTGAAGCTAGAAAATAATTGAATTTAGATGCATATCCTTGTTATTATTCAGGTTTCAGATGTAGTGTGCTAGTTTATAATGTATTCACATGAATTCTATAACCTGTGATTTTCTGAAGGAGTTTACCATCACTGGCCATAAGTAGATCCATAGCAAAATATTCTAACAAAAAGTGTGTATTATGTTTCATGGTCTGCCCGTGTAATGTGTGCAACAAAGCATGCCCAGTTCGATCAGCAACACATACACAATGATATGCTTGTCCACCTAGAGAGACAACATGCAGGAAGTTAAAGTCAGATAACTCTCCTCAGAAATCAAAAATCAAGATTCAACTAAACAACATCACTTCGTACCTTTTCTGAAGTTCAAACTTTGACCACCAAATGCACATTGATATATTTTTCCATCTTCATTCCGAGAAGATGGTAACCCATAGTTCTCAAACAATCATTGTACCTAACCAATCACTTCCCTTGACTGTGTCATACATGTGCCACCTTTTATCATCCTAGGTCATATTCCCTAATGCAACATTTATACCACTTTGCACAGTAATTTCACTATACAATGTAGCTCCATGTTTGATTCATGCTCAAGGAAACTTGAAGCATTAAAAAATAGCCCCAAGATGCAAAATACACAAACACTTATTCTCTAGAGTTTTTAGTATTTACCATTTTCAGTAATTAAGACTGGAGGGTTCCCATATCTTGTCTTGACATAATGCATTACGCTTCTAATCCCATGAGGTACTATGTACAACCATATGAAATTGACCTGCAGTTCAAGTTATAAACCACATAAACATGCATGATAGCTTTAAAATTAGCATATAGAAACATAAACTATCCTATAGTTGTGATATTAGTTATGGTTTATTACATACCCGATCACCTATAGGCTTTCCATCTTTAAATGCAAAAAACAAACAGAACATTAGTAGTTAAATTATAGCTACTAAAATCAGATAAGGTAATGAATTCTATATAAGATAATAATTAAGCTATGATAAGAAGTATGTGCTTGAGATTCATTTGTATAAGGTACATAAGCTGAAAGAATAAGATATAGAGGTAATAATATGTTTAATAAAGGAATGTTAAAGACATACGAAGGGGGCACCATTGTCTGCTAGAGAGTCATTTAGCAAAGCACCAATTGAATAGTTCTTGGCATTCTAAGTTGTGCAGTCATTTATTCCTACAAAATCCAAGGTACACTTGAGAAGAGTGGACTCAGCTTTGGAAAAATTTGGTAATCAACTTCCTACTCTTGTTCTCATTATGCTTGGATAATCTCCAAACATCAAAGGGTCAACAAACCTGCATTTGTGTAAAAGTTTCACCATGAGCATCATTTGTTATCATTGAACGTGTTCAATGATGCCAAATGCATCTTTCACTGTTTCTAACAAAAAGAGGTATATAGCATAATTTAATGACACAGACAAATCAGAATAATCCAAAGAATTCATTGCAAGTATACTGGTAGAATAACAAATGCCTATTGCGAAATCAATAAAGATTTTTTCAAACTAAAATGCCTTACTCAAACAATATCTAATTGGAACATTATAGGGTTGAATTCATTGCAAGTATATTGGTAGAATAACAAATTTGCACATGCTTACATGATTGTAAAAAAATAAGGCGTGACATTATAATAAGTTCACCTTAATTACTCTCTGATATTCGATGAGAAATTTTATCAAACATTTGATAGGCATGAGAATCAATCTCTAACAGTGATTAACCTTAGTGACTTATGAGTATATATCAAACTCCGAATATCTTTAGCTTCACAAATAAAGAAATTAAAATTAAAATGAAATTTGCAAAATAAGAGACAATTTTACTAAGAAATTGCAAGCCAGTAAAGTGAAAGCAAAAGCAAAAGCAAGTATAAGCTACGACAGACAAGGCCTAACTTCTGTATAGCAAATTTCATTTTTAGATTTTGGGGTTTGTTAAAATAAAATTTTAGATTTTTTTCAATTAATTACGAGTTACACCTAAACCTATTTATCTTTATGTTTTGTTGGTCTTCTTATGTTTCGAGAAACAAAATTAATTTCTTTTTCAAGATTTTTGAAATATATTTTATAATTTATGTTTATTAACATTTTTTTATAATTATTTTATCAATATAATTTTATTGATAAGTCTCCATGGATGGCATTGGTCGAATGGCTAGTACTATTGTATATGCAACTCCTAACCTTACGAAGAAACACTTGGACGTGGTATACTAAGCAAAATATAAACTATTTTTTGTGGGGGGTTTGAAAAGACAAAAAAGATAAACTACAAACCATATGATTCATGACTTGATTAATAAAATGTTGCATCATGTGCATTTATCAATAAAACAATTAATTAAGGCGTTACTATCAGCAATAATAATAATGTATAAAACCACAATAATACTCTTCTAACTTTCATTGAAAATATGAAAAAGAAACATATTAATGTTTAATGATTAAGAATAATATAAAAAAAGTTGAATGATATTTCTGTCTCTTCAAGTTGTCATTTACTTTTAAAATCGTCCTTAAAATTTATTTTTCGTCAATTAGATCTTTAAAATGATATTTTTTTATCGATTTCATTCCTTTTACCTGATTTGACTGTAACCCGGCCCATTTATTGTAAGACCCCAACTTTTTATGAATAAAGATTTAATTTCTCTAATTATTATTTTGAATAATAAGGTGTTGATTTGATATAATACTATGGTTATGGGTGATATGTGCAAAGTTTGCAAAGTAAAAAAGTTGCCATAAAATATTTATTTTGTCGGAAAATATTCGTTTTGATCAGAAAATATTCTTTTTGTCGGAGAATATTCTTACGACGGCGCAATTATTAGTGGACCACATAACTGAATAACTATCGGATATAAAAAGCGACAAAAATAATATTTTTATAAAAAATAACGGCAAAACTTTTACCATTAACATTTGAAATACCCGGTGATAAAAGTACAGTAATACACGTTATTGCACAATAGCAAACGATATTGCACAGTATCTCTGATTATTGATTTTTACGTAAGAAGTCACTCAGTTTTATTCAATAATTGTCACAGTAATTGTTGTATAGTATCTCATATTATTGATTCAATTATTGTCACAGTATCATCTGTACAATATTTTATATTATTAAATCAATAATAGACACGACATAATTATTGATATTATTAGTTAGCATTATTGGCAATGTTTAGAAAATTCTGTCGAGTAAAGGGGTTAGGTAATATAATTGTGCGCCAATAAGAATAAATCCTAATCAGAAGCCCCCTCTTTCCTGTGAATGATCTGGTTGTTAATATTGTGAGCTTATAATATTAATTGTGAATAATTATTATGTGGGGGATATTAGTTCAATTTTGATATAAATGAAGAAATTTAGGATGAAACATTTGTGAAAAGTTTGGAGTAAGACCCTAAATTTTATGAATAAAGATTAATTTTCTCTAAATATCATTTTGAGTAATAAGGTGTGGATTTGATATAATGTTATAGTTGTAGGTAATATTTATAAATTTTGCAAAGTAAGCAAATTGTCAAAAATTATTCGTTTAGTCGGGAAATATTCGTTTTATCAGGGAATATTTGTACGACGGCACAATCATTGGTGGATCCCACAATGGAATTACTGTCTTATTTAGAAAGCGACAGAAATAACTTTTTATAAAAATAATGGCAAAAGTTTTACCGTTAACTGTTGAAATATCCAGTGATAAAAGTACAGTAATACGCATGGTTGCATAGTAGCATACAGTATTGCATAATATCTTTGATTATTGATGCTTACGTGAGAAGTCACTCAATTTTATTTAATTATTGTCACGATAATTGCTGCATAGTATCTCACGTTATTGATTTAATTATTGTCACAATATTTTATATTATTAAATCAATAATTGAGACGACAAAGTTATTCATATTATTATTTGCATTATTGACAATGTCTAGAAAGTTCTGTCGAGGAAACGAGTTTGGTCACCTAATTACGCGCCAATAAGGAGAAGTCTTTATTGAAAAATCCTCTCTTTCTTGAGAATGATCTGGTTGTTAATATTGTGAGCTTATAATATAAATTATGAATAATTATTATGTGGTTGATATTGGTTCAATTTTGATATAAATGAAAGAATTTAACATGAAATATTTGTTGAAAGTTTGACAATTATCTTCTCTGATAAAATATTCATTTAAATATATTATAATTATTTAAATAATAGTATTATATATATATATATATATATATATATATATATATATATATATATATATATATATATATATAGGGTCCGATTCCAGTCCGGACTCCCGGACTTTCTTAAAATACGAACCTTTTTTTAATAAAAAAAATACGGACTCCCAGACTGTTTTGTTATATGTATCCAAATCACACCCAAAACACTGTGTTATGAAAAAATTCTAGTTCCATAAAATATTAAATTTTTTTTAGTTGTTATATATATATATATATATATATATATATATATATATATATATATATATATATATATATATATATATATATGCATGTGATAAAAGTGGGTTGGTGAGACATTGCCTGCAAACTAAGTTTTTCAAATGGGTGGATCCTCTCCCATAAGAAAATGAGAGGAGTTAGGCAAAAATTAGGCGCAAAAGAAAAAAAAAATGAAAAGTTAGGTGGATTGCGTTGTTTCCTTCCTCCGTGCTGCACTATAAATAGGGGGTAACCCCTCCTTCCTAAAACACACCTTCAATATCAGAAATTCTTATTCTATAATATTGTGAGTATTTTTCTTGAGTATAAGGATACTTTGAGTGTAACTTTTTGTGCAAGATTTTCTCAGAATAACATCCGATATTCTAGTCAAATCCAGTTTTTACTAAGGTAAATGATATTATTTTATTTCCATAATCGTAAGAAATATTATTTTCTTTCATACTCCATATTATGTAAGGGATATTATTTCATTTCATATTCCTAAATTTAAACTTACTGTGAAAAATATTGCTTCCATACTCCTTGAAATTAGTATAATATCATTGAAATTTGTGCTTCATCTAGTATCGTTTCACAAGGATATTTTTCTAAACATACTTGTTAAATTTTAATCTTTTCATGTTGGAGTATTATTCATGGGGTACTATTCACAAAGTACTATTCACGAGGTACTATTCACCCAGGTACTATTCACCCGGGGTACTATTCATGATAAAAATTAATTTCTTTTCTATTCGAATTATTTTTACATGAATATTATTCTTGAATTTTACTCCACAAAGCAGTTACCATGTTGACAATTTGGACATTCTTAAACTCTGAATAAATTAATTTATAAATCTTTAATATTTATCATTATTCTCGTTTGATTGAATTCTTATATCATTGTCATCGTCATCATACTTATTCGGCATTATCTTAGTCATAATATTCTTTACTGGGCTAGTTGAGCTCGCCCTTTGCTTTCATTGTTCTCTTCAGGAAATGAGAATATAGCTGGGACTAGTCGGAGAATGGAGTGATGATCCGAGATGGTGGCTATAGTCCTCACTATTCTATAAAATAGTGTGATAATAATTGTAATGAGGACTCCATTTGAGTTTGGATATTTTTTACGAGACAATATCCGTGTTAAAACTCTCAGCTACGTTTTTATGGTATTGTATAAATGAAATTTGTATTTAAATTTTGTATCATGTATTTGGCGATTCGGAATGAGTTGTATATACCTATTTTGGGGGCGTCACAATTAGTATCAAAACTTAGGGATATGATTTCTGGCTGAGATTTGAGGTTAGAACTAGGAGGGGAGAGACGGGTAAATCCTTCGCTAGTATGACCTACCTAAGCTTATTTGTTATTTAATTGGTCGGTTAGAATATAGGAATAATATGTGGCATGTTAATTAACTCTTATTTTGTGGCAGTGTTTGAAAATTGCATCTGAAAATGTTGAAATAAGCAATAGAGCACATGAGACCGTTGAGTCCCCGACGATCAATAACCAGTATAATGTGCATCAGGAAGGTAATAATCCTCATGTAAATAACAACACCGACCAAATGATGAACGACGGGGTGTTTAGGAGCTTTCTGCAATTCATGTAACATCACGCGAAAGAGACTCCTGTTCAAAATGCAGGTGGAAACACTAGAAACTCTTGGATGGTCACCGCTAAGCAATTCAAAGAATTGGGACCACCGGAGTTTTTGGAAAAGCCAGAACCACTTAAGGCAGAGACATGGATTAAGCAGATCACCAAGATATTTGATGTCTTGGGATACTTTGAGGAGCAAAAGGTTCCCTTTGCCACCTTCATGTTGCGAGGAGAGGCATATCATTGGTGGAAATCTGTAAAACGTACTCAGCCTGCCGCACTGAAGATGTCTTGGGTGAAGTTCTAAGAATTTTTCAACGACAAGTACTTTCTTGAAAGTATTCGTCACATGAAGGAAGTAGAATTCATCAAGTTGGAGCAAAATAATATGACCGTATCGCAGTACGAGGCTAAGTTTGCCGAGTTATCTCGGTTTGCATCCCATTTGGTAGATAATGAGGAGCATATGACACGAATGTTTCTGTGAGGCTTGAAACCCGAAATACGTCAATATCTCATTTCTCACAAAGTTTGCTTGTCTTTAGACGACGTGAATTGGGCTCAGTTATTGGAACGCGATAATGAGTCAACCCAACTAAGAGATAGCAGCCGACAAAACGATATTACTAGTGGTAGCAGTCATCAAAGCGGTGACAACAAACATGGAGTAAATTAACATGCCAGAAATGGTAACCACTTCGGTGGTAATCCTGTCCAAGATAATAGAAGTAGAAATTTCAAGAAGAGAAGGTTCAATAATGATGGAAAGACAGCAGCACCAGAACCCGTTTTCAAGGAAGGAGAACGACCACCGG
Organism: Panax notoginseng; assembly: GCA_016801055.1. Taxonomy (NCBI): domain Eukaryota; kingdom Viridiplantae; phylum Streptophyta; class Magnoliopsida; order Apiales; family Araliaceae; genus Panax; species Panax notoginseng. The sequence goes on along the minus strand of CM029023.1, from coordinate 113,457,044 downwards.
TCGTATGCTGCAAATGCGGAGGGGAAGGACACATCAGTCCAAACTGTACGCAGCAACCCAAAGCGTGTTACAATTACAGAAGAGAAGGTCACCTAGCTTGATTTTGTCGTGTAGTGAAGACAAGTCCAGCTGGGATGGAGACACCAAAGGCCGTCCTAGACAAGTCAAAGCCAACAGTTCCAGGGAGAGCGTTTTTTGTGACCTCACAAAAAGCGAGGAACCCTATTGAAGTTATCACGGGTAAGTTAATCATAAACTCTTGTGATTTTTATACCTTATCTGATACCGGTTCTACCTATTCTTTTATTCACCATCTTGCGCTCAATGTTTAAATTTGACTCCAGAGAAATTAGATTTTGACTTATCTGTTGAAAATCTGTTGGGAGAAACCTTCATTACATCCACTGTTTATAAGTCTTGTTTCATTCGAATCGGTACCCTCACATTACCAGTCGACCTTATCTCTTCGAAAATACTTGCATTTGATGTGATTTTAGGGATTGATTGGTTAACTATTTATCATGTAAAAATTTATTATTTTCGTAAGGTTGTTAGCTTTCATATTCCTAACCAACCTATTATGCGAATTCAAGCAACCAAACCACTGAAGTCAATCACTGTCATATCAAGCCATAAAGCCATTCGTTTATTAAAAAACGGATGTCAACCTTTCTTAGCCCATGTCACAGATTTAAACAAAAATACGTCAGATTTGAATGATATTTCTATTTTTAATAAATTTCTTGACGTATTCCCTAAAGAACTTCCTGGCCTACCCCCAGAGTGTGAAATCAAATTTTATATTGATCTTAAACCTGGTACAAAACCCATTTCCAAAGCCCCATATCGAATGGCTCCTATTGAACTTCAGGAGTTGAAAACCCAACTACAGGAGTTATTAGACATCGATTTCATTCGTCCTAGTACGTCTCCTTGGGGTGCTTCTGTTCTATTCGTAAAGAAGAAAAATGGAAGTGTGCGACTTTACATTGACTATCGGGAGTTGAATCATGTCACCATAAAAAATAGGCGCCCGTTACCTCGTATTGATGACCTGTTTGACCAGTTGTAAGGTGCCAAATTCTTTTCAAAGATCGATCTTCATTCTGGATATCATCAATTAAAGATTAAAACTGATGACATTCCAAAGACTGCTTTCAGGACTCGGTACGAGCATTATGAATTTCTAGTCATGTCTTTTGGATTGATTAATGCTCCTACTGCATTTATGAATATAATGAACCGAGTATTTAAGGAATATTTAGATCATTTTGTGGTAGTCTTTATTGATGACATCCTCATTTACTCCAAAAGTCATGAAGATCATGAGCAACACTTGAGGCTAATACTCCAAAAGCTTCGTGAAAACAAGTTATATGCCAAGTTGAAGAAATGCGAGTTCTGGCTTGAGGAAGTAGCATTCCTTGGGCACGTGATATTGAATCATGGAATATCTATTGACCTAGTGAAGATTGAAGCAATACAAAACTGGGAGCAACCTGAGTCAGTAACCGAAGTACGTAGCTTTCTGGGCTTAGTTGGTTATTATCGGAGATTCATGAAAGGATTTTCTTAAATTGCTACTCCATTAACTCTGTTGACCCGAAAACATATAAAATTTGGTTGGAGCAAGGAATGTGAGAAGAGTTTTCAAGAACTCAAGAGGAGACTTATTTCAGCACCTGTTCTGACAATACCAACTGGTTCGGAGGGATTTGTCATATACAGCGATGCTTCAGGCAAAAGTTTAGGATGTGTTCTCATGCAACATGGGAAAGCCATTGCCTATGCCTCACGACAACTCAAAGAATATGAGAGCAATTATCCTACTCATGATCTAGAGTTGGCAGCAGTCGTTTTTGCGCTTAAAATCTGGAGGCATTACCTGTATGAGGAGAAAGTGGAGATCTATATAGATCATAAAAGCCTCAAATATTTTTTCACCTAAAAGGAGCTCAACACGCGACAACGACGTTGGCTTGAGCTGTTGAAAGATTATGATTATACCATTCAATACTATCTTGGAAAAACAAATGTGGTAGCTGACGCATTGAGTAGAAGATCATATGCGGCTACGAGTGCGATATTATCAACGTAAATGCCCATTTTGTATGACTTACAAAGGATGGAGATAGAGTTACAGACTCCAGGGACCCACGTGATGATATTAAATATATGAGTATAACCGACTTTAATCGATAAAGTTAAAGCTGCTCAAGCTACAGACATAGAGTTGATGCGTATGAAGAAGAAAGTGCAAGAAGGTGCTATTCCAGAAGCAAGAATCGATGAAGAAGGAATACTTTGAGTCAACTCCAGACTTTGTGTTCCTAACGACTCTGATTTGAAGTATAAAATCATGATGGATCCGCACAACACACCGTTTGCAATCCATCCTGGGAGTACCAAAATGTATCGTGATCTTCGACATACATTTTGGTGGAGCAATATGAATCTAGCTTGTCAACGTATTAATGCGGAGCATTAAGTGCCAAAAGGTCCATTGCAACCACTTGAAATACCATAATGGAAGTGGGAGCACATCATCATGGATTTCGTTACTGGTCTTCCCAAGGTTTCTCTAGGCATAGATGCAATTTGGGTCATTATTGATAGATTAACTAAGTCTGCTCATTTCTTACCTATACGAGAAACTTATTCACTTGAATGTCTTGCTCGTATATACATAAATGAGATTGTAAGACTGTATGGTATGCTAATATCCATAGTTTCTGATCGAGACCCAATATTCACTTCACAATTTTGGGTTAGTTTGTAAAAAGCTATGGGCACAAATTTACGATTCAGTTCGGCATATCATCCTCAGACGGACGGGCAGTCGGAGAGACTTATTCAAACCCTTGAAGATCTATTAAGACTATATGTCCTAGACTTCAAAGGAAGTTTGGACAAGTATTTGCCATTGGTGGAATTCTCCTATAATAACAGTTATCAAGCAAGTATAGGCATGGCTCCATTCGAGGCATTGTATGGACGAAAGTGTCGTTCTTTAGTATGCTGGGACGAGGTGGGTGAAACAACATTGTTGGGACCAGAAATGGTACGCATAACTACGAAAAAGATTCAAATGATTCGGCAATGTATACAAACCTCACAAGATCGACGAAAGAGTTATGCCGATCTTCATTGAAGGGACGTGGAGTTCAATGTTGGAGATCATGTATTGTTACGTGTTTCTCCATGGAAAGGAGTTACGAGATTCGAAAAGAGAGGAAAGCTCAACCCTCATTTCATTGGTCCATTTGAAATCCTCGACCGAGTAGGAACTGTGGCCTATAGACTCGTTTTACCGCCAAGTATGTCTCTTGTTCATAACGTTTTTCACATATCTATGTTACGTAAATATGTGAAAGACCCAAACCATATTATTAAATTAGAACCATGCGAGATAGCGGAAGACTTAACGTATGAAGACGTACTTGTTAAAATCTTGGATAAGAAGGAACATATTCTACGCTCAAAGGTTATACCTCAAGTCAAAGTTTTGTGGAGAAACCACGATGTTGAGAAAATGACCTAGGAGTTAGAATCTGAAATGAAATCAAGGTATCCTGACCTCTTCGACATACCAGGTACATACACCAATTTCGAGGACGAAATTTCATAAGAAGGGGAGGTTATAAGACCCCAACTTTTATGAATAAAGATTAATTTTCTCTAAATATCATTTTGAGTAATAAGGTGTGTGTAAGACCCCGAATTTTACAAAATGAAATTATTCAATTTTTTGATAATTGTTATTCTATTTAGTAAATGGATAAATTGATAAAAGGTTAAAGTTAAGGGTGATATTTAAAAATTTTGCAAAGTAAGCAAGTTGATATAAAATATTCATTGTGTTGGGAGAATATTCGATTGGTCGGGGAATATTCGTTTTAGCAAGAAATATTCGTACTATAGCACAATCATTGGTGGACCCCACAAATGAAATTATTGTCGGAATTAGAAAACGACAGAATTATCTTTTTATAAAAATAACGGCGAAAGTTTTACCGTTAAACTGTTGAAATACCCGGTGGTAAAAGAACACTAATATGCGTGATTACAGAGTAGCACACGGTATTGATTATTGATGCTTATGTGAGAACTCACTCAGTTATACTCAATTATTGCTACAGTAATTATTGTATAGTATCTCATATAATTTGATTCAATTATTGTCACAGTATCATCTGCATAATATTTATTATTATTAAATCAATAATTGAGACGATAAAGTTATTCATATTATTATTTGTAATATTAACAATGTCTAAAAAGTTCTGTCGAGAAGAGGTTTGGTCACCTAATTGCGCGCCAATAGGGAGAAATCCCGTGGCAACTTGAATTTTTAAAAATTATTAAAATAAGAATTTAATAAATAAAATTCTTATTATGATATGAGAAAGTAATGCATGTTATATATAAATGTAATATGTTAATATGTTACGATTGTGAGATCGTAAAGAATTAAAATATTTATCAAGTAAAATAAGTATTTTAGTTGAAATATTTATGGATTAAAATAAATATTCAATGAAAATTATTATGGAATAATTTATTTAAGTATGATGATATTAAATAAATTGATGATAAATAATTTTATAATTTATGCATAATTATTATGTTAATGTGGTGGTGATTTTGTAATTTAATTAAGTAATTAAATTAGAGGATTAATGATTGTTAAATAAAATTATGATTATATTGGCTAAATAGAATTTATAATTTTATTAGTAAGGTTTAATTGAATTTATTAATGAATTAAGATTAATTCAATTTAAATAGTTAATGGGTGTGACAAGGGTATCATATGATAAGAAGGATTGCTAAAAAAAATAATTAAAAAAGGAGATTTTGGGTGCTAGCCAAACATGGCTTAGTGACCCTTTGTTATTGTAACTGATGAGGCCATAAAGCATACGCATTATGTTTATATCAGTTATATGGATGTACGTGTTTTGTTCCTAAAGCCTAAGAATAAAGAAAATAGAGTATTGGAGAAGAGAGTTAGAGAGCTTTGAGAAGAAGCTTGGAGGAATCAAGGAAGAAGAAGAAGGTTTCTCTTCATCTAATCAAGTTTAAGAAGAATCAAAGGTATTCATCTAGTTTTGAAATTCTAATTTATAGTTTCTCAAGTTTTACACTTAAAAAGCTATTTTGGTTGGGTGATTTGAAGAGATGTTGTATATATATATATATGTGTATGGGTGTATAATCTAGTATATATAGTCTCTTTAATTGGTTTTAGAGTAATCAAAATCATAAGAATATGTTAAAGATAAAAAAAACTTGGGTTTTAATGGCATATGTATATTTTAACTTATGTTGGAGTCAAAATTGATGGATAGAATCTGAAATTGATGATAGATATTGTTAGTATGTTGAAAAACGAAAACAACCCAAGGTGAACGATTCAAAACGGATGTAAAACGAATTCACAGTAAAAAATTTCGCTATGAATGTCAAAAGAAGAAGAAATAATAGAAATAGTGAAATTAAAGGTTGTAATCTTTGATGTTTATATGGTTAGAAACGTGTTAGAAACATTAGTTTATGTTTCTGTAAACATATTACACCTTGGATAGGTTGGTATGGTTGTTAGAAAGGAGTTTGTAGGCCTAATTTGGCTTTCTGTAGTGTTTGGGATGAAAAATCATGAATTAGCAGAAAGGACCCTCATCCCGGCGGGACCCCCCCAGTAGAAAGGAGTTTGTAGGCCTAATTGGCTTTCTGTAGTGTTTGGGATAAAAAATCGCGATTTAGCATAAGGGACCCTGCGGGGCCCCCTAGTACAAAAACCCTCGCCCCAGCAGGGGGCGGGGGAGGGGTAGTCTGTTTAGCCAAATTTTGGAAAAAAAAATTGACCGGACATGTTTTACTAAAATGAGCATAACATTTTCATACGAACTCCGATTAAGGCGATTCAAGATGATCCGGAACGAGGATGAATAGACCTACAAATTTTATTCTTTAAGTTTTTCAATTTGAGGTTGGAAATAGGGGTCAAAAGTGTTATTTTTAGGACTGTTGTGTTTTCAGAGGCAATCGGAGGGCGTCGGGCATGCACGTATGCAAGTGTAGTGCTCTTGATTATAAAAGATGTTGTTCTAAATTATAAAACATGAATGTTAGTAAATATAATGATGTTTAACATTAATAAATGATGTATTAGATAAGTTGTATAAGCATACTAAGCATACACAAAAGAGATAAATCGAGCGTGTGACGAATGAACGTCGAAATGCCGTGACAAGTGTTAATGAACGTAAAGAGTATTTTAAATCAAATCAAATGAATATTATAAGATAGTGAATGGGGTAATATAAAACCAATAAGTAGTCCTAGCAAGACTTAAACACTTGAATGAACTTCGAGTATGAAATATAGTGAAATGTAAGTCGAAAGTGAACATAATCAAATTGAACATTGTGTATTGATTAATAAGAATGGTTAAGGGATGTAGAGTAAAGTTTACTTTATAACTACTATGTGTTGCTATGTGACTAATAGTTGATGTGTATAATTATATAATTATGAAGGGTACGTGAAGTACAGATAATTGTAAGCTGTTAAACTGTTATTGGTAAACAACGATCAAGGCAAGTCTTTCAGTTCCTATTTGCTATGTGAACTTGATGATTAACTATTTTAAATCTTTATTACAAAGAGCATGATGTGTTATATATATGTTGAAAGTATAAAACGTTAAAGTTAATGTATGACTACGTTGATTGAGTATTGAATGTTGATTGTGTAAGGAACTCAATCTTTATACTTGTTATGTGAACTGTAGTATGTATGTTATGTTAGTCCAATGATTATGAGATAAATGTTGAGCATATTATTATGTGCTACGTGATGCATGAAAACTGTTAGATTTTGCTGGGCTGTCGAGCTCAACCTTGCAAATAACCATTTTTACATGTCAAGATTTCAAGGTAAGGATATGTGCTAAATGAAATATAGAGATTCATATTCGCGAAGATTACTTATGTTTTATGAGAAATGTATTTAATATTTTGAATGTAACATGTTGTTGAATTGTAAGTTGAGCTATCCGGTGTATTTGAATATCTATTTATGATGTAAGATTTTGTATAGTCATTTTGTTGTAACTAGTCATTATATAAATTTGAATCAAAGAGATATAATGTAAAGGTTGCGATTTAGGGCAATACAGAAGGAAATGTATAAAAGTTTAAATATTCCGCATTTTTAGTGATTTTAATATCGAATAATGATGTAAAGATAGATTAAAGTTGTATTATTAACGATAGAGAAGGAGAATATTATTGTATAAATTTTGGGGTTGTTACAGTTGGTATCAAAGCTGATAGGTTAGAAACCTTAGGTAAGAGTACCTTAGGCTATAATAACCTTAGAGAAGAGAGGTGAAGATAATGAACAAATAAGCTCAAATAGAGTTTGAACAATAAGAAGTAATTTAAGAAATTTATAAAAAAGGGATTAAAGCATGCGTGAGAGTATTCAAGGAAGAATCTCGCAGAGTTATAAGGAATATGAATGTGGGGTTACCCAACTCCAATAATAAGGATGTAAGGTGATAATAAATAGATAATGCCTATAAAAAGAGAATGATAAAGAAGTTACGAATAGAAAGTTATATTTAAGTATGATATAATTTTACTCTTTAATAGCTGATGTATGGTATCTGGGCTAAACAATTCCTTTATAGAGCGGAGGTATATACGAACTAGCAACTCGAAAACTAGTTTATTGGTTGTTTGTGGGAAACCACTCAGCGTACCATATTGAAACTGTTAGAGACTCGATGTGTACCAAGTATAGAAATTGGATACTCATGATGAAAATGTGGAACTTGAATGAAATGTTGAGCAATATAAATGAAGTTAGAAATTCTTAAAGGAAGAAGTGTTATATAAACAGGAAAATTCAAAGAAGAATCTTGAAGAGATATAAAGATAAGAAATGGGAGTTACCTAACTCCAATAGCCAAGATAACAAATAATGTCGTAAATGATGAAAAAAGAAAGAAAGGGGATCGTAAAACAAAATGACCACGAGTTAAGAAAAGAATTTTAAGGGAGATGATTATAAAATAAGATCATGACGTGGTTTGTTTAAGCTATAAAAGGAAGATAGTCTGTAATGTTTGAATAATTATAGCTTGATGCTATGAAGATGATGTACTATAAAATAGTACAAGATAAACTCATGAGGAGTTATAGATAATGTGATACGAGGAATTCGTATCGAGCAAAGAGCAAGTTATAGGCAAGATAGAGTTAGGTGGGATTTCAATTGAGGACTCATGTGGTGGCTGAGTTGTACAAACCTTTGTATGGGCGAGGGTTTTGTGCTTGCACTCAGTTTATCACATTGATAATCATTAGAATGTTGGTGTCGCGCTATCAATGTATATGTGGTGAAAAGATGATTCTTTTCTCATGTGTATATTTGATAGTTAGAAACTATTAAGATTAGTTAGATATTATTAGGGTTAGGTGCGAGTTCTTAAAACTAATGCATATGGTAAGTTCGTGAGTCATAATAATATGGTATATTTTGAACCCCTCAGCGAATGGACGCCTATGGTCTGACTAGGATAAGTTCTTAAACTCATATTATTGTGGCAAGTTCCTGAACTTCCAATGTGTAGTAAGTTTGATGAATTATATTGGGGGTATAGGAAGATGTAAGGTGAAATACAAGAATATTTAGTATAAGAGTATTGGTGGTGCTAGAAATAAAAATAATTGGTCAAGTAATGAAGTAAAGATTGAAGTTGATGGATACCTGGATATTCTAAATCTACTAGCTATGCTAGACTTTTGAAATTTATTGACTTCGTGCTGATATTGCACTTCTATTTTCTTGAAAAATATTGGATCAAATGATGAAACCAATGAGTTTTAAAAACAATACCGTTATTCGTATGTCTATACTAATTGCTTCGGCTAGACAAAAATGATTTAAAATATATCAAAATATATTTTTTATATCATCAATGCATCATGGAACCTGATGCAGAGATGATAAAAACAATGGAGTCATCAATACAGTATTACTTAGTGTTGGATGTGATCTAAGGATCGTCAGCCCACTATGGTATGATGTAGTATGATAAAATCACCAAATGACAGAATCCTCAAACGGACTGTAAATACAGTGCGGTATCATGACGTCATAAAAAGATTTTTGAGATTTCTTTAAGATATGAGAATATATATATATATATATATATATATATATATATATATATATATATATATATTTTGATTGATGTCCGAATTGTTGTAAAAGTCTATGCTATTTGATTCAGCTAGACGAATATTGAAAAATATTCTTGAAATTCAAGCGTTTCCTGAGAAGTTATGCTAAACCAAATTATTTTGGTGCAGATTCAGATGTTGAAAAGCTGATATGAACAACCCTATTATAGGGGAGTTATTTTACGTAATGCATTGAGATGTTTGTGCACAATACATTGTACGAAGGGCTGATCACCCTAAGTACGAGGAGTCCCTGTAGTCTTATGACTGTTAAAATTTAAGTTGAAAGAATACTTATAACCATGGACATATACGTATAACGTTTAAATGTTTGTGCACAATACATCGTACGAAGGGCATAACACCCTAAGTACGGGAGTCCCTATAGTCTAATGACTGTTAAGATTTAATTTAAAAGAATACTTATAACCGTGGACGTAGTTCAAGGTCTTATGACCCCTCAGCATGATTTGGAATCTTTTAAATTCCTGAGTTATTCATACTGCTTCCCAATTATTGAGCAATTGTGGAAGATTCTTGCTATTCTAAAAGGCGAATGTGGTAAGGATGATATTCCTTAGAAAGAAGTAAGTCGTAGAATGCGACACTGAATGATGAATATATTGAATAAGTGAGAAAAGAAATTTTGAAGTGAGAAGGAGATGAGTTATCAAAGAATAATGTAAAACTTTTAATAGAAAAGTTTAATAATTGTAAAAAGATCTTTGTGGAAAGAAGTGGTTATAGAACCCAATGAATGAATAAAGTATTAACGTAAAATCTATTTTGATAGATTGAATGAATGAAGATTAATAAATAACATTTCGAGGACAAAATTCTTAGAAGAATGGGTGAATGTAATATCCCGAGTGTTTATGATAATGATCTTTAGAAAAGGAAATGAATGTAGTAGAAAATATAAAACCTATATTAAGGTAATGTGTTGAAATTATTCAACGATAATTTTTTTTTTTAAAGAGATTTGATGAAAACCTTAGTAAGGTAGGGTTTCGGTGATTCCGAGGATGAAATCCTTATAAGGAGGGAAGGATGTGACAACCCAATTTTTAAAAAATTATTAAAATAAGAATTTAATAAATAAAATTCTTATTATGATATGAGAGAGTAATGTATGTTACATATAAATGTAATATGTTAATATGTTACGATTGTGAGATCGTAAATAATTAAAATATTTATCAAGTAAAATAAGTATTTTAGTTGAAATATTTATGGATTAAAATAAATATTCAATAAAAATTATTATGGAATAATTTATTTAAGTATGATGATATTAAATAAATTGATGATAAATAATTTTATAATTTATGCATAATTATTACGTTAATGTGGTGGTGATTTTGTAATTTAATTAAGTAATTAAATTAGAGGATTAATGATTGTTAAATAAAATTATGATTATATTGGCTAAATAGAATTTATAATTTTATTAGTAAGGTTTAATTGGATTTATTAATGAATTGAGATTAATTCAATTTAAATAGTTAATGGGTGTGACAAGGGTATCATATGATAAGAAGGATTGCTAAAAAAAAAATTGAAAAAGGAGATTTTGGGTGCTAGCCAAACATGGCTTAGTGACCCTTTGTTATTGTAACTGATGAGGCCATAAAGCATACGCATTATGTTTATATCAGTTATATGGATGTACGTGTTTTGTTCCTAAAGCCTAAGAATAAAGAAAAAAGAGTATTGGAGAAGAGAGTTAGAGAGCTTTGAGAAGAAGCTTGGAGGAATCAAGGAGGAAGAAGAAGGTTTCTCATCATCTAATCAAGTTTAAGAAGAATCAAAGGTATTCATCTAGTTTTAAAATTCTAATTTATAGTTTTTCAAGTTCTTCACTTAAAAAGCTATTTTGGTTGGGTGATTTGAAGAGATGTTGTATATATATGTGTGTGGGTGTATAATCTAGTATATATAGTCTCTTTAATTGGTTCTAGAGTAATCAAAATCAAAATAATATGTTAAAGATAAAAAAAACTTGGGTTTTAATGGCATATGTATATTTTAACTTATGTTGGAGTCAAAATTGATGGATATAATCTGAAATTAATGATAGATATTGTTAGTATGTTGAAAAACGAAAACAACCCAAGTTAAACGAGTCAAAACGGATGTAAAACAAATTCACAGTGAAGAATTTTGCTATTAATGTCAAAAGAAGAAGAAATAATAGAAATAGTGAAATTAAAGGTTGTAATCTTTGATGTTTATGTTGTTTATGTGGTTAGAAACATTAGTTTATGTTTCTTTAAACATATTACACCTTGGATAAGTTGATATGGTTGTTAGAAAGGAGTTTGTAGGCCTAATTTGGCTTTCTGTAGTGTTTGGGATGAAAAATCATGAATTAGCAGAAAGGACCCTCATCCCGGCGGGACCCCCCCAGTAGAAAAATCCCCGCCCCACCGGAGGGGGGGGGGGTAGTCTGTCTAGCCAAATTTTGGGAAAAAAATTGACCGAACATGTTTTACTAAAATGAGCATAACGTTTTCATACGAACTCCGATTGAGGCAATTCAAGATGATCCGAAATGAGGACGAATAGACCTACAACCTTTATTCTTTAAGTTTTTCAATTTGAGATCGGAAACAGGGGTCGAAAGTGTCATTTTTAGGACTGTTGTGTTTTCGGAGGCAATCGGAGGGCGTCGGGCATGCACGTATGCAAGTTTAGTGCTCTTGATGATAAAAGATATTGTTCTAAGTTATAAAATATGAATGTTAGTAAATATAATGATGTTTAACATTAATAAATGATGTATTAGATAAGTTGTATATGCATACTAAGCATACACAAGAGAGATAAATTGGGCGTGTGACGAATGAACGTCGAAACGCCGTAACAAGTGTTAATGAACGTAAAAAGTATTTTAAATCAAATGAAATGAATATTATAAGATAGTGAATTGGGTTAATATAAAAATAATAAGTACTCCTAGCAAGACTTAAACACTTGAATGAACTCCGAGTATGAAATATAGTGAAATGTAAGTCGAAAGTTAACACAATCAAATTAAACAATGTGTATTGAATAATAAGAAGGGTTATGGGATGTAGAGTAAAGTTTACTTTATAACTACTATGCGTTGCTATATGACTAATAGTTGATGTGTATGATTATATAATTGTGTAGGGCACGTGAAGTGCAGATAACTGTAAGCTGTTAAACTGTTATTGGTAAACAACGATCAAGGCTAGTCTTTTAGTTCCTATTTGCTATGTGAACTTGATGATTAACTATTTTAAATCTTTATTACAAAAGAGCATGATGTGTTATATATATGTTGAAAGTATAAAACGTTAAAGTCAATGTATGACTACGTTGATTGAGTATTGAATGTTGATTGAGTAAGGAACTCAATCTTTATACTTGTTATGTGAACTGCAGCATGTATGTTATGTTAGTCCAATGATTATGAGATAAATGTTGAGCATGTTATTATGTGCTACGTGATGCATGAAAACTGTTAGATTTTGCTGGGTTGTTGAGCTCAACCTTGCAAAAAACTATTTTTACAGGTTAAGATTTTTACAGGTGAATTATAGAGATTCATATTCGCGAAGATTACTTATATTTTATGAGAAATGTATTTAATATTTTGAATGTAACATGTTGTTGAATTGTAAGTTGAGCTATCCGGTGTATTTGAATATCTAATTATGATGTAAGACTTTATATAGTCATTTTGTTGTAACGATTCATGATATAAATTTGAATCGAAGAGATGTAATGTAAAGGTTGCGATTTAGGGCAATACAGAAGGAAATGTATAAAAGTTTAAATATTCCGTATTTTTAGTGATTTTAATATCGAATAATGATGTAAAGATAGATTAAAGTTGTATTGTTAACGATCGAGAAGGAGAATATTATTGTATAAATTTTGGGGTCGTTACAGTTGGTATCAAAGTTGATAGGTTAGAAACCTTAGGTACGAGTACCTTAGGCTATAACCTTAGAGAAGAGAGGTGAAGATAATGAACGAATAAGCTCAAATAGAGTTTGAACAATAAGAAGTAATTTAAGAAATTTATAAAGAAGGGATTAAAGCATGCGTGAGAGTATTCAAGGTAGAATCTCGCAGAGTTATAAGGAATATGAATGTGGGGTTACCCAACTCCAATAATAAGGATGTAAGGTGATAATAAATAGACAATGTCTATAAAAGAGAATGATAAAGAAGTTAAGAATAAAAATTCTATTTAAGTATAGTATAATTGTACTCTTTAATAGTTGATGTATGGTATCTGGGCTAAACGATTCCTTCATAGAGTGGAGGTATATACGAACTAGCTACTCGGAACCTAGTTTGTTGGTTGTTTGTGGGAAATCACTCAGCGTACCATATTGAAACTGTTAGAGACTCGATATTTACCAAGTATAGAAAATGGATACTCATGATGAAAATGTGGAACTTGAATGAAATGTTGAGCAATGTAAATGAAGTTAGAAATTCTTAAAGGAAGAAGTGCTATATAAATAGGAAAATTCAAAGAAGAATCTTGAAGAGAGATAAAAATAAGAAATGGGAGTTACCTAACTCCAATAGCCAAGATAACGAATAATATCGTAAATGATGAAAAAAGAAAGAAAGGGGATCGTAAAACAAAATGATCACGAGTTAAGAAAAGAATTTTAAGGGAGATGATTATAAAATAAGATCATGAAGTTGGTCTGTTTAAGTCATAAAAGGAAGATGGTCTGTAATATTTTAATAATTATAGCTTGATGCTATGAAGATGATGTACTATGAAATAGTACAAGATAAACTCATGAGGAGTTATAGATAAATTACAATTCATGAGTTACTATTCATGAGTTACTATTAACGAGTTACTATTCATGGAGTACTATTCACGACAAAATTGGTTTTTTTTTCTGACCAAATTGTCGTTGATTTATGAATCTTACTCTTGAAATTAAATCCATGTTTTGACTATATTATTTTTGTTATCATATATAACATTTTTATAACCTTGGTGTTAAAATTTCTCTTTCACTTGAGTGTAAAGATGGGTAGATTATTGGTATAATCGTCACTATGGGTTCTCTTTGGCCAGTAGTGTAAAGATAAATTGTTGACTGGTATGATCATGACCATTGAATTTATAATTGCATATCTTTAGCTTAAGTGCAAAGGTGAATTGATTAACATGGTTATAATTATTGTTTATATAAATTCTTAAATGATTATATTTTTCGTTGAGATATGAATATCTTTAGCCCGTAGTGTAAAGATGACCTGTTATTGAATATCTTTGGCCCGTAGTACAAAGACGACCTGTTGTTGAATATCTTTGGCCCGTAGTGCAAAGATGACATGTTGTTAAATATCTTTAGACTGTAGTGCAAAGATGAACTGTTAATGAATATCTTTGGCCCGTAGTGCAAAGATGAGTTTATTAGTATGATTATGAACATGAACTGTGATTTGGTATAACCATGATCTTTGATGTTTCAGGTAAAGACATGTGATGAAAATTATCTTCGTCTTGGATGCGAAGAGAAATTTAGAATTACAATTATAATTATGAGTTATTCACATGATTATGGACAGGAACTATTGATTGATGTTACAGGGATAAAACATTGTTGGTAGACTTTTAACATGAAAAAGATAAAAGACTTTATGGTCTATTTGACTCTTCTAATGGATTGCTCGTTTCGCTGTCACTATAGTTGAAAAGTTTTATCATCTCCCATATGTTCTAAATCTCTGATTTATTATTAACGAAGGATATTGCTAATTTAATTATCTTTAGTCATGATATTCTTTACTGCGCTAGTTGTGCTCACCCTTTTGCTTCACAATTCCTTTCAGGTAATAAAAGTGTAGCTAAGTCGAGCGGGGGTAACAAGAGAATAAAACGATGTTCTATAGCTGTTGAGGTTTCCCCTAAAACAGTATGGAAATAATTTTATTGAGAATTTTAGATAAGTGTGTCGTATTTTATACGTCATTTTAATCGTTGATTTTGGTGAACCGAATAAGGTGAGGTGAACCCAACTTTGAAAGGGTGTTTTGCCACTATCATACAAGATCCCTAATGACAGACGACTTCGTGTTATCATAAGACAGGGTTGTGCACATGCACTTGCTGATTATATCTACGAGCACTACTTATATAATCTTGATTTGGGCTGAAATATAATTCTCAATTGAAGACCATGGAGATATTTATATGGCAAGAGAAGACTCACCATTGGAAAAAACATGATAGTAATCTTCTCATTTTTCTTTGGGGCTATTAGGTCAACTAAGGATAATTCTCGAGTCATATGATATCTATCATAACTTAGATGTATGGCCTCCCATGTACGAAGGTTTTCTTGAGCACTTTCCAAAGATTTTAATTTCTGAAATAGTTATTGACTGTACTTTTATGTAAAGTACCATTGTAAGGTGTCGGGTCGAGGCACCATGAGAGTTATATATATATTTGTAATAAAACTCACAACTTATGTGTTGTCGTACTCTACATGACAGTTCAATAATTGTATAAATAAAGTTTGTATTTGATTTCTGTAGTGTGATATCCGGTGACTCAGAATGGGTCGTGTGGACCTATTTTGGGGGCGTCACAGTGTGGATTTGATATAATGTTATAGTTGTGGGTAATATTTATAAATTTTGCAAAGTAAGCAAGTTGACATAAAATATTTGTTTGGTCGGAGAATATTCATACGACGGCACAATCATTGGTGGACCCCACAATAGAATTACTGTCGAATTTAGAAAGCGACATAAATACCTTTTTATAAAAATAACGGCAAAAGTTTTACCGTTAACTGTTGAAATACCTGGTGATAAAAGTACAGTAATACACGTGGTTGCATAGTAGCACACGATATTTCACAGTATCTTTGATTATTGATGCTGACATGAGAAGTCACTCAGTTTTATTCAATTATTGCCACAATAATTGCTGCATAGTATCTCACATTATTGATTCAATTATTGTCACAATATTTTATATTATTAAATCAATAATTGAGACGAAAAAGTTATTCATATTATTATTTGCTTTATTGACAATGTCTAGAAAGTTCTGTCGAGGAAAGGGGTTTGGTCACCTAATTGCGCGTCAATAAGGAGAAGTTCTTATTAGAAAACCCCCTCTTTCTTGGGAATGATCTGATTGTTAATATTGTGAGCTTATAATATAAATTATGAATAATTATTATATGGTGAATATTGGTTCAATTTTGATATAAATGAAGGAATTTAACATGAAATATTTGTTAAAAGTTTAGCAATTATCTTCTTCGATAAAATATTCATTTAAATATATTATAATTGTTTAAATAATAGTATTATAATATATATATATATATATATATATATATATGCATGTGATAAAAGTGGGTTGGTGAGACATTGCCTGTAAACTAAGTTTTTCAAATGGGTGGGTCTTCTCCCATAAGAAAATGAGAGGAGTTAGGCAAAAATTAGGCACAGAAGAAAAAAAAATGAAAAGTTAGGTGGATTACGTTGTTTCCTTCCTCCGTGCTGCACTATAAATAGGGGGTAACCCCTCCTTCCTAAAACACACATTCAATATCATAAATTCTTATTCTATAGTATTATGAGTATTTTTCTTGAGTATAAGGATACTTCGAGTGTAGCTTTTTGTGCAAGATTTTCTTAGAATAACATCCAATATTCCAGTCAAATCCAGTTTCTACTAAGGTAAATGATATTATTTTATTTCAATACTCGTAAGAAATATTATTTTCTTTCATACTCCATATTATATAAGGGATATTATTTCATTTCATATTCCTAAATTTAAACTTATTGTGCTAAGTATTGCTTCCGTACTCCTTGAAATGAATATCCTTAAAATTTGCGCTTCATCTAGTATCGTTTCACAAGGATATTTTTCTTAATATTCTTGTTAAATTTTAATTTTTTTCATGTCGGGATACTATTCACGGGGTACTATTCATAAAGTACTATTCACGGGATACTATTCACTCGGGTACTATTCATCCGGGATACTATTCATGATAAAAATTAATTTTTTTTTGTCCGAATTATTTTTACATGAATATTATTCTTGAATTTTACTCCACAAAGCAGTTATCATGTTGACAATTTAGACATTCTTAAACTCTAGATAAATTGAATTATAAATCTTTAATATTTATCATTGATCTCGTTTGATTGAATTCTTATATCATTGTCATTATCTTCATGCTTATATTGTGATGAAAGTCATCTTTAGCCCTAGTGCATAGATGGACTGTTGATGGGTATGATTATGACAAGAAATTATGTATCGGTCTAATCATGACCTGTAATATTACAAATGATGTGGTAAATTCGTATTTCTAAATTTAAACCTATTATGGTAAATATTGCTTCTGTAATTCTTGAAATGATTAAAAATTCCTTAAATTTTGCGCTTCATCTAATATCATTACACTCGAATATTGGTTTGAACTTTCTTATTAATTTTTAATCTTTTAATGTCGGGGTACAATTCATGGGTACTATTCATACGGTACTATTCATGAGTACTGTTCACAACATAATTTAATTTTTTTTTCTGTCCAAATTATTTTTGATACATGATTATCATTCTTTAATTTTACTCCACAATTAGTTATCATGTTGACAATTAGAACATTTTTGAACTCTGGATAAATTAAATTATAAATCTCTAATATTTATCCTTGATCTCACTTGATTGATTCTTTATATCATTGTCATCATCCTCATGCTTATATTGTGGTGAAAGTCATCTTTGGCCCGTAGTTCAAAGATGGACTATTGATTGGTATGATTATGACTAGAAATTTTGTATTGGTATAAACATAACCTTTAATGTTACAGATAAAGGTTTATGGTGAAAGTTATCTTTGGCCCGTAGTGCATAGATGGACAGATGTATGACATGATCATGACCACTGGTGATATAAACGATTATCTTTGGAAACCGTGTGTGTGTGCTGTGAATTAAAGCTAAGGGGGTGTTTGATAAAAACTGAATGAACCTGAATCTGAATGAGCTGAATTTGAATCTGAAAGAAAAAAAACTATTTGATAATTAACATGTCTGAAACATCTGAATGGCATAATTTTATTATTTTACTCCTCTGAAATAATTCAAAATTGTTGTAAATGTATATAATATAATAGTTAATATTTTTTAAAATTTTAAAATTTTAAATTTTTTTACTTTATTCAGTTGCTCATTCAACCATTCAACCAAAAGAATTTGACTTAGCCATTCAGCTCAATCATCTGACTAATTCAGCCATTCAGAAGATTTTTTTTCAAAACAAACGCACTTAATAACTGACCGATTCAGCCATTCAGATGTATTCAGTCCTAAACAAACTGCCCCTAAGGCAAGGCTTTTATTATTTAGGAGTACATGTGTTGGGCCTTTGAAAAATTATGAAGCTTTTTATTAGTAATGAGCTGGAGGTTTTTTCGTTTTTGTCTTAATTCCAAATATGCTTGCATGGGATAAAATTTAAAGAAAGAAGTTGACATATTTTTGAAAAAAAACGTGTGCCCACTTTTGTTAATGAAAGAAACTTTTTACAAAAGCATAACAGTTTTCAAAGTTTCTACCCAAATCCTTGTGCCTTAAAAATTGATCCAAACCACTCATTTGATATCAAAGCAATCCGAACCATTGGTTCAAAAATCAGATTTCCAAAAGACCATTTTGCCCTTAACTTCAAAAATCTATAAATAGGAAGTCTTTTCTTTATTTCTAAATTACCAATTTACAAAGCAAAGAAAAGCTACATCTCATTGCCTACATTTTCTCTCTGCAGAAGTTTTCTCTTCATCTTCTTATTCAAAGTTCTATTTCTTGAAGGAAAATAAAATTGGTCAAAGTAGTATAGATAAGTTATTGAATTATTGTATTTATATTATCTCATATCTGCTTATATATATATATATATATATATATATATATATATATATATATATATATATATATATATATATATATATATATATATAGTAAGACCCCGAATTTTATGAAATAAAAGTATTCAATTTTTCTTATAATTATTATTCTATTCAGTAAAAGGTTAAATTGATAAAATGTTAAAATTAAGGGTGATATGTGAAAATTTTACAAAGTAAGCAAGTTGTCATAAAATATTCGTTGTGTCGGGGAATATTCGTTTGGTCGAAGAATATTCTTTTTGTCGAGGAATATTCGTACGACAGCGCAATCATTGGTAGACCACATAACGAAATAACTGTCAAATATAGATTGTGACAAAAATAACCTTTTTATAAAAATAACGGCAAAACTGTTACCGTTAAACTGTTGAAATATCCGATGATAAAAGTACAGTAATGCGCGTTGTTGCACAGAGCACACGACATTGCACAGTATCTCTGATTATTGATTCTTATGTAAGAAGTCACTCAATATTCAATAATTGTCACATTAGTTGCTTCATAGTATCTCATATCATTGATTCAATAATTGTTACAGTAAAATCTGCACAATATTTTATATTATTGAAATGATATTATTAGATATCATTATTGATAAGGTCTAGAAAGTTTTGTCGAAGAAAGAGGTTAGGTAATTTAATTGTGCGCCAATAAGGAGAAATTTTTATTAGAAAACTCCCTCTTTCCTGGGAACGTTCTGGTTGTCAATATTGTAATTTTGTAATATTAATTAGGAATAATTATTGAAGGATTGAAAAGTTGTAAATAATTGATGAATAAAAATTATGGATAAATAAGACAAATAAATATTTTTTTTAATTTTAATATAAATGGAGAAATTTTAGCATGAAACATTTGTTGAAAGTTTGGCTTATTTTCTATGAAATCACAACTATTTTCTCCGATAAAATATTCATTCAAATATATTATTATAATATATTATAATTGTTTAAATAATAATAATATTATTATATATATATATATATATATGTATATATATATATATATATATATATATATATAAGCATGTGATTAAAGGGACGGAGGTGAGCAAATTATATTTGAATGCTTTGTTTTCAAAAGCAGTATAGCCTTGTCTTTTTTTTCCTAAGTTGATTGGTTGAGAAATTCTCATACAATTCTTTTCTTCCAAGATGTTGACCCTCAACTAATAAGAAATGAAGGTTAGGCAAAGAAAGAAAGGAAGAATGAATGAAAGAAAGAAAGTTAGGCGGAGAAAGAGAAAATTTAGGCAAGTTAGGCAGAGAAAGAAAAGAAAATTAGGCAGGTTGTTTATAATTTTCCTCCGTGCTGCACTATAAAAGGGGAGGTAACCCTCCATCCTAAACACACCAGAATTAGAAAATTCTTTCTCTATAATATTGAGCGTATTTCTTATGAGTATAAGGATATTTTAAGTGTTGATAACAGTGCAAGATTTCCTCTGTTATTCCGGTTAAAACTACTTTCCTATTAAGGAAAAAGATATTATTTTTCTCGTAAATGATGTTATTTTCCTTCAATACTCGTAAGGGGTATCATTTTCTTTCATACTCCATATTATGTAAGTGATATTATTTTATTTCATATTACTATTCATACGGTACTATTCATGGGTACTATTCATGAGTACTATTCACAATAAAATTTAATTTCCTTTTCTTTGTCCAAGTTATCTTTTATGAGTCTTATTCTTGAAATTGAATCCATGTTATGATCTTCATGTTGACAATTTAAACATTTTTGAACTCTGAATAAATTGAATTAGAAATCTCTAGTATTTATCTTTGATCTCATTTGATTCATTCTATATGTCATTGTCATAATTCTTAGACTTAAATTATGTTGAAAGTTATCTTTGGCCTGTAGTGCAAAAATGAACTGTTGATTAATATCTTTGGTCCGTAGTGCAAAGATGGACATGTGTTTGACATGATCATGACCATTGATGATACAAATGAATATCTTTATCCCATAGTGAAAAGATAGATTATTGTTTGGCATGATCATTGGTTTTACAGTTGAACATCTTTGGCCTGTAGTGCAAATATGAATAGTTAATTGATATCTTTGGCCCGTAGTACAAAGATGGACAGGTGTTTGGCATGATCATGACCACTGATGATACAAATGAATATCTTTGGCCCGTAGTGCAAAGATAGATTATTATTTCGCATGATCATTGGTTTTACATTTGAACATCTTTGGCATGAAGTGCAAAGATAGACAATTATTTGGCATGATCATGACCATTGTTATTATATTTGAATATTTTTGGTGTGGGGTGTAAAGACGATATGATTATTGAGTGTCTTTAGCCTTTGTGGCAAGAATATTGAGTGAAATTTCTATTAAGCCTTTGCAGTAAGGAGAAACTATTGATTTACATTATTATAAACATAAATTATGAATTTAACTATAATCTTTGGTGGTTTAGGTGAAGACATGTGATGAAAGTTCTTTTTCTCTTGGGTACAACAAAGAACTGTTGATGGGTATTACAAGAATGACATATTAATGATGGACTTTTAATTTGGAGGAGATAGTAGACATTATGTTCTACTTGACTCTTCTAATGGATTGTTAACTCCGCTGCAATTATGGTTGAAAACTTTTATCATCTACCATATGTTCTAAACATCTGATTTATTACTGATGAAGTCTATTGATAATTTAATTATCTTTAGTCATAATATTCTTTACTGGGCTATTTGTGCTCACCCTTTTATTTTACAATTCTTTTCAGGTAGTAAGAGTGTAGTTGAGTGGAGCGGGGATAATAGGAGAATAGTGTGATGGTCTGTGACTGTTGATGTTTCTCAATACATTATAAAATAGCATGATAATATATAATTGTATTGAGGACTTAAAATGTGTGTGATGAGAACTCGACTTTGGAAGCGTCAAAAATGCACCCCACTAGATTGAAAAGGATAGAATTGTATTGAGAGCTTAAAAGGTGTGTTGCCACTATCATACACGATGTCTAACCACATACAAATTCGTGTTATCATAAGATATGGTTGTGCACATCCACTTGCTGATTATATCTATGAGCACTACCTATATAATCTTGGAATATGGTTGGAATATAATCCTCAGTTTGAGACAATGGAAATAATTATATGGCAAGAAGATACACACCATTGGAATGAACAAGATAATAATCTTCTCGTTCTTCTTTGGGGTCTATTGAGTCAACCAAGGTTAATCCTCAAGTCATATGATATTTATTATAACTTAGATGCATGGCCTCCCATGTATGAAGGCTTCCTTGAGCATTTTTTAAAAAATTTAATTTCTAAAATAGTTATCGACTGTACCTTTATGTAAAGTATCATTAGTTTGGAGTGTGAGTATTGTTATTTGTATTGAAACTCATAGCTTATGTGTTGTCGTATTTTGTATGATAGTTTAATTGTTGTAAATAGGAAGTTTGTATTTGGATTCTGTAGTATGTATTTGGCAACTCAAAATGGGCTGTGTGGACCTATTTTGGGGGCGTCATAGTTGGTATCAAAGTTTAGTGATATGGTCTCTGGCGAAGATCTGAGACTAGAACTAGGATAGGAGAGACAAGTAATATCCTTCTCTAGTGTGTGTCCTACCTAAGCTGAATTTTCTTACTTAATAAGTTGACAAATTGTGATATGTCAATTAACCTTTATTTTGAAGCTGTATTCTGGAATGATATCTGAAATCCAAGAGATAAGTAATGGAGAAATCATGATAAAGAGAAAATGATCGGGAATATACAATCTGAAATGAAAGCAAGGTATTCTCACATCTTCAAACTACCAGGTATGTAAATTTCGGGGACAAAATTTCATAAAGAGGGGAGATTGAAAGACCCCGAATTTTATGAAATAAAAGTTTTCAATTTTTCTTATAATTATTATTATATTTAGTAAATGGTTAAAGTTAAGGGTGATATGTGACGTCCCCAAAATAGGTAAACACAACCCATTCTGAATCGCCAAATATATGGTACAGAATTCAAATACAAACTTAATTATACAACTGTCGTGCAAAATACGAAAAAAACATAAGCTGAGAGTTTTAACACTAATATTGTCTTGTAGGCAATATCCAAACTCAAATGGAGTCCTCGTTACAATTATTATGACACTATTTTATAAAATAGTGAGGACTACTACAGCCACCATCTCGGACCGTCACTCCATTCCCCGACTAGTCCCAGCTATGTTCTCATTTCCTGAAGAGAACAATGAAAGCTAAGGCTGAGCTCAACTAGCCCAGTAAAGAATATTATGACTAAGATAATGCAGAATAAATTATCGTTAGCCTTCAACAGTGTAAAACTGATAGAACACAATAAACAACAAGTTTAACTGCAGCTGAACAAACAATCCATTAGAAGAGTCAAGTAGAGCATGATATCTACTATCTTCTATGATTTAAAAGTTCATAATCAATATTTTATCTCTTCAACACATCTCAATAAATAATTCACATCACTAAATTATCCATGCACTACAGGCCAATGATATTCATTAGTATCACATCCACGAATCATCCATGCATTACGGGCCAAAGATATTCGTTAATATCACTAATGGTCATGATCATGCCAAAAATTGTACATCAATGCACTACAGGCCAATGATGACTTTTACCACATCATTTGTAACATTATAAGTAATGATTATACCGATACTATAACGACCCTAAAAATTCATACAATTTAATTATTAACTTCGGTCGTTAATAACACATCTACCTTCTGATTTTACATTATTATTCGATGTTAAACTTTATATAATGCGGAATAATTTAAATTTTTATGTCTTCTTACTTTAATTCCCTGAATCAAAACCTTTATCATCTACATGTCTTTGAATCAATCTTATGTCATGATTCACTTTATCACTGTTATTATAAAACTTTACATTTCAATCCGATAACCTTTACATATCAGATAACTCTAACATTAGCTTTACAACTCAACATAAAACTATACATCATAAAACATTTAGTACATCTCATGAATCTTAATCATGGTAAAAAAAAATAACAACTTTAGCTAAAATATTAATCTTCATGTATTATTTCTGATCCACGTCATTCAAGTAGCACATAGTGTTACCTTCAATCCTTAACCTGTAAAAATAGTTATTTGCAAGGTTGAGCTCGATAGCCCAGCAAAATCTAATAGTTTTCATGCATCACGTAGCACATAATAACATGCTCAACATATATCTCATAAATATTGGACTAACATAACATACATGTTACAGTTCATATAACAAGTATAAAGATTGAGTTCCTTACTCAATCAGCATGCTTTACTCAATCAACGTAGTCATAAGTTAACTTTAACATTTCATACATTCAACATATATATAACTCATCACGCTTTTTATAATAAAGATTTAAAACAGTTAATCACCAAGTTCACATAGCAAATAGGAACTGAAAGACTTGCCTTGATCGTTGCTTACCAATAAACGTTTAACAGCTTACAGTTATCTGCACTTCACGTGCCCTACATAATTATATTATCATGCACATCAACTATTAGTCACATAGCAATGCATAGTAGTTGTAACGTAAACTTTACTCTATATCTCATAACCCTTCCTATTATCAATACACAATGTTCAATTTGATTGTGTTAACTTTCGACTTATAGCTCACTATGTTTCATATTCGAAGTTCATTCAAGTGTTTAAGTCTTGGTAGGACTACTTATTGGTTTTATATTAACCCTATTCAATATCTTATAACATTCATTTCATTTGATTTAAAACACTTTTTACGTTCATTAACACTTATCACGACATTTCGACGTTTATTCGTCACACGCCCAACTTGTCTCTCTTGTGTGTGCTTAGTATGCGTATATAACTTATCTAATATATTATTTATTAATATTAAGCATCATTATACTTCATAATATTCATGTTCTATAACTTAGAACAACATCTTTTATCGTTAAGAGCACTACACTTGCATACGTGCATGCCCGACGCCCTCCGATTGCCTCTGAAAATACAACAGTCCTAAACATGACCATTTTGACCCTTGATCCAGATCTCAAATTAAATAACTTAAAGAATAAAAGTTGTAGGTCCATTCCTTCTCGTTTTGGATCATCTTGAATCACCTCAATCGGAGTTCGTATGAAAAAGTTATGGCCATTTTACCAAACTAAGTCAAAGCAGTCACACCTTGCACACTAGGGGCGCGGCCGCGCCCAATTCCTACATAGTTTCAGCGTGCCCACATGACTTGGCAGTGCCCAGCTGCGTGCCCGCACTCCTGGGCCGCGCGGCCGCGCTGGGCGACGCCTAGATTACAGTGTTTTACGATTTTTTGACCCTTTTCTCCTACTAATCTTCATAACTTGAGTTATACACATCCAAATTAGTCTATTTTCGATTTTATGGATTTGTAATTCATAGAACTACAATATACTAGAATTCTAACAATTTATAAAAACATTAACCAACCAAAAATTTGGCCCAAAACACATGTTCATACTCTATTTTCATGTTTTGAACACATTTAACGAATTCGATCGCCACGGCTTCGTTTCTTAACCAATTAACACGATTTAAACTACGTCATTTTCATTTCTTAACATACTAACATAATTTAACATCAATTTATAGATTATAATAAGTATTGACCACAAAATTTTGTACTTTATAAAGCCAATTTTCATGCATATAACACTGTTATTTCTAACTTCTTCCTACTAACCAATTCTCACAAATTTGATCAGCAAATAGTACTCACTCATGATTATTAACAGATTGTAAACCATGCATACATGTATATATATCATCCCAATGTGATTTCCAAATCATATAGCATAACTACTATCAAAACTAGGAGTTAAAATTGAGAATAGATTATACCTTGATTTAGCAAACCCTTCTCTTCCTCTTGACAATCTTAGAGAGTTTTCTCAAGCTCTCAACCTCAATTTTCCTCTGTGTTTCCTTCTTCCTTCTCTAAATTCTCTGAACTTAGCCTTTAGGAATTATGCGCAACATATAACCTGACTCCCCTCTCTCTCACGTTAAAATAAGCCAAAGGCCACAGGGCCTTGTTTGGCTAACCACAATTCTCCTCTACTAGTTTATTTTTATATTATTATATTATATGGTTTTTATTTGTCACACATGCAACCCATTAGCTTACACTTATAATTATAATTTTTATTGTAATTATACTTATGATTAATAAATAATTATATATCTAATTTAATTAATAAATTAAACTTAAACATCGCTTTATTTAATTTAATTATTTCATTAAATTAAATCTTTCAAATAAAAATTTCCATTATTCAATTTTATTACTAAATTAATGCACCACAATTCATCAATTATTTATTTATCTCAATAAATAAATTAATTAAAATATTTATTTAATTTAATAAATATTTAAAATTAATTATAAAATTCATTTAATTTCTTCAATAGTTAACTTAACTATTAAACCTCACTTTTCCAATATATGAATATATATTTTTCTTCACACTAGATCACATATTTCAAAATATATAGCACGTATATATAAATACTCAAACTCAAAACATCTCATAATAAGAATTTTAATTATTAAATTCCTATTTTAATAACCTATAAAAATTCGGGTTGTCACATCCTTCCCTCCTTATAAGGATTTCGTCCTCGGAATCACCGAAACCCTACCTTACTCAGATTTTCATCAAATCTCTTTTCAAAATTTATCGTTAAATATCTTCAACATATTACCTTAATGTAGGTTTTATATTTATTACCACTACAACCATTCTTCATAAATACCTCTTGTAAGTTTTATTTCATAACCTTTACTTATACTCAATTATATACTTGAGTATTACATATTCTTTGACCCGTTCATTATCTTTCTCTAAGGATCATTATCATGTACTAGATTCTCAAACTCTCAAGACATTACATTCACCCCTTCTTCTAAAAATTTCGTCCTCGAAATTTTGACTTACTAATATCTATTCATTTCATTTATCAAAATAGATTTTATGTTAATGTTTATTTATTCATTAGGTTCTACAACCAAATTCTTTCTCTAAAGATCTTTCTAAGATCATCATATTCCTCACCTCTTCCTCTTTTAAGAGTTTCACATTTCTCTTCTTTCTAAAATTTCATTTTTTTCCTGAAATTATTATGTTTTGCATAATTTTCTCATCCTTTCTACTTTCACCTTTTAGAATAATAAGAATCTTCCACAATTGCTCAATAATTGGGAAGCGATATGAATTATAGGAATTTAAAAAAAATCCAAATCGTACTGAGGGGTCATAAGACCTTGAACTACATCCCTAGGTTATTAAGTATCTCGACTTGAACCTTTAACAGTCATAAGATTATACAGACCTTGAACTCTTCTCCAGGTTTAACAGTGCATTACCACTATAAACCATCTTTAATAGAATGTTTAGCAATCACACAGACTGAAAACACTCTCTGCAAGTACTCTAGGTGATAAGCCTATCGTACCCCTACGTCGTGCACAACGTATTATATCTTAACATCGTAACAACTATATGCGTTACTTTTAGAACCATTGTCTCCGATAACATGTCCCTTTTTTAGGGTTGTTCACCTCAGCTTTTTAACATCCAAATCCGCACAAAAATAATTTGGTTTGGCATAACTTCTCAAGAAACACTTGAATTTCATGAACATCTTTCAATATTCGTCTAGCTGAACCAAATAGCATAGACTTCTACAATAATTCGGACATCAATCGAAATATATATATACATATATTCTTATATCTTAAAGAAATCTCAAAATCTTTTTATGACGTCATGATACCACACTGTATTTACAGTCCGTTTGAGGATTCCGTCATTTGGTGATTTTATCATACTACATCATACTATAGTGGGCTAACGATCCTTAGATCACATCCAACACTAAGTAATATTGCATTGATAACTCCATTATTTTTATCATCTCTGCACCAGGTTCTATGATGCATTGATGATATATAAAAAGAATACATTTTGATATATTTTAAATTATTTTTGTCCAGTAGAAGCAATTAGCATAGACATACGAATAACGGTATTGTTTTTTTTTAAAAAAACTCATTGGTTTCATCATTTGATCCAATATTTTTTAAGAAAACAGAAGTGCAAACATCAGCACGAAGTCAATAAATTTTGAAAGTCTAGCGTAGCTAGTAGATTTAGAATATCCAGGTATCCATCAACTTCAATCTTTACTTCATTACTTCATTACTTAACCATTCTATCAATTTCCAACTTCATCAATGCTGTAAGACCCCGAATTTTATGAAATAAAAGTATTCAATTTTCCTTATAATTACAATTCAGTAAATGGTTAAATTGATAAAAGTTTAAAGTTATGAGTGCAATATGATTTTTTTTTTCAAAATAAGTAAGTGGTTATAAAATAATCATTGTTGTCGGGGAATATTCGTTTGGTCGTGGAATATTCTTTCTGTCGGGGAATATTCGTACGACGGCGCAGCTATTTATGGGCCCCATAACAGAATAACTGTCGGATGAAGAAAACGACAAATTTGAGTTTTTACAAATAACGGCGTAGTTGTTACCGTTAACACTGTTGGAATACCCGGTGATTAAAATACAGTAATACGCGTTATTGCACAGTAGCACACGGTATTGCACAGTATTTTTAAAATTATTGATTCTTACGTAAGAAGGCACTACTCAATAATTGTTACAGTAATTACTGTTCAATATTTTATTTTATTGATTCAATAATTGCTACGTTGAAATTTTGTATTATTGTTGTTCAATAATTGTTGCTGCACAGTATTTCCCATTATCAGATCAATAATTCATATTATTTGAATAATATTATTAGATAACATTATTGGCAATGTCTAGAAAGTTCTGTCTAAGGAGAGGTTTGGTCATCTAATTGCGCGCCAGTAAAGAGAAATCCTTATTGGAAAGCCCCCTCTTTCCTGGGAACGGCCTGGTTGTCATAAATGTGATTCTGTAATATTATTTGTGAATAATTAATTATTGATTCATATGATAAGGAAATATTTATTTTATGTGGATATAAATGAGGGATATATTTTTGTGGTTAAAAAATGAAGGAGTTAATGTTGAGATTTTTATCCGTATTTTTGTCGGAATGGAGGTATTAAAAATCAGGGTTTTTGAGATATTTTACGGGGGTTATAATTTTTAATCCGACCGTTGGATCGTGGTAATTTTTGGATATGTTATACATATATAAGTTGAGTATATGCCCACAAATTTTGAACCGTTAAAAATGAACGTATGATTTATTATGAATTTTACAAGATGACTATTTCAGAAATTGTTGAATTTTTGGAGTTTATCATTTTAATAGAAAATTCTAGAATTGGTGGGCCCCACTTGTGGTTGGTGAAGAAATGTGCTGAATTATATTTCAAATGTGGTGGGTGGGAATAGTAGCAGGTAAAGCCATCAGGTTGCAGGTCAAACCTACCAAAATTTTCCTATAAATAGAGGGCTAAGTTAGAATTGAAAATCACACCAGAAACATAAGCTTTCTCTCTTTCTCTCTCTAGATTATTGAGTGTATTTTGTGAGTATTTAGATACTCTGTGAGTTTCTATTCATCAGTGCAAGTTTCCTTCAGCCTTATACCGATCAGAAGTACTGCTCTTTTGAGGTAAGGGATAGTAAGGGATAGTCAGGGATAGTAAGGGATTGTAAGGGATATTAAGGGATTTTAAGGGTTGTTATGATTTTCAGTTTCGTTATTTTTCTGATCTTAAAAAATTCTGGAAAAATTTGAAATGATATTTTGATGAGTTTTCTTGATTGTGTCCAAAAATGGTGATTTTTGGATGTATAGATTGAGAGTTATGAATTTTATGAGAAAAGACTATTTTAAAAGTAACAGCTTATAATTCCTTGTGGTTAACTCCAAAATTGATGAAATTTTTATTGGGAGTACATGTATATGATAGAAGTATACTCTGTAAATTTCAGAATTTTTAGACAAAAGTACAATTTTTGATAAATGTCTAAATATTCGGCTATTTTGGCCATATGAAAAATAGTAAATGACTTTTAAAAAATTCTGAGAAAAATATATGTTCACTATGGGACTATATTATGCTAAATCCCAGAAAAGAAATATTTTTGGAACTGATTTGGTATTTTTTATGAAAATGGTCTAGTTATGAGTAAATGAATTAAATATGTTTTGTGAGGAAAGAAAATTGGAAAATAGGATTTTATGGCTTGAGAATCCTATATGAGGTATATGCAGATTTTTGATGAGGGTTTTGGCTATTGATGATGATATCTTAAGAGTTGACATTTTATGATGATTAAATGCATTAATTAGTAAAGTGTAAACAATTTAAATAAATTGTTTATAAGCTTAAGAAATGTTATTCTTTCAATATCATTATACCGAAATATTGGTATAGATTTTATTGTGGAATTTCTACCTTTTTGAGTCGAGGTTACTATTCATGAGTTACTATTCACGACAAAATTGGTTTCTTTTTCTAACCAAATTATAGTTGATTTATGAATATTGCTCTTGAAATTAAATCCATGTTTTGACCATATTATTTTTATAATCATATATAACATTTTTATAACCTTGATGTTGAAATTCTCTTTCGCTTGAGTGTAAAGATGGGTAAATTATAGGTATGATCATGACTATGAGTTCTCTTTGGCCAGTAGTGCAAAGTTGAATTGTTGACTGGTATGATCATGACCATTGAATTTATAATTGAATATCTTTAGCTTAAGTGCAAAGATGAAATGATCAACATGGTTATAATTATTGTTTATATAAATTCTTAAATGATTATATATTCTTTGAGGTATTAATATATTTGGCATGTAGTGCAAATATGAATTGTTGAGGAATATCTTTGGCCTGTAGTGCAAAGATGAATTGTAGATGAATATCTTTGGCCCGTAGTGCAAAGATGACCTGTTGTTGAATATCTTTGGCCAGTAAGGCAAAGATGAACGGTTGAGGAATATCTTTGGCCTGTAGTGCAAAGATGAATTGTAGATGAATATCTTTGGCCTGTAGTGCAAAGATGGTCTGTTGATGAATATCCTTGGCCCGTAGTGCAAAGATAAACTGTTGTTGAATATCTTTGGTCGTAGTGCAAAGATGGATTTATTAGTATGATTATGAACAGGAACTGTGATTTGGTATAACCATGATCTTTGATGTTTCAGGTAAAGACATGTGATGAAAATATTCTTCGTCCTGGGTGCGAAGAAAAATTTAGAATCACAATTATGATTATGAGTTATTCATATGATTGTGGAAAGGAACTGTTGATTGATGTTACAGGGATAAAACATTGTTGATGGATTTTTAACATGGAGAAGATAATAGACTTTATAGTCTATTTGACTCTTCTAATGGATTGCTCGTTCCGCTGCAACTATGGTTGAAATTTTTATCATTTACCATATGTTCTAAATCTCTGATTTATTATTGATGAAGGCTACTGATAATTTAATTATCTTTAGTCATGATATTCTTTACTGGGCTAGTTGTGCTCACCCTTTTGCTTCACAATTCCTTTCAGGTAATAAGAGTGTAGCTGGGTCGAGCGAGGGTAACGGGGAAATAGAACAGTGGTCTCTAGCTGTGGATGTTCTCCCGAAGCAGTATAGAAAAGTTCATTTAGTAGTTATATTTGGTGAATCCAATAGGGTGAGGCGAACCCAACGTTGGAAGGGTGTTTTGTCACTATCATACAAGATGTCTAATGACATACAACCTCGTGTCATCATAAGACAGGGTTGTGCTCATCCACTTGCTGAGTATATCTATGGGCACTACCTATATAATCTTGGTGTTTGTTTGAAGTATAATTCTCAATTAGAGACAGTGGAGATAATGATAAGTCAAGAGAAGACTCACCATTGGGAAGAATATGATAGTAATCTTCTCGTTTTTCTTTGGGGTCTATTGGGTCAACCAAGGATAATTCTGTGGCCATATGATATCTATCATAATCTAGACGCGTGGCCTCCCATGTACGAAGGTTTCCTTGAGCACTTCCCAAAGATTCTAATTTCTAACACAGTTTTTGACTATACCTTTATGTAAGGTGTTATTGTGAGGTGATATCCACGGTTGGAACATGAGTCACATTTGGTATATATTTGTATCCAAACTCACAGCGTATGTGTTGTTGTATTTTGCACGACAATTGTTGTAATAAAGTTGTAGTTGTTTTCTGTACCATGTATTTGGCGACTCAGAATAGGTTGGATGGAATGGACCTATTTTGGGGTCGTTACATTTGGTATCAGAGCTTAGGGATATGATCTCTGGCGGAGATCGGAGAATACAACTAGGAGGAGAGAGATGAGTAAATCCTTCGCTAGTGTGTCCTACCTAAGCTTATTTGTTAGTCAGTCATAATATCGAGATGTTATGTGATATGTTAATTTGTTAAATTAACCCTTGTTTTGAAGCTGTATTCTAGAATGATATTTGAAATACAGGAGATGAGCAATGGAGAAATCATGATGATAGGGAAGATGGAATCTGAAATGAAAGCAAGGTATTCTCAACTCTTTGAAATACCAGGTACGTAAATTTCGGGGACGAAATTTCATAAGGAGGGGAGATTGTAAGACCCCGAATTTTATGAAATAAAAGTATTCAATTTTCCTTATAATTACAATTCAGTAAATGGTTAAATTGATAAAAGTTTAAAGTTATGAGTGCAATATGATTTTTTTTTTCAAAATAAGCAAGTGGTTATAAAATAATCATTGTTGTCGGGGAATATTCGTTTGGTCGTGGAATATTCTTTCTGTCGGGGAATATTCGTACGACGGCGCAGCTATTTATGGGCCCCATAACAGAATAACTGTCGGATGAAGAAAACAACAAATTTGAGTTTTTACAAATAACGGCGTAGTTGTTACCGTTAACACTGTTGGAATACCCGGTGATTAAAATACAGTAATACGCGTTATTGCACAGTAGCACACGGTATTGCACAGTATTTTTAAAATTATTGATTCTTACGTAAGAAGGCACTACTCAATAATTGTTACAGTAATTACTGTTCAATATTTTATTTTATTGATTCAATAATTGCTACGTTGAAATTTTGTATTATTGTTGTTCAATAATTGTTGCTGCACAGTATTTCCCATTATCAGATCAATAATTCATATTATTTGAATAATATTATTAGATAACATTATTGGCAATGTCTAGAAAGTTCTGTCTAAGGAGAGGTTTGGTCATCTAATTGCGCGCCAGTAAAGAGAAATCCTTATTGGAAAGCCCCCTCTTTCCTGGGAACGGCCTGGTTGTCATAAATGTGATTCTGTAATATTATTTGTGAATAATTAATTATTGATTCATATGATAAGGAAATATTTATTTTATGTGGATATAAATGAGGGATATATTTTTGTGGTTAAAAAATGAAGGAGTTAATGTTGAGATTTTTATCCGTATTTTTGTCGGAATGGAGGTATTAAAAATCAGGGTTTTTGAGATATTTTGCGGGGGTTATAATTTTTAATCCGACCGTTGGATCGTGGTAATTTTTGGATATGTTATACATATATAAGTTGAGTATATGCCCACAAATTTTGAACCGTTAAAAATGAACGTATGATTTATTATGAATTTTACAAGATGACTATTTCAGAAATTGTTGAATTTTTGGAGTTTATCATTTTAATAGAAAATTCTAGAATTGGTGGGCCCCACTTGTGGTTGGTGAAGAAATGTGCTGAATTATATTTCAAATGTGGTGGGTGGGAATAGTAGCAGGTAAAGCCATCAGGTTGCAGGTCAAACCTACCAAAATTTTCCTATAAATAGAGGGCTAAGTTAGAATTGAAAATCACACCAGAAACATAAGCTTTCTCTCTTTCTCTCTCTAGATTATTGAGTGTATTTTGTGAGTATTTAGATACTCTGTGAGTTTCTATTCATCAGTGCAAGTTTCCTTCAGCCTTATACCGATCAGAAGTACTGCTCTTTTGAGGTAAGGGATAGTAAGGGATAGTCAGGGATAGTAAGGGATTGTAAGGGATATTAAGGGATTTTAAGGGTTGTTATGATTTTCAGTTTCGTTATTTTTCTGATCTTAAAAAATTCTGGAAAAATTTGAAATGATATTTTGATGAGTTTTCTTGATTGTGTCCAAAAATGGTGATTTTTGGATGTATAGATTGAGAGTTATGAATTTTATGAGAAAAGACTATTTTAAAAGTAACAGCTTATAATTCCTTGTGGTTAACTCCAAAATTGATGAAATTTTTATTGGGAGTACATGTATATGATAGAAGTATACTCTGTAAATTTCAGAATTTTTAGACAAAAGTACAATTTTTGATAAATGTCTAAATATTCGGCTATTTTGGCCATATGAAAAATAGTAAATGACTTTTAAAAAATTCTGAGAAAAATATATGTTCACTATGGGACTATATTATGCTAAATCCCAGAAAAGAAATATTTTTAGAACTGATTTGGTATTTTTTATGAAAATGGTCTAGTTATGAGTAAATGAATTAAATATGTTTTGTGAGGAAAGAAAATTGGAAAATAGGATTTTATGGCTTGAGAATCCTATATGAGGTATATGCAGATTTTTGATGAGGGTTTTGGCTATTGATGATGAAATCTTAAGAGTTGACATTTTATGATGATTAAAGGCATTAATTAGTAAAGTGTAAACAATTTAAATAAATTGTTTATAAGCTTAAGAAATGTTATTCTTTCAATATCATTATACCGAAATATTGGTATAGATTTTATTGTGGAATTTCTACCTTTTTGAGTCGAGGTTACTATTCATGAGTTACTATTCACGACAAAATTGGTTTCTTTTTCTAACCAAATTATAGTTGATTTATGAATATTGCTCTTGAAATTAAATCCATGTTTTGACCATATTATTTTTATAATCATATATAACATTTTTATAACCTTGATGTTGAAATTCTCTTTCGCTTGAGTGTAAAGATGGGTAAATTATAGGTATGATCATGACTATGAGTTCTCTTTGGCCAGTAGTGCAAAGTTGAATTGTTGACTGGTATGATCATGACCATTGAATTTATAATTGAATATCTTTAGCTTAAGTGCAAAGGTGAAATGATCAACATGGTTATAATTATTGTTTATATAAATTCTTAAATGATTATATATTCTTTGAGGTATTAATATATTTGGCATGTAGTGCAAATATGAATTGTTGAGGAATATCTTTGGCCTGTAGTGCAAAGATGAATTGTAGATGAATATCTTTGGCCCGTAGTGCAAAGATGACCTGTTGTTGAATATCTTTGGCCAGTAAGGCAAAGATGAACGGTTGAGGAATATCTTTGGCCTGTAGTGCAAAGATGAATTGTAGATGAATATCTTTGGCCTGTAGTGCAAAGATGGTCTGTTGATGAATATCCTTGGCCCGTAGTGCAAAGATAAACTGTTGTTGAATATCTTTGGTCGTAGTGCAAAGATGGATTTATTAGTATGATTATGAACAGGAACTGTGATTTGGTATAACCATGATCTTTGATGTTTCAGGTAAAGACATGTGATGAAAATATTCTTCGTCCTGGGTGCGAAGAAAAATTTAGAATCACAATTATGATTATGAGTTATTCATATGATTGTGGAAAGGAACTGTTGATTGATGTTACAGGGATAAAACATTGTTGATGGATTTTTAACATGGAGAAGATAATAGACTTTATAGTCTATTTGACTCTTCTAATGGATTGCTCGTTCCGCTGCAACTATGGTTGAAATTTTTATCATTTACCATATGTTCTAAATCTCTGATTTATTATTGATGAAGGCTACTGATAATTTAATTATCTTTAGTCATGATATTCTTTACTGGGCTAGTTGTGCTCACCCTTTTGCTTCACAATTCCTTTCAGGTAATAAGAGTGTAGCTGGGTCGAGCGAGGGTAACGGGGAAATAGAACAGTGGTCTCTAGCTGTGGATGTTCTCCCGAAGCAGTATAGAAAAGTTCATTTAGTAGTTATATTTGGTGAATCCAATAGGGTGAGGCGAACCCAACGTTGGAAGGGTGTTTTGTCACTATCATACAAGATGTCTAATGACATACAACCTCGTGTCATCATAAGACAGGGTTGTGCTCATCCACTTGCTGAGTATATCTATGGGCACTACCTATATAATCTTGGTGTTTGTTTGAAGTATAATTCTCAATTAGAGACAGTGGAGATAATGATAAGTCAAGAGAAGACTCACCATTGGGAAGAATATGATAGTAATCTTCTCGTTTTTCTTTGGGGTCTATTGGGTCAACCAAGGATAATTCTGTGGCCATATGATATCTATCATAATCTAGACGCGTGGCCTCCCATGTACGAAGGTTTCCTTGAGCACTTCCCAAAGATTCTAATTTCTAACACAGTTTTTGACTATACCTTTATGTAAGGTGTTATTGTGAGGTGATATCCACGGTTGGAACATGAGTCACATTTGGTATATATTTGTATCCAAACTCACAGCGTATGTGTTGTTGTATTTTGCACGACAATTGTTGTAATAAAGTTGTAGTTGTTTTCTGTACCATGTATTTGGCGACTCAGAATAGGTTGGATGGAATGGACCTATTTTGGGGTCGTTACATTTGGTATCAGAGCTTAGGGATATGATCTCTGGCGGAGATCGGAGAATACAACTAGGAGGAGAGAGATGAGTAAATCCTTCGCTAGTGTGTCCTACCTAAGCTTATTTGTTAGTCAGTCATAATATCGAGATGTTATGTGATATGTTAATTTGTTAAATTAACCCTTGTTTTGAAGCTGTATTCTAGA
This sequence comes from Panax notoginseng, assembly GCA_016801055.1. NCBI lineage: Eukaryota > Viridiplantae > Streptophyta > Magnoliopsida > Apiales > Araliaceae > Panax > Panax notoginseng. Next base: position 113,419,999 of record CM029023.1, on the reverse strand, counting down.
ATGATATTTGAAATACAGGAGATGAGCAATGGAGAAATCATGATGATAGGGAAGATGGAATCTGAAATGAAAGCAAGGTATTCTCAACTCTTTGAAATACCAGGTACGTAAATTTCGGGGACGAAATTTCATAAGGAGGGGAGATTGTAAGACCCCGAATTTTATGAAATAAAAGTATTCAATTTTCCTTATAATTACAATTCAGTAAATGGTTAAATTGATAAAAGTTTAAAGTTATGAGTGCAATATGATTTTTTTTTTCAAAATAAGCAAGTGGTTATAAAATAATCATTGTTGTCGGGGAATATTCGTTTGGTCGTGGAATATTCTTTCTGTCGGGGAATATTCGTACGACGGCGCAGCTATTTATGGGCCCCATAACAGAATAACTGTCGGATGAAGAAAACGACAAATTTGAGTTTTTACAAATAACGGCGTAGTTGTTACCGTTAACACTGTTGGAATACCCGGTGATTAAAATACAGTAATACGCGTTATTGCACAGTAGCACACGGTATTGCACAGTATTTTTAAAATTATTGATTCTTACGTAAGAAGGCACTACTCAATAATTGTTACAGTAATTACTGTTCAATATTTTATTTTATTGATTCAATAATTGCTACGTTGAAATTTTGTATTATTGTTGTTCAATAATTGTTGCTGCACAGTATTTCCCATTATCAGATCAATAATTCATATTATTTGAATAATATTATTAAATAACATTATTGGCAATGTCTAGAAAGTTCTGTCTAAGGAGAGGTTTGGTCATCTAATTGCGCGCCAGTAAAGAGAAATCCTTATTGGAAAGCCCCCTCTTTCCTGGGAACGGCCTGGTTGTCATAAATGTGATTCTGTAATATTATTTGTGAATAATTAATTATTGATTCATATGATAAGGAAATATTTATTTTATGTGGATATAAATGAGGGATATATTTTTGTGGTTAAAAAATGAAGGAGTTAATGTTGAGATTTTTATCCGTATTTTTGTCGGAATGGAGGTATTAAAAATCAGGGTTTTTGAGATATTTGACGGGGGTTATAATTTTTAATCCGACCGTTGGATCGTGGTAATTTTTGGATATGTTATACATATATAAGTTGAGTATATGCCCACAAATTTTGAACCGTTAAAAATGAACGTATGATTTATTATGAATTTTACAAGATGACTATTTCAGAAATTGTTGAATTTTTGGAGTTTATCATTTTAATAGAAAATTCTAGAATTGGTGGGCCCCACTTGTGGTTGGTGAAGAAATGTGCTGAATTATATTTCAAATGTGGTGGGTGGGAATAGTAGCAGGTAAAGCCATCAGGTTGCAGGTCAAACCTACCAAAATTTTCCTATAAATAGAGGGCTAAGTTAGAATTGAAAATCACACCAGAAACATAAGCTTTCTCTCTTTCTCTCTCTAGATTATTGAGTGTATTTTGTGAGTATTTAGATACTCTGTGAGTTTCTATTCATCAGTGCAAGTTTCCTTCAGCCTTATACCGATCAGAAGTACTGCTCTTTTGAGGTAAGGGATAGTAAGGGATAGTCAGGGATAGTAAGGGATTGTAAGGGATATTAAGGGATTTTAAGGGTTGTTATGATTTTCAGTTTCGTTATTTTTCTGATCTTAAAAAATTCTGGAAAAATTTGAAATGATATTTTGATGAGTTTTCTTGATTGTGTCCAAAAATGGTGATTTTTGGATGTATAGATTGAGAGTTATGAATTTTATGAGAAAAGACTATTTTAAAAGTAACAGCTTATAATTCCTTGTGGTTAACTCCAAAATTGATGAAATTTTTATTGGGAGTACATGTATATGATAGAAGTATACTCTGTAAATTTCAGAATTTTTAGACAAAAGTACAATTTTTGATAAATGTCTAAATATTCGGCTATTTTGGCCATATGAAAAATAGTAAATGACTTTTAAAAAATTCTGAGAAAAATATATGTTCACTATGGGACTATATTATGCTAAATCCCAGAAAAGAAATATTTTTGGAACTGATTTGGTATTTTTTATGAAAATGGTCTAGTTATGAGTAAATGAATTAAATATGTTTTGTGAGGAAAGAAAATTGGAAAATAGGATTTTATGGCTTGAGAATCCTATATGAGGTATATGCAGATTTTTGATGAGGGTTTTGGCTATTGATGATGAAATCTTAAGAGTTGACATTTTATGATGATTAAATGCATTAATTAGTAAAGTGTAAACAATTTAAATAAATTGTATATAAGCTTAAGAAATGTTATTCTTTCAATATCATTATACCGAAATATTGGTATAGATTTTATTGTGGAATTTCTACCTTTTTGAGTCGAGGTTACTATTCATGAGTTACTATTCACGACAAAATTGGTTTCTTTTTCTAACCAAATTATAGTTGATTTATGAATATTGCTCTTGAAATTAAATCCATGTTTTGACCATATTATTTTTATAATCATATATAACATTTTTATAACCTTGATGTTGAAATTCTCTTTCGCTTGAGTGTAAAGATGGGTAAATTATTGGTATGATCATGACTATGAGTTCTCTTTGGCCAGTAGTGCAAAGTTGAATTGTTGACTGGTATGATCATGACCATTGAATTTATAATTGAATATCTTTAGCTTAAGTGCAAAGGTGAAATGATCAACATGGTTATAATTATTGTTTATATAAATTCTTAAATGATTATATATTCTTTGAGGTATTAATATATTTGGCATGTAGTGCAAATATGAATTGTTGAGGAATATCTTTGGCCTGTAGTGCAAAGATGAATTGTAGATGAATATCTTTGGCCCGTAGTGCAAAGATGACCTGTTGTTGAATATCTTTGGCCAGTAAGGCAAAGATGAACGGTTGAGGAATATCTTTGGCCTGTAGTGCAAAGATGAATTGTATATGAATATCTTTGGCCTGTAGTGCAAAGATGGTCTGTTGATGAATATCCTTGGCCCGTAGTGCAAAGATAAACTGTTGTTGAATATCTTTGGTCGTAGTGCAAAGATGGATTTATTAGTATGATTATGAACAGGAACTGTGATTTGGTATAACCATGATCTTTGATGTTTCAGGTAAAGACATGTGATGAAAATATTCTTCGTCCTGGGTGCGAAGAAAAATTTAGAATCACAATTATGATTATGAGTTATTCATATGATTGTGGAAAGGAACTGTTGATTGATGTTACAGGGATAAAACATTGTTGATGGATTTTTAACATGGAGAAGATAATAGACTTTATAGTCTATTTGACTCTTCTAATGGATTGCTCGTTCCGCTGCAACTATGGTTGAAATTTTTATCATTTACCATATGTTCTAAATCTCTGATTTATTATTGATGAAGGCTACTGATAATTTAATTATCTTTAGTCATGATATTCTTTACTGGGCTAGTTGTGCTCACCCTTTTGCTTCACAATTCCTTTCAGGTAATAAGAGTGTAGCTGGGTCGAGCGAGGGTAACGGGGAAATAGAACAGTGGTCTCTAGCTGTGGATGTTCTCCCGAAGCAGTATAGAAAAGTTCATTTAGTAGTTATATTTGGTGAATCCAATAGGGTGAGGCGAACCCAACGTTGGAAGGGTGTTTTGTCACTATCATACAAGATGTCTAATGACATACAACCTCGTGTCATCATAAGACAGGGTTGTGCTCATCCACTTGCTGAGTATATCTATGGGCACTACCTATATAATCTTGGTGTTTGTTTGAAGTATAATTCTCAATTAGAGATAGTGGAGATAATGATAAGTCAAGAGAAGACTCACCATTGGGAAGAATATGATAGTAATCTTCTCGTTTTTCTTTGGGGTCTATTGGGTCAACCAAGGATAATTCTGTGGCCATATGATATCTATCATAATCTAGACGCGTGGCCTCCCATGTACGAAGGTTTCCTTGAGCACTTCCCAAAGATTCTAATTTCTAACACAGTTTTTGACTATACCTTTATGTAAGGTGTTATTGTGAGGTGATATCCACGGTTGGAACATGAGTCACATTTGGTATATATTTGTATCCAAACTCACAGCGTATGTGTTGTTGTATTTTGCACGACAATTGTTGTAATAAAGTTGTAGTTGTTTTCTGTACCATGTATTTGGCGACTCAGAATAGGTTGGATGGAATGGACCTATTTTGGGGTTGTTACAAATGCTCTCTATACTATAACCGTTTTCTACCCAAAATAGTTCATCAAACTTATCACACATTGGAAGTTCAGGAACTTGCCACAATAATATGAGTTTAAGAACTTATCCTAGTCAGACCATAGGCGTCCATTCCCTGAGGGGTTCAAAACATACCATATTATTGTGAGTCACGAACTTACTATATGCATTAGTTTTAAGAACCGCACCTATTCCCAATAATATCTGACTAATCTTAATAGTTTCTAACTATCAAATATACACATGAGAAAAGCATCACCTTTTCGTCGCGCGACACCAACATTTCAATAATTATCAATGTGATAAACTGAGTGAAAGCACAAAACCCTCGTCCATACAAAGGTTTATACAACTCAGCCATCACATGAGTCGTCAATTGAAATCCCACCTAACTCTATCTTGCTTATCACTTGCTCTTAACTTGCTCAATACGAATTCCTCGTATCACATTATCTATAACTCCTCGTGAGTTTATCTTGTACTATATCATAGTACATTAACTTCATAGCATCAAGCTATAATTATTCAAACATTGCAGACCATCTTTCTTTTATAACTTAAACAGATCACGTCGTGATCTTATTTTATAATCATCTTCCTTAAAATTCTTTTCTTAACTTGTGATCGTTTTGATTTATGATCCTATTTCTTTCCTTTTTCATCATTTATGACATTATTCGTTATCTTGACTATTACCATTTCTTATCTTTATATCTCTTTAAGATTCTTCTTTGAATTTTCATGTTTATATAACAATTCTTCCTTTAAGAATTTCTAATTTCATTCACATTGCTCAACATTTCATTCGAGTTCCACATTTTCATCAGACGTATCCATTTTTTACACTTGGTACACATCGAGTCTCTAATAGTTTCAATATAGTACGCTGAGTGATTTCCCACAAACAACCAACAAACTAGGTTCCGAGTTGCTAGTCCGTATATATCTCCGCTCTATGAAGGAATCGTTTAGCCCAGATACCACACATCAACTATTAAAGAGTACAATTGTACCATACTTAAATATAACTTTTTATTCTTAACTTCTTTATCACTCTCTTCTTATAGACATTGTCTATTTATTACCATCTTACATTCTTATTATTGGAGTTGGGTAACTCCACATTCATATTCCTTATAACTCTACGAGATTCTTCTTTGAATCCTCTCACGCATGTTTTAATCCATTCTTTATAAATTTCTTAAATTACTTCTTATTATACAAACTCTATCTGAGCTTATTCTTTCATTATCTTCACATATCTTCTCTAAGGTTATAGCCTAAGGTACTCTTACCTAAGGTTTCTAATCTATCGGCTTTGATACCAACTGTAACGACCCCAAAAATTCATACAATTTAATTATTAACTTCGGTCGTTAATAACACATCTACCTTCTGATTTTACATCATTATTCGATGTTAAACTTTATATAATGCAAAATAATTTAAACTTTTATGTCTTGTTACTTTAATTCCCTGAATCAAAACCTTTATCATCTACATGTCTTTGAATCAATCTTATTTCATGATTCACTTTATCACTGTTATTATAAAATTTTACATTTCAATCCGATAACCTTTACATATCAGATAACTCTAACATTAGCTTTACAACTCAACATAAAACTATACATCATAAAACATTTAGTACATCTCATGAATCTTAATCATGGTAAAAAGAAATAACAACTTTAGCTAAAATATTAATCTTCATGTATTATTTCTGATCCACGTCATTCAAGTAGCACATAGTGTTACCTTCAATCCTTAACCTGTAAAAATAGTTATTTGCAAGGTTGAGCTCGATAGCCCAGCAAAATCTAATAGTTTTCATGCATCACGTAGCACATAATAACATGCTCAACATATATCTCATAAATATTGGACTAACATAACATACATGTTACAGTTCATATAACAAGTATAAAGATTGAGTTCCTTACTCAATCAGCATGCTTTACTCAATCAACGTAATCATAGGTTGACTTTAACATTTCATACATTCAACATATATATAACACATCACGCTTTTTATAATAAAGATTTAAAACAGTTAATCACCAAGTTCACATAGCAAATAGGAACTGAAAGACTTGCCTTGATCGTTGCTTACCAATAAACGTTTAACAGCTTACAGTTATCTGCACTTCACGTGCCCTACATAATTATATTATCATGCACATCAACTATTAGTCACATATCATTGCATAGTAGTTGTAACGTAAACTTTACTCTATATCTCATAACCCTTCCTATTATCAATACACAATGTTCAATTTGATTGTGTTAACTTTCGACTTATAGCTCACTATGTTTCATATTCGAAGTTCATTCAAGTGTTTAAGTCTTGGTAGGACTACTTATTGGTTTTATATTAACCCTATTCAATATCTTATAACATTCATTTCATTTGATTTAAAACACTTTTTACGTTCATTAACACTTATCACGACATTTCGACGTTTATTCGTCACACGCCCAACTTGTCTCTCTTGTGTGTGCTTAGTATGCGTATATAACTTATCTAATATATTATTTAATAATGTTAAGCATCATTATACTTCATAATATTCATGTTCTATAACTTAGAACAACATCTTTTATCGTTAAAAGCACTACACTTGCATACGTGCATGCCCGACGCCCTCCGATTGCCTCTGAAAATACAACAGTCCTAAACATTACCATTTTGACCCCTGATCCAGATCTCAAATTAAATAACTTAAAGAATAAAAGTTGTAGATCCATTCCTCCTCATTTTGGATCATCTTGAATCACCTCAATCGGAGTTCGTATGAAAAAGTTATGGCCATTTTACCAAACTAAGTCAAAGCAGTCACACCTTGCACACTAGGGGCGCGGCCGCGCCCAATTCCTACATAGTTTCAGCGTACCCGCACTACTTGGCAGCGCTCAGCTGCGCGCCCGCGCTCCTGGGATGTGCGGCCGCGCTAGGCGACGCCCAGATTACAGTGTTTTACGATTTTTTGACCCTTTTCTCCTACTAATCTTCATAACTTGAGTTATACACATCCAAATTAGTCCGTTTTCGATTATATGGATTCGTAATTCATAGAACTACAACATACTAGAATTCTAACAATTTATAAAAATATTAACCAATCAAAAATTTGACCCAAAACACATGTTCATACTCTATTTTCATGTTTTGAATACATTTAGCGAATTCGATCGCCACGGCTTCGTTTCTTAACCAATTAATACGATTTAAACTACGCCGTTTTCATTTTTTAACATACTAACATAATCCAACATCAATTTAAAGATTATAACAAGTATTGTCCACGAAATTTTGTACTTTCTAAAGCCAATTTTCATGCATATAACATTGTTATTTCTAACTACTTCTTACTAACCAATTCTCACGAATTTGATCAGCAAATAGTACTCACACATGATTATTAACAGATTGTAAACCATGCATATATATATATATATATATATATATATATATATATATATATATATATATATATATATATATATATCAACCCAATGTGATTTCCAAATCATATTGCATAACCACTATCAAAACTAGGAGTTAAAATTGAGAATAGATTATACCTTGATTTAGCAAACCCTTCTCTTCCTCTTGACAATCTTAGAGAGTTTTCTCAAGCTCTCAACCTCAATTTTCCTCTGTGTTTCCTTGTTCATTCTCTAAATTCTCTGAACTTAGCCTTTAGGAATTATGCGCAACATATAACCTGACTCCCCTCTCTCTCACGTATACATCAGTTTAAAAAACCAATAGGCGTCAATTAAAATAAGCCAAAGGCCACAGGGCCTTGTTTGGCTAACCACAATTCTGCTCTACTAGTTTATTTTTATATTATTATATTATATAATTTTTATTTGTCACACATGCAACCCATTAGCTTACACTTATAATTATAATTTTTATTGTAATTATACTTATGATTAATAAATAATTATATATCTAATTTAATTAATAAATTAGACTTAAACATCGCTTTATTTAATTTACTTATTTTCTTTAATATTAAACAATTTAATTTAATTTAATTATTTCATTAAATTAAATCTTTCAAATAAAAATTACCATTATTAAATTTCATTACTAAATTAATGTATCACAACTCATCAATTATTTATTTATCTCAATAAATAAATTAATTAAAATATTTATTTAATTTCAATAAATATTTAAAATTAATTACAAAATTCATTTAATTTCTTCAATAGTTAACTTAACTATTAAACATCACTTTTCTAATATATGAATATATATTTCTCATCACACTAGATCACATATTTCAAAATATATAGCACGTATATATAAATACTCAAACTCAAAATATCTCATAATAAGAATTTTAATTATTAAATTCCTATTTTAATAACCTATAAAAATTCGGGTTGTCACAGATACATAATTTCTGGTCATAATCATACTAATCAACAGTCCATCTATGCACTACGGGCCAAAGATGACTTTCATCATAATATAAGAATGAGGATGATGACAATGATATAAGAATTCAATTAAGTGAAAGCAAGGATAAATTTTTAAGATTTATAATTCAATTTATCCAGAGTTCAAGAATGTCCAAATTGTCAACATGATAACTACTTTGTGGAGTAAAATTTAAGAATAATATTCATGTATCAAAAATAATTTGGACAGAAAAGAAATCAATTTTTATCGTGAATAGTATCCCAGGTGAATAATACCCGAGTTAATAATATCTCGTGAATAGTACCCCGTGAATAATACTGCATAAATAGTATTCTGTGAATAGTACCGTATGTATGAATAATGACGTATGTATAAATAGTACCCATGAATAGTACTCCGTCATGAAAAGATTAAAATTTAACAAGAACGATACTAGACGAAGCGCAAATTTCAAAGATATTCTACTAATTTCAAGGAGTATAGAAGCAATACTTATCAAAATAAGTGTAGAATTAGGAATATGAAACGAAATAATATTACTTACATACTACAGAGTATGAAAGAAAATATTATTTCTTACGAATACTGAACAGAATAATATCCCTTACCTTAATATGAGAGTAATTCCGACTAGTATAGCGGAGATATTCTTGAAAAAAACTTGCATTATTTTTTACACCCAAAGCTTCCTTAACTCAAAAGAAATACACTCAATATTATAGAAGAAGAATTCTCTGATTCTGGTTTGATTTTTATTTCTAAACTAAGCATCCTATTTATAGGAGAATGGAAAGATACTATTTAAGAAAATAATCACGTACTGTATAGGGAAAATAAAATTGGGCACAATTTATCAGCACACCATTTGATCAACCAATAAGAGAATACCCTCTTGTGAAGGTAATTAGAAATTGGGAGAGATAGACCAATGGGAGAGCACCCTTATTAACAAGTTAGTGAATAGTACTGAGAGTTTGGTCAATAATAACAAAACCAGTCAATCACAGAATTACCTCCTTTGAGGGTAATTGGGGCCACAGAAGAATTATGTATCCTAAAAAAACTAAATGAACAAACACCAATTTAAAAGGATAATTGAACAAGCATCTTCCACTCATCAATTATTATTCTTATCTTTAATTAACACGATCTTTATTCATCATTAATATTATAACTCACAATATTAACAACAGATCATTCCTAGGAAAGAGATGGCTTTTCGATAAGGACTTCTCCTTATTGGCGCGCAATTAGGTGACTAAACCCCTTTTCTCGACAAAACTTTCTAGACATTGTCAATAATACAAATAATAATATGAATAACTTTGTCGTCTCAATTATTGATTTAATAATATAAAATATTGTGCAGATGATATTGTGATAATAATTGAATCAATAATGTGAGATGCTATACAACAACTACTGTTGTAATAATTGAGTAAAACCGAGTGACTTCTCACGCAAGCATCAATAATCAAAGTTACTGTACAATACCGTGTGCTACTATGCAACCACGCGTATTACTGTACTTTTATCACCGGGTATTTCAACAGTTAACGGTAAAAGTCTTGCCGTTATTTTTATAAAAAGGTTATTTATGTTGCATTCTAAATCTGACAGTAATTCCGTTGTGGGGTCCACCAATGATTGTGCCGTCGTACAAATATTCCCTAATAAAATGAATAGTCCCCGACCAAACGAATATTTTATGACAACTTGCTTACTTTGCAAAATTTGTAAATATTACCCACAACTATAACATTATATCAAATCCACACCTTATTACTTAAAATGATATTTAGAGAAAATTAAATCTTTATTTATAAAAGTTGGGATCTTACAACCTCCCATTCTTATGAAATTTTATCCTCGAAATTAGTGTACGTACCTGGTATGTCAAAGAGGTGAGGATACCTTGATTTCATTTCAGATTCTAACTCCCAGGTCATTTTCTTAATATTGTGGTTCCTCCACAAATCTTTAACTTGAGGTATAACCTTGGAGTGTAGAATATATTCCTTCTTATCCAAGATTTTAACATGTACCTCTTCATACGTTAAATCTTCCGCTATCTCATCTAGTTCTAATTCAATAATGTGATTCAGGTCTTCCACATATTTACGTAATATAGTTATGTGAAAAACGTTATGAACACGAGAAATACTTGGCGGTAAGGCTAGTTTATAGGCCACAATTCCTACTCGATCGAAGATTTCAAATGGGCCAATGAATTGAGGATTGAGCTTCCCTCTCTTTCCAAATCTCGTAACTCCTTTCCATGGAGTAACATGTGACAACACATGATCTCCAACATTAAATTCCACATCCCTTCGATGAAGATCAACATAACTCTTTTGTCAATCTTGTGAGGTTTTTAAACTTTGACGGATCATTTGAATCTTTTTAGTTGTCATGCGTCCCAATTTTGGTCCCAACAACGTTGCTTTACCCACCGCATCCCAGCATACTGAAGAATGACACTTTCGTCCATACAACACCTCGAATGGAGCCATGCCTATACTTGCTTGATAACTGTTATTGGAGAAGAATTCCACTAATGGCAAGAACTTATCCCAACTTCATTTGAAGTCTAGGACACAGAGTCTTAATATATCTTCAAGAGTTTGAATAGTCCTCTCTGACTGCCCGTCCATCTGAGGATGATATGCCGAACTGAATCGTAAATCCATGCCCATAGCTTTTTGTAAACTAACCCAAAATCATGAAGTGAATCTTGGGTCTCGATCAGAAACTACGGATACTGGTATACCATGCAGCCTTACGATCTCATTTATATATATACGAGCAAGACGTTCAAGTGAATAAGTTTCTCGTATGGGTAAGATATGAGCAGAGACTTGGTTAATCTATCGACAATGAACCAAATTACATCTATGCCTTTAGAAACCTTGGGAAGACCAGTAACGAAATCTATGATAATGTACTCCCACTTCTATTCTGGAATTTCAAGTGGTTGCAATGGTCCTTTTAGTACTTGATGCTCCGCCTTGACTCGTTGATAAGATAAACACCTTCAGATAAACTCCGATATGTCTCTCTTCATATTGCTCCACCAAAATGTATGTCGAAGATCACGATACATTTTGGTACTCCCAGCATGGATTGCAAACGGTGTATTGTGTGCCTCCATCATGATTTTATACTTCAAATCAGAGTCGTTAGAAACACAAAGTATGTAGTTGACTTAAAGTATTCCTTCTTCATCAATTCTTGCTTCTGGAATAGCACCTTCTTGCACTTTTTTCCTCATACGCATCAGCTCCAGGTCTATAGCTTGACCAACTTTAACTTTATCAATTAAAGTCGATTCTATTCGTATATTTGACATCATCACGTGGGTCCCTGGAGTAGTATTTAACTCTATCTCCATCCTTTGTAAGTCATACAAAATGGGCCTTTGCGTTAACAATATCGCACTCGTACCCGCATATGATCTTCTACTCAACGCGTCAGCTACCATGTTTGTAAGACCCCAACTTATTCATAAATAAAATTAAATTTTCTCTATTCATTATTTTGAATTAATAAGGTGTTAATCTGATATAATGTTTTGATTATGGGTGAAATGTGCAAAATTTACAAAATAAATAAGTGGTTATAAAATATTTATTGTTGTCGGGGAATATTCGTTTGGTCGTGAAATATTCTTGTTGTCGAGGAATATTCGTACAATGGCGCAGTCATTTGTGGGCCCCATAACGGAAAACGGTCGGATGAAGAAAACGACAAGTTTGAGTTTTTATAAATAACGGCGTAGTTGTTACCATTAATACTGTTGGAATACTTGGTGGTTAAAATACAGTAATACGTGTGGGTACACAGTAGCACACGGTATTGTATAGTATTGTTGAATTATTGATCCTTACGTAAGAAGGCACTACTCAATAATTGTTACAGTAATTACTCTTCAATATTTGAGTTTATTGATTCAATAATTGCTACGTTGATATTTTATATTATTGTTATTTCAATAATTGTCACTGCACAGTATCTCCATTATCAGATCAATAATTCATATTATTTGAATAATATTGTTAGATAGCATTATTGGCAATGTCTAAGAAAGTTTTATCTAAGGACATGTTTGGTCACCTAATTGCACGCCAGTAAGGAGAAATCCTTATCGAAATGCCTCATCTTTCCTGGGAACGACCTGGTTGCCATAATTATGATTCTTTAATATTATTTGTGAATAATTAATTATTGATTTATATGATAAGAAAATATTTATTTGATGTGGATATAAATGATGAATTTATTTATTTTATATGGTTATAAATGAATGAATTAATGTTGAGGTGTTTTATCAGTATTTTATCGGATTGGAGGTATTAAAAAATTAACTCGGTGTTCTTAAAGCTGTATTGCGTAAGTTATAATTTTAATCCGACCGTTGGATCGTTATGATTTTTGGATATGTTATACATATATAAGTTGAGTATATGTCCAAAAATTTTGAACCATTAAAAATTAACGTACGATTTGTTATGAATTTTTGGATATGAATTGTTCGTTTGTGGAATTCGGATATTTTCTGCTTGGAATTTGAAAAAACTTAAAGCTACAAAGCTGTAGAGAATTTGATTTCATATGAAATGGATATAAAATTTGTATTTTTCTAATAAAATGGCTATTTATTATGAATTATTAAAGTTTCAAAAATTAAAATATTTTTATTAAAATTATGGGTGTGACCCACTTTTGTTTTTTTTCAAAATATGTGGGCTAAAAATTCTTCCAAGATGGCTGCCCAGCAATTCAAGATGGCCATGCATAGAATGAAGAAAAAATAATAATAATATTTTATTATTTTAGTCTCCTATGGCGTTCTAGCATTTTTCTATAAATAGGCGCTTAAGTTAGAATTGAAAATCACACCAGAAACATAAGTTTTCTCTCTCTATATTATCGAGCGTATTTTTGTGAGTATTTAGATACTTTGGGAATTGCTATTTAGTGCAAGTTTTCTTCGACTTTACATCCAATATTCCAGTCAGAAATACGGCTCTTTTGAGGTAAGAGATTGCAAGGGTTATTATATTTTTCAGTTTCGTAATTTTTTTGACCCTCAAAAATTCTAAAAAAATTTGAAATGATAATCTGATGAGTTTTCTAGATTTTGTCTGTAAGACCCCGATTTTTTTTAATAAAATAGAATTTTCTTTATTTATTATTTTGAAATAGTAAAGGTTTATTTGATTAATGTGGTTAGTTATGGGTAAAATGCGTAAATATTTTTAAATAAGCAATTGTTTATAAAATATTCATTGTTGTCGGGGAATATTCGTTTGGTCGTGGAATATTCTTGCTGTCGGGAAATATTCGTACGACGACGCAGCCTTGTGTGGGCCCCATAACGAAAAGCGATTAGATGAAGAAAACGACACGTATAAGTTATTTATAAATAACGGCGTAGTTATTACCGTTAATACTGTTAGAATACCCGGTGGTTAAAATACAGTAATACGCGTTGTTGCACAGTAGCACACGGTATTGCACCAATTATTGATTCTTACGTAAGAAGGCATTACTCAATAATTGTTACAGTAGTTACTGTTCAATATTTTATTTTATTGATTCAATAATTGCTACGTTGATATTTTATATTATTGTTATTTCAATAATTGTCACTGCACAGTATTTTCTATTATCGGAGCAATAATTCATATTATCTGAATAATATTATTAGATAATATTATTGGTAATATCTAGAAAGTTCTGTTTAAGGAGATGTTTGGTCACCTAATTGCGCGCCAGTAAGTAGGGGTGTTCAAACCGGTCGGTTTTTTCGGTTTTTAGGGAAACCGAACCGGTTCGAACCGATCGGTTCGGTACAAAGTTGAACCGGTTCGGTACCAGTACAAAAAATCAGTACATACCGAATTTTCGGTTCCGATTTCGGTTGGATGTTTGGCTTGGTCGGTAAATACCGAACCGAACTGATCGTACCGATTATTTAAATAATAAATTAAAAAATAACTTGAAGGACCAATTTTTTAAGACTCATTTGTCTAACTATGTAAAAGTTTTAAGACTCTTTTGTCTAACTATGTAAAATTAATTGAAAGTCTCTCTATTTATAGAATAGAGGTATGACAAGAGATGACATACTAGACAATGTGGGATGTTTAGTTGTCTAGCCATGTAAAATTAACTTGAAAGTCTCTTCTATTTATAGAATAGAGGTAAGACAAGAGATGACATACTAGACAATGTGGGATGTATTCAATGTGGGACTTATTAAACAAGAGATGGCATACTACATTACTACCAAGTGAATCTCCAAGTCCCATATTGGCTAAATTGGTAAAACTTTAAGAAAATTTTCCTTATAAATTGATTATTATGTCTTAATGAATTTAAGATAACAAATAATCAAACCATTATTAGTATTAAGGATGTAAACAACTTAACCCTTATAATGACACTAATGAAGAATTTATGACACCATTGCTTGTTTCTAAGTCCCACATTGATTAGATTATAAAAAATTTAGAAAGTTTTCTTTATAAAAATACCATTTGCTAAAACTTGAAGTAAATTTACCAACTTAGACTTTCATCAAATCAAACTAACTATAATGACACTAATGAATGCCAAGGAAATCACATAAGGGAACTTATGGCACCATCTTACATAACTTGTTTCTAAGTCCCACATAGATTAGATTATAAAAATTTAAGAAAATTTTCTTTATAAAAACACTACCAAGTGAAGTCTTTACTATTTAGTTGTCTCCAAATCCCATATTGGCTAAATTGGTAAAACTTTAAGGAAATTTTTCTTATAAATTGATTATCATGTAATAATGAATTTAAGATAACAAATAATCAATGCATTATTAATAATAAGAATGTAAATAACTTAACCCTTATAATGAATGACACTAATGAAGAACTTATGGCACCATTGCTTGTTTCTAAGTCTCACAATGATTAGATTATAAAAAATTAAGAAAGTTTTCTTTATAAAAATACCATTGCTAAAACTTTAAATAAATTTACAAACTTAGACTTTCATCAAATCAAACCAACTATAATGACACTAATGATTAATGAATGCCAACAAAATCACATAAGGGAACTTATGTCACCATCTTACATAACTTGTTTCTAAGTCCCACATTGATTAGATTATAAAAATTTAAGAAAGTTTTCTTTATAAAAACACTACCAAGTGAAGCCTTTACTATTTAGTTGTCTTCAAGTCCCATATTGGTTAAATTGGTAGAACTTTAAGGAGATTCTCCTTATAAAATGATTACCGATTATCATGTAACAATAAATTTTAATTGGGCCAATTTTTGGCTTATAATTTTGTGTTTGGGCTGTAATAGGTCATCTTACTAAGCTTTTGGGCTGGCATAATTTTGGGCTTAAAAATTTAAGTCAGTATTTAAAGTTTTGGGTTGAAAGTTTTTGGGCTAAAAATCTTGTTTTTGGGCTGAAATTGGTTGGGTTGAAATTTCGGTACAAGTCGGTAAAAACCGGAACCGGTCCGGTACCGAACCGGCTATTCGGTTCGGTTTACCGGTTCATTCGGTTCCGGTATCGGTACCCAATTATCAGTAATTTTGGTAATCGGTTCGGTTCGGTTCGGTTCGGGCCAGTATTTTACCGATGAGCACCCCTACCAGTAAGGAGAGGTCCTTATTGGAAAGCCACCTCTTTCTTAGGAACGGCCTGGTTGCCAGTATTGTGATTCTGTAATATTATTTGTGAATAATTAATTATTGATTTATATGATGAGAAAAATATTGATTTTATGTGAATATAGATGGAGAAAATTTTTAATGTGATAATTGTTGAAAATTAATATTTTATTTTTTTCTGATAAAATAATTCATTTAAATATATTATTATATTTTAATAATATAATAATGGTGATATTTTTATAATGAATGTGGGATATATGAGTATATGAGGAGAAAGAGTATTTTTGTTGCATTAAATGATTAACACATATTTTGTGTATCGGTGGACACCATTTCTTGACTGAAATTTGATTATAGCATGTAAAATCGCCTGTTTGTGCATTTCGGTCATTTTTTGGTTAGAATTTGAAAAAACTTTCTTCTGTAAAGTTGTAGATAATGAAATTTCCTATGAAAAAAATATGTGGTTCGAATTTTTCTGATAAAAGGGCTATTTATTATGAATTATTGAAGTTCTGTTGTTCCGAAATAATTGGTTTTTGAAAGTTTTAATTATTTTTAATTACAAAAACGTTTTTTTTGGTTTCTGTCACTATTTGGTGGCTGAATTCAGATGGTCAAGGTGGGCTAAGGAAATTTTTATAAATATATTAATATTTTATTAAATTTTCTACTTTGGTGTTCTAAGCATTTTCCTATAAATAGGGTGCTTAGGTTAGAATTGAAAATCACACCAGAAACTGAAGTTTTCTCTCTCTTTCTCTCTCTATATTATCGAGCGTATTCTTGTGAGTATTTTGATACTTTGAGTGTTGCTATACGGTGCAAGTTCTCTTCAGCATTATATCCAGTATTCCAGTCAGAAGTACTGTCTTTTCGAGGTAAGGGATGTTATTTTTTTTATAAATGATATTATTTCTTTCAATATCATTATACCAGAATATTGATAAGATTTTTCTTGTGAAATTCTTATCTTTTCATGTCGGGGTTACTATTCATGAGTTACTATTCACGAGTTACTATTCATGAGTTACTATTCATAAATTACTATTCACGAGTACTATTCACAAAGCATGATGATTTTTCTTGTAAAATTTCTACCTTTTGGTGTCGGAGTTACTATTCACGTATACGGTACTATTCATGAATACGGTACTATTCATAGAAAAAATAAATTTTCTTTTCTGTGTCCAAGATTATCTGTTATGGTTCCTATCTTTGATTGGATCTATGTTTTGATCTTCATTTTTGAATTCTGCTCCACAATAGTTTATTATGGAGTATTTTTGAACATGGATAAACCGAAGTACGAATCCTTAATATTTATTCTTTTGTCTCATTGGATTTGTTTTCTTTAAAATATATTTTTCATCATCCTCAGTCCTAAATGATGATATTACTGAATATCTTTGGCCTGTAGTGCAACGATAAATGATTTCTTGATGAATATCTTTGGCCCGTAGTGCAAAGATGAACAGGTGTTGAGGTGAACATGACCGACTGATTAATATCTTTGGCCTGTAGTGCAAAGATGACTATTTGATTCAAGATGTATATTGATTGATGTTACATGGATAAAATATCGATGATGGACTTTTAAATTCATAGATGATAGTAGATTTCATCTTCTACTTAACTCTTCTAATGAATTATTATTTCTGCTACGAATATTGATTTAAAATTTGTTGTCTATTGTATTCTATTAGATTTTTTCCCGTTGAGGACTAACGATAATTTGTTCTATATTATCTTAGTCATAATATTCTTTACTGGGCTAGTTGAGCTCACTATTTTCCTTTTTGTTCTATTTTTCTTCTCAAGAGGCGAGAATGTAGCGGGTACTAGTCAGGGGTATGGAATGATGGTTCAAGATAGTTCAAGATATTGTCTAGAAGACAATATTTATATTTAAACTCACAGTATATGTGTTGTCGTATTTTACACGATAATTGTAATAATAAAGTTGTAGTTATTTTCTGTACCATGTATTTGGCGACTCAGAATAGGTTGGGTGGATTGAACCTATTTTGGGGGCGTCACAGTGTCCAAAAATGACGATTTTTGGATGTATAGATTAGGAGTTATGAATTTTATGAGAAAAGACTATTTAAAAGTACACCTTTATAACTCCTTGTAGTTAACTCTAAAATTGGTGAAATTTTTATTTGGAGTACATGTATATAACAGCAGTATACTCTGTAAATTTCAAAATTTTTGGCCAAAAGTACAGTTTATGATAAATGTCTAAATATTCGGCAGTTTTGGCCATATGAAAAATAGTAAATGAATTTTAAAAATTCTGAGAAAAATATATGTTCAATATGGGACTATATTCTGCTAAATCTCAGAAAAGAAAATTTTCTAGGACTGATTTGGTATTTTTCATAAAAATAGACTAGTTATGAGTAAATGAATTAAACATTTTATGTGAAGAAAGAAAATTGGAAATTAGGATTTTATGGCTTGAGAACCCTATATAAGGTATATGCAGATTTTTGATGAGGGTTTTGGTTATTGGTGATGAAATCTTATGAGTTTGGCATTTTAGGATGATTAAATGTATTAATTAGTAAAGTGTAAACAATTAAAATAAATTGTTTATAAGTTTAAGAAATGATTAAATATTATTGTAATATTAATAATATTAGATTATGAGATTATTAAGTAATTTATAACATTTGGATTAAGGTGTTATAAAATCATTGATTTAAAATATTATTTAATGATTAATAATATTAGTAAACGAATTTAATGTTATTATATAATGAATAATATTAAACAGAGTTTATAATATAATGAATACTGTTACTATCTTCGTTAAATATTCGTTGAAATATTATTTTCTGTTCAAATCATTTTTTGATATAATATTATTCTTGAATTTTACTCCACAAAGCAATATCATGTTGACAATTTGGATATTATTAAATTCTGGATAAATTAAATTGTTAAAATCTTTAAAATTTATCATTTATCTCATGTGATTGATTCTTTATATCCTTGTCATGATCCTCATGATTATATTGTGATGAAAGTCATCTTTGGCCGTAGTGCATAGATAGACTGTTGTTTATTAGTTTTGCAGTTGTATGTCTTTGCCCTGTAGTGCAAAGAAGAACTGTTGATTGATATCTTTGGCCTGTAGTGTAAAGATGACCAGTTGTTGAATATCTTTGGCCTGTAGTGCAAAGATGACCTGTTGTTGAATATCTTTGGCCTGTAGTACAAAGATGACCTGTTGTTGAATATCTTTGGCCTGTAGTGCAAAGATGAATTGTTAATGATTATCTTTGGTCGTAGTGCAAAGATGAATTTATTAGTATGATTATGAACAGGAGTTGTGATTTGGTATAACCATGATCTTTGATGTTTCAGGTAAAGACAGGTGATAAAAATTATCTTCGTCCTGGATGAGAAGAGGAATTTAGAACCACAATTATGATTATGAGTTATTCATATGATTGTGGACCAGAATTGTTGATTGATATTACAAGGATAAAACATTGTTGGTAAACTTTTAACATGAAGAAGATAATAGACTTTATGGTCTATTTGACTCTTCTAATGGATTGCTCGTTCCGCTGCAACTATTGTTGAAAAGTTTTATCATCTACCATATGTTCTAAATCTCTGATTTATTACTTACGAAGGCTATTGATAATTTAATTATCTTTAGTCATGATCGATATTCTTTACTGGGCTAGTTATGCTTACCCTTCTGCTTCATAATTCCTTTTAGGTAATAAGAGTGTAGCTAGGTCGAGCAGGGGTAACAGGGGAATAGAACGGTGGTCTCTAGCTGTGGAGGTTCTCCCTAAACAGTATGAAAATAATTTTATTGAGAACTTTAGAATAGTGTGTTGTATTTTATACATCATTTAGTAGTTATATTTGGTGAATCAAATAGGGTGAGGCGAACCCAACGTTAGAAGTGTGTTTTGCCACTATCATACAAGATGTCTAATGATCTACGACTTCGTGTTATCATAAGGCAGGGTTGTGTACATCCACTTGCTGAGTATATCTACGAGCACTACCTATATAACCTTGGAGTTTGGTTGAAATATAATTCACAATTAGAGACAATGGAGATAATTATATGTTAAGAGAAGACTCACCATTGGAAAGAATATGATAGTAATCTTCTCATTTTTCTTTGGGGTCTATTGGGTCAACCAAGGATAATTCTGTGGACATATGATATCTATCATAACCTAGACGCATGGCCTCCCATGTACGAAGGTTTCCTTGAGCACTTCCCAAAGATTTTAATTTCTAAAACAGTTATTGACTGTACCTTTATGTAAGGTGGCATTATGACGTGCTATCCAAGGTTGGAATGAGAGTCACAGTTGGTATATATTTGTATCAAAACTCATAACATATGTGTTGTTGTATTTTGAATGACAATTGTAGTAATAAAGTTGTATTTTTTTTCTGTACCATGTATTTGGCGACTCAGAATAGGATGGATGGATTGGACCTATTTTGGGGGAGTCACAACATTCGCTTTTCCAGGATGGTATTGAATGGTATGATCGTAATCTTTCAACAGCTCAAGCCAACGACGTTGTCGCAGGTTGAGTTCCTTTTGGGTGAAGAAATATTTGAGGCTTTTATGATCTGTATAGATCTCCACCTTCTCCCCATACAGGTAATGTCTCAAGATCTTTAGCATAAAAATGACTGCTGCCAACTCTAGATCATGAGTAGGATAATTCCTTTCATATTCTTTGAGTCTTCGTGAGGCATAGGCTATGACTTTCCCATATTGCATGAGAACACATCCTAACCCTTTGCCTGAAGCATCGCTGTAGATGACAAATCTCTCCGAACCAGATAGTATTATCAGAGCAGGTGCTGAAATGAGTCTCCTCTTGAGTTCTTGAAAACTCTTCTCACATTCCTCGCTCCAACCGAATTTTGTATCTTTTCGAGTCAGCTGAGTTAATGGAGTAGCGATTCAAGAAAATCCTTCCACGAATGTTACTTCCTCAAGCCAGAACTCGTATTTCTTCAACTTGACATATAGCTTGTTTTCACGAAGCTTTTATAGTTTCAGTCTCAAGTGTTGCTCATGATCTTCACGACTTTTGAAGTATATGAGGATGTCATCAATAAAGACAACCACAAAATGATCTAAATATTCCTTGAATACTCAGTTCATCATATCCATGAATGCAGCAGGAGCATTAGTCAATCGAAAAGACATAACTAGGAATTTGTAATGCCCGTACCGAGTTCTGAAAGCAGTCTTTGGAATGTCGTCAATTTTAATCTTTAACTGATGATATACGGAACGAAGATCGATCTTTGAAAAGAATTTGGCACCTTGTAACTGGTTAAACATGTCATCAATGCGAGGCAACGGGTACCTATTTTTGACGGTGACATGATTCAACTCCCGGTAATCAATACAAAGTCGCATACTTCCATCTTTCTTCTTTATGAATAGAACAGGAGCACCCCAAGGAGACGTACTAGGATGAATGAAACTGATGTCTAACAGATCTTATAGTTGGGTTTTTAACTCCTGAAGTTCAATAGGAGCCATTCGATATAGGGTTTTGGAATACAAAACTCAATTTCACACTCTGGAGGTAGGCCAGGAAGTTCTTCAGGGAATACGTCAGGAAATTTATTAACAATAGAAATATCATTCAAATCTGACGTATTTTTATTTAAATCTTTGACATGGGCTAAGAAAGCTTGGCATCCGTTTTTTAATAAATGAATGGCTTTATGGCTTGATATGAAAGTGATTGACTTTAGTGGTTTGGTTGCTTGAATTCACATAATAGGTTGGTTAGGAATATGAAAGCTAATAACCTTACAAATATAATCAATTTTAGCATGATGAGTAGTTACCCAATCAATCCCTAAAATCATATCAAATGCAAGTATTTTCAAAGAGATAAGATCGACTGGTAACGTGAAGGTGCCGATTTGAATCAAACAAGATTTATAAACAGTGGATGTAATGAGGGTTTCTCCCAACGGAGTTTCAACAGATATGTCAAAGTCTAATTTTTCTGGAGTCAAATTTAAACGTTGAGCGCAAGTAGGTGAAATAAACAAATGGGTAAAACTGGTATCAAATAAGGTATAGACTTCACAAGAGTTTATGATTAGCTTACCTGTGATAACGTTGTTCGGGTTCCTCACTTTTTGGGAGGTCACGAAAAACGCTCTCCCCTGGACTCTCGACTTTGACTTGTCTGGGACGGCCTTCGGTTTCACCGTCCCTGTAACAATCCAAGATTTTATTATATGTAATTTAAAATATTTATTAAATTAAATAAATATTTTATTGATATGGTTGTTGTTAGTAAATAATTGTGAATTAAATTTATTATATAACATTATAATTTAATTTAATAGTTGGAAAGTTGTAAGATAATATGAAATGCTATATTACTATTTTAATTTAATAATTTAAAATGGTATGTTAATTTATTAAATAAAATTATAATGAGATTATAATTTTGTGATAATTGAATTAAGTAGAAAATTTATTTAGTGTGTTTATTGGATATAAAAATCTAAATAAATAATATGTGATTTCCAATAGTATTTGATTATAAATTATAAACTAAATTGTTTACTAAAATAAATTAAAGTAGTTTTAAATGGGTTTACCCAAACAAGGCTTAAAATATTAAGTCTTTATTTTAAAGAGTTTTTGTCAAACAAAGCCATATGGCTTTTGAATTTTGAATTTTGAATTTGAATTATAATAAATAAAATAAATCAAATAATAAATAAATATATTTTATAACTGATGTTTTTGTAACTATTATATTAAGGATACGTATTATAGCCCTATTAGTTATTTTTTTTACGCTTAACTAAGAGTTGGCCTATACTGATACTAAGAAGAGAAAAATACAGAGAGGAGTTGAGACAGAATAGAGAGAGATTGAGAGAAAGTCTGGGATTTCAAAGCAATTAGCAGTGGTTAGCAAGGATTTTCAAGCAAAAGAAGGAATATTTCTATAACCTTAATATTATATATGTATATATATATATATGTGTGTTTTACGGCATAAACCTTCAAGTTCTCTGAATTCATCTTTTAAATTGTTGATATATAAACTGAATTATTGCGTTTGAGAGTAATTGTGATGTTAGAGTTGTATTTAGACAAGAAATTGTATGCTAATTATGTTTAAGAAGGAAGAAAAGTATTTATAGTGTATGTTCATACATATGGCTTATGAAAGTACCAAATTTGGTGGTTAATTTGTATACTAATATGTAAATTTGAGCCTTGAATATGTTAGTTCGTTAAGAAATGAAGAGAACGTAGTTTGAATAAGTTAATTTGGACAAGAATTGTGATCACAATGTTAATTTTTGTGAAGGATGTCAAAAATAGAGTTTTTATACAAAAACATGAAATTTAAGGATTTAAATTAGTTGAAGTTGTTTGTTAATTGTTCTAAGTTGATGAATATGTGAGGAATCATGTTTGTGTTAGTTCTATACCAATTGCATATGCTTAATTTACTGTTTTATGGATGAAATTCGTGTTAGTTGGCTTAGAACAGAGTTGAAACTCGCGTTCTGTAAAACTGATATTGGTGCGGAACGCGGGCGCGCCGGACTCTAAGGCAATTATGGGGTGGCTGCGCCATTAATCAATCAGACCCAGTGAAGTCTGCTACTTCTGCATACTTTAGACACCCATTATAACTTGGTCTAATGTTATGTTAAGGTAACAAACATGTAATGTGGATGTTAAAATAGAACCATATCATGTCTTTAATAATTTCAAAGTTGAAAAAGGATTAGTAAGTTACAAACGTGTTATGTTATGACTTAGTGTACATAATGAATGGTAGATAAGTGTTGTGAAGTTAACACTTATAAATTCTGAAATGTATATGGTAAAGTAAGACATGTACTAAATAACAACTTTAACTAGAAGTGAGTGTTATTTTGGAAGTGGATGTTAGTATATCTAATAGATATTGTAATTCTAATACTATGTGTAGGTGAACGTGAGTTGTAAATTTATAGCTTATGCACGAGGCAAGTTTCTAAATCTTACCTCTTTACATTGAGCAAATTCCTTACCCTAAATTGAGCAAGTTCTTTGTTCCTAAATTTTATTTGACCAAGCTCTAACTCTAACGTTATTCGAGCAAGTGTTGAATTCTAATCATTGTTTAGTTATTCTAACTTGTTTATAGTTAAGCAAGTTTCTTAAGTTCTATTCCTTTATGATAAATGCAAATTCTTGAACTCAAATCTTTAATTGAGTTGTTATGTTTTATTTACTTAACGCAATGCGAAATATTATTGTTATTTTGAGCAAGTTCATTCTAAGCTTGTTATTTCTTAGTATATGTTCATAACTCAATTCTTTTATCTTAAGATCATAGCCTTAGCTTAATATTGTTCAAGCAAGGTTTATTATTTTATTCAACACTTATGCTTTTTAGTTATTTCTAAGCATGAGTTTAATATATAGTTAGTTCACATATGAATATTCATTGTTCCATATTATGTTATTATTGATCAACAGTAGTGTTATCACACCTTATTGATTCAAGTAATCCTTTAGTTGATGATTGTTAAACTCTAAATTACCCTTTGAAGCTTATCCAAACCAAACCTTCTTTGGTGTGGACTTGTACACTAAAACTGAGAAGAACAACCCTATTATAGGGGATACGCGATGCGTTTAGATGTTTATGCACAATACATGGTACGAAGGGTTGATCCCCCTAAGTACGTGAAGTCCCTATAGTATAACTGTTTAGGTTAAAGTTGAAAGATTACTTGTAATCGTGGATATAGTTCGTGGTCTTATGACTCTCAGATATATTTCATATGTTGATATCAGTTTTTGGTTATCATTGATAGAGTACTATTCAGTTTTGATGAGCCTATTCATTGGCAGTTATTATTCTTTTGTTGATTCATTGCTATATCTAGTGAGCACTTGTTTTGCTCACTCTTGCATATATATACACTCATTGCAGCTAAGGTTGAGAAGGTCGATGAACCCACCACTAGCAAAGGAAGGGGAAAATGTGCAAGTGATGAAGTCTTGTAATTTCATTTATTGTCATGATGATAGACTTTATTTAAATGATGTGATGTAATTATTTTATTTCCGCACTTGATCTATGTTAAAGGTTAGATAACCTGGGAGATTTTATGGTATAAATTCTATTATATTTGGGTAGTTAGTATAAATGTATGGAAAGTGAACACCAAGTCTTGTGGGAATGAAGTATCCGAATTTGGGGGTGTCACAAGTTGGTATCAGAGCTTTAGGTTATGAACCTTAGGCGGGGAAAAGCCTTAGGAAGTAACCTTTAAAAAGATAGTGGTGATGAACTCTTTTCGAGTTTTAAGAAAAAAGTAATAAAACACTTATGTGCTTATGTGGTTGTAACCTATGTGCTTGTGAGTGTCGAGTAGTAATGATTAGTAATTGAAACTTAACATTTTGTTGTCAGGATAGCTAATGTAGGAGAATCCAGTCAGGCTAGAGAGGAAGGATCCCAGATGCCTAGAGAGGAAGAGCCTCGAGATATTCAGGTGGTTTGGGAACAACTACTGCCACGAGAAACATCTCCATTGGTCATAGTGGTTGAGCAGGAGGGTTTACCTAATGAGGATGATGAGATAGAGATGGACGAGGAGGACCCTATTGAGCTGCCACAATCGAATAAGGATGAGGAGGACGAGAAGGAAGAGATTCCATTAAACTCGATCGCTGCCCGTATGTACGACGAAGTATACGACCTCAATGTGGAACTTCAGGATAATGTAGAGGAGTTGGAAGAGATAGTAGCTGAACAGCAGATCGCAATGGCACAGAAGGACAACGAGATTCAGGATCGAGATGAACAGTTGAATAATGTCGAAGGGAAATTGATCCACACTGAAGGAGAGAATGCACAAATGACAGAGGAGATTGCAGAGTTGAAGAACAAGTTGAAAGAAGAATCTACTAAGAGGATAAGAGCCGAAGACAAATACGAAGAAGCTTATCAACGAGCCGGGATAGCAGAGAGAGAGGTACAAGTAAAGAAGATCAAGATGGAAGAAATGAATAGTGTTTTCAACACCGTGATCAATCGAGCTCAAGATCGGGTCATGTGTTATCCGATTCAGTTCGAGACGCTGCCATCGTACATGTTATATCGTCGAACAATGTTCCGTATTATGGAAGAGGAGCATCGTAGGGCTATGCAGTATTTTAGTAGGTCATCATAAATGTAATTACTATGTGATTAACGAATAAATAAGATGTAAATCCCGAGTATGATATAACCCATGGGATATGATGATGATGAAGTTATCTTAAAACTTTTGTAGTTCAAGAAAGTGATGTAGATAGCAAGAAAGCTATCATTATTATGTTTTAAAAGACTATAAATGAATAAAAGATACTATTTATTCAAGATATTGTGTGCTATGTGGTAGTTTTTGTGATGTGCAAGTTGAATGTATAATACTTAAAAGATTGAATAGAATATAATGAGTATATTTTAACAGAAAATACCTCCAAGACGTCAACCACGATAAAGGACCCCTGAGAATAACAACAATGCTGAGGCTAATCCAGTTCAGCAATTAGTAACGCTACTAACGGGAGCATTACAGAATCAACTGCAGAATCAAGTTGCGACATTTAAGGACTTCAAGGCGGTTGGGCCACCAGAGTTTCGTGGGTCCACGAATCCAGTTGAGGCACAGACCTGGATCATGGAGATAGAGAATTTTTTCAATGTTGCTAGAGTAGGAGATAATCATAAGACTGCTTTTGTAACATTTATGTTGAAAGCAGAGGCTAGTTATTGGTGGCAAGCCAATAAAACTCGAGGAGGTCAAGGAGTAATGACTTGGGATAGATTTAAGGAGATATTCTTTGAGACTTATTTCTCAGAGAGTTCGAAAAATCAAATGGAGGTGCAGCTTTTAGAACTGAAACAAGGATCAATGACGGTGTCAGACTATGCTACAAAATTCAACGAGTTAGTGAGGTTTGCGCCATATCAAGTAAACACGGATGAGGGCAAGGCTAGGAGGTTTGAGCAGGGACTAAAACCCTGGTTGTACAATAAAGTCTCCATGTTTCAGCTGAAGATATTTATAGCAGTGTTGGAGAAGGCAATTCTCGCTGAGGGTAGAGGCGAGGCTATAACAAAGTACAACCAAGAGCAGAAAAAGAAGAAAAGTGAGGGCGAAGCTAAGAATAGTAGTGATAGCGGTGGAAATGGTAACAATAACTTGAAGAGAAAGTGGAATGCAAATGTTGGAGCTGGAAATTAGCAAGGTAACCAGTAGAAGAAGAAAGTTGATGCATGTGCTACATGCGGGAGGTTTCACACTAGTATGTGTTTAAGGGGGAAGCGTGTGTGCTTTAACTGTGGCCAGGAGGGTCACATTTCCCCAAATTGCAATCAACCAAAGAAGAATGTTTACTACACCTGCGGGTCAAAGGATCATTTTGCTCGCAATTGCCCTAAGAAGAAAACTGGAGAGACAACGGGAAACAAGGGAGGTAGCAGTGGAGGTACATTGACCATTGCTGGACCAACATCAGCAAACAGACCTACAGGCAGAACCTTCAACATAACAGTGCAAGACGCGGTGCAATCAAAAGATGTCGTGTCAGGTATTATCCCAATTAATGATATAAATGCATATGTATTGTTTGATTTGGGTGCTACTTGCTCATTTATATCTGATGAATTTGCTAAGAGGTTAGAATTACCTAGTGAAGAGTTGAATTTCCCTTTACACGTAGAAATTGCGAAAAGGGAGGTAATTCCTGTTAAGTTCGTATTCAAGAATTGTAGAGTGAATATTAAGGAGAATATTATGACAGTAGATTTAATCCCGATAAAACTTGAAAAGTTTGATGTAATATTGGGAATGGATTGGCTGTTCAATTATGGAGCGATAATTGATTGCCAAAATAAATGTGTAAACCATATGACTCCGTTAAAGGTAGTTTTCTATGGTAGCAAATCGCATAGACAAGCGAGATGTCTGACGATTATGCAGGCCAAGAAGTTATTGAGTCAAGGTTGTGTAGGGTACTTAGCTTACATAGTCGATAGTCAAAAGGAGAAGGGCTTGAAACTGGAAGAGATACCAGTGGTTAGGGATTTTGTGGACGTTTTTCCGGAAGATTAGCCAGGACTTCCGCCTGATAGAGAAATCGAGTTTGTGATCGACTTAGCACCAGGAGCTGCTCCAATAACGAAGGCCCTGTACAGAATGGCTCCTGTAGAGATAAAGGAACTGATGGTACAACTACAAGAACTGTTAGATAAGAAGTATATTCAACCAAGCGTATCACCGTGAGGAGCGCCAATGTTATTCGTGAAGAAGAAGGATAGGTCAATGCGTCTTTGCTTTGATTATATGAAATTAAACAAAGTCACTATTAAGAATAATTATCAATTGCCAAGAATAGATGACTTGTTTGATAAATTGAAGGGTGCTAGATACTTCCCGAAGATAGATTTGAGAAGTGGGTATCACCAATTGAAAGTAAGGAAGGAGGATGTACCAAAGACGGCATTCCGAACTCGGTATGAACATTACAAATTTTTGGTGATGTCTTTTGGTTTGACAAACGCCCCTGCAGCGTTCATGAATTTGATGAACAGGGTATTTAAACCATTTTTAGACAAGTTTATGGTGGTATTTATCAATGATTTTTTGGTGTACTCCAAATCTCAAGAAGAACATGTGAAACATTTACGTTTAACGCTGGAGACACTAAGAAAAGAAAAGTTATACGTGAAATTCTCTAAATGTGAATTTTGGATGGAACGTGTACAATTTCTCGGCCATGTAATTGATAAAGATGGGATTTTAGTGGATCCATCAAAAGTCAAAGTTGTGATAAATTGGAAACAACCAAGAACTCCATCGAAAGTAAGAAGTTTCTTGGGATTGGCTGGATATTACAGATGGTTTATCCAGGATTTTTCAAGATTGCCACTCCATTGACTAATTTAACAAGAAAAGCTGTCAAATTTGTTTAGACGGAAAAGTGCAAAGAGAGTTTTACGGAATTAAAGAAGCGGCTCAGTGTGGCACCTGTGTTGTCATTACCAGATAATACAGGAAATTTTGTGGTGTATAGTGATGCTTCACACAAAGGATTGGGTTGTGTCCTTATGCAGAACAGTAAAGTCATTGCGTATGCATCAAGGCAATTAAAGGACTACGAGAAAGGGTATCCGACTCATGATTTAGAGTTGGTTGCGGTGGTGTTTGCTCTGAAGATATGGAGACACTATCTCTATGGAGAGAAATGTGAGATATACACAGACCATAAAAGTCTGACGTATATTTTCACACAGAAGGACCTGAACATGCGTCAAAGGAGATTGATGAAATTAATAAAAGTTTATGATTGTGAGATCTTTTATCATCCAGGTAAAGCAAATGTGGTTGCAGATGCATTGAGTAGGAAGGGTCGTGAGAAGTTGATGTTATTAACCAACCAGGAGGAGCTCATTTCAGCAATGACAAAGTTAGAGCTGGAAATCAAATTTCCAAAAGAATCCAACGAAAGATTGTACCAGATGGAAGCTAGTCCAACTTTGGTGGACATGGTGAAAAATGCTCAACTACAAGATGAAGAATGCAGAAAAATAAAGGAAAGTGTGGTCGAGGGTAAAGAGGTGAAGTATAAGGTTGATACTGAAGGAATGCTAAGATTCGAGGGACGAATTTGGGTTCCAGCAATACAGGAAGTTAAGGAAGAAATCATAACAGAAGCTCATAGCTTAAGATATTCTATTCATCCGGGAAGTACGAAAATATATCAAGATTTACGTCGATATTTTTGGTGGGCAAATATGAAAAGAGACGTTGCAGAATGTGTTGGGAAATGCTTGACGTGTTAGAGAGTAAAAGTAGAGCATCAGAGTCCAAGCGGATTACTTCAACCTTTGGAAATACCGAAATGGAAGTGGGAGCATATCACAATGGATTTTGTGGTAGGTCTTCCAATAACTCAAAAAGGATACGATGTGATATGGGTGATAGTGGATAGATTAATGAAATCAGTACACTTTTTGCCAATAAAGATTAGATTTAATCTTGATCAGCTGGCAAAACTATACGTCAAAGAGATCGTGTCGAGACATGGAGTTCTAGTGTCAATAGTATCAGATAGAGATCCAAGAGTCACATCAAATTTCTTGAAGAGATTACAAGAATGCATGGGAACACAATTGAAGATGAGTACGGCATACCATCCACGAATTAATGGTCAAAGCGAACGAACAATTCAGATGTTAGAGAATATTCTTAGAGCGTGCATCATGGATTTCAAAGTAAACTGGTATGATCATCTACCGTTAGTAGAATTTGCATATAACAATAGTTACCACTCAAGCATTAGCATGCTGCCATACGAGGCATTATACGACAAGAAATGCAGAACTCCACTATGCTAGGATAAAGTTGGTGAACGTTAACTGTTAGGACTAGAATTGGTACAACAAACCGCTGAAGTTATCAAACTCGTCAGAGCAAGACTGGTAGCTGCCCAAGATAGACAGAAGAAGTACGCTGATCAACATAGACAAGATCGCAAATTCGACGTAGGAAATTTTATTTTCCTTAAAGTTTCTCCTTGGAAGGGGAAAATTCGCTTTGGCAAGAAAGGAAAGTTAAGCCCAAGGTTTATTGGACCATTCGATATCCTGGGAAGAGTGGGAGAAGTGGTTTACAAGGTAGCTTTACCTCCAGAATTAGAATATGTTCACAACGTTTTCATGTGTCGATGTTGTGACCGTATAAACCCGATCACAAACATGTGATCGAGTATGAACCGTTACAGTTCAGTAAAGATTTGTCTTATGAAGAGGTTCCTATCAAGATAGCCGACAGGTAAGAACAATTGCTCAGGAATAAGGTGATACCTTCTGTGAAGGTGATATGGAGAAACCACAATGTCGAAGAGGCTACGTGGGAACTCAAAGATGAAATGATGAAGACCTACCCTAAGTTATTTGTTTAATCTGTGTCTTCGATTCTGGGGATAGAATCTTTGTAAGGAGGGAAGAAGGTGACGAATGTATTATTTGAGTTGTGATTCTAGGGACAAAATCCTTTTAAGGATGAAAGGATGTAACAATCCAAGATTTTATTATTTATAATTTAAAATATTTATTAAATTAAATAAATATTTTATTGATGTGGTTGTTATTAGTAAATAATTATGAATTAAATTTATTATATAACATTATAATTTAATTTAATAGTTGGAAAGTTATAAGATAATATGAAATGCTATATTACTATTTTAATTTAATAATTTAAAATGGTATGTTAATTTATTAAATAAAATTATAATGAGATTATAATTTTGTGATAATTGAATTAGGTGGAAAATTTATTTAGTGTATTTATTGGATATGGAAATCTAAATAAATAATATGTGATTACCAATAGTATGTGATTATAAATTATAAACTAAATTATTTATTAAAATAAATTAAAGTTATTTTAAATGGGTTTACCCAAACAAGGCTTAAAATATTAAGTCTTTATTTTAAAAAAAATTTGCCAAACAAAGCCTAATGGCTTTTGAATTTTAAATTTTGAATTTGAATTATAATAAATAAAATAAATCAAATAATAAATAAATATATTATATAGCTGATGTTTTTGTAACTGTTATATTAAGTATACGTATTATGGCCCTATCAGTTATTTTTTTTACGCTTAACTAAGAGTTGACCTATACTGATACTAAGAAGAGAAAAATACAGAGAGAAGTTGAGAGAGAATAGAGAGAGATTGAGAGAAAGTCTGGGATTTCAAAGCAATTAGCAGTGGTTAGGAAGGATTTCCAAGCAAAAGAAGGTATATTTCTATAACCTTAATATTATATATGTATATATATATGTGTTTTACGGCATAAACCTTTAAGTTCTGTGAATTCATCTTTTTGAATTGTTGATATATAAACTGAATTATTGCGTTTGAGAGTAATTGTGATGTTAGAGTTGTATTTAGACAAGAAATTGTATGCTAATTATGTTTAATAAGGAAGAAAAGTATTTACAGTGTATGTTCATACATATGGCTTATAAAAGTACCAAATTTGGTGGTTAATTTGTATACCAATATGTAAATTTAAGCCTTGAATATGTTAGTTTGTTAAGAAACGAAGAGAACGTAGTTTAAATAAGTTAATTTGGACAAGAATTGTGATCACAGTGTTAATTTTTGTGAAGGATGTCAAAAATGGAGTTTTTATACAAAAACATGAAATTTAAGGATTTAAATTAGTTGAAGTTGTTGGTTAATTATTCTAAGTTGATGAATATGTGAGGAATCATGTTTGTGTTAGTTCTATACCAATTGCATATGCTTAATTTACTATTTTGTGGATGAAATTCGTGTTAGTTGGCTTAGAACAAAGTCGAAACTCGCGTTCTGCAAAACTGATACTGGTGCCGAGCGCGGGCGCGCTGCTTCTAGGCGCGGGAACGCCGGACTCTAAGGCAATTATGGCGCGACCGCGCCATTAGTCAGTCAGACCCAGTGAAGTCTGCTACTTCTGCAGACTTTGGACACCCATTGTAACTTGGTCTAATGTTATGTTAAGGTAACAAACATGTAATGAGGATGTTAAAACAGAACCATATCATGTCTTTGATAATTTCAAAGTTGAAAAAGGATTAGTAAGTTACGAACGTGTTATGTTATGACTTAGTGTACACAATGAATGGTAGTTAAGTGTTGTGAAGTTAACACTTATGAATTCTGAAATGTATATGGTAAAGTAAGACATGTACTAAAATAACAAGTTTAGCTAGAAGTGAGTGTTATTTTGGAAGTGGATGTTAGTATATCTAATAGATACTGTAATTCTAATACTATGTGTAGGTGAACGTGAGTTGTAAATTTATAGCTTACGCACGAGGCAAGTTTCTAAACCTTGCCTCTTTACATTGAGAAAATTCCTTACCCTAAACTTTTATTGAGCAAGTTCTTTGTTCCTAAATTTTATTTGACCAAGCTCTAACTCTAACGTTATTCGAGCAAGTGTTGAATTCTAATCATTGTTTAGTTATTCTAACTTGTTTATAGTTAAGCAAGTTTTCTTAAGTTCTATTCCTTTATGATAAATGCAAATTCTTGAACTCAAATCTTTAACTGAGTTGTTCTGTTTCATTTACTTAACGCAATGCGAAATATTATTGTTATTTTTAGCAAGTTCATTCTAAGCTTGTTATTTCTTAGTATTATCTTAAGATCATAGCCTTAGCCTAATATTGTTCAAGCAAGATTTATTGTTTTATTCAACACTTATGTTTTTTAGTTGTTTCTAAGCATGAGTTTAATATATAGTTAGTTCACCTATGAATATTCATTGTTCCATATTATGTTATTATTGATCAACAGTAGTGTTATCACACCTTATTGATTCAACTAATCCTTTAGTTGATGATTGTTAAACTCTAAATTACCCTTTGAAGCTTATCCAAACCAAACCTTCTTTGGTGCGGACTTGTACTCTAAAACTGAGAAAAATAACCCTATTATAGGAGATACGCGATGCGTTTAGATGTTTGTGCACAATACATGGTACGAAGGGTTGATCCCCGTAAGTACATGAAGTCCCTATAGTATAACTGTTTAGGTTAAAGTTGAAAGATTACTTGTAACCGTGGACATAGTTCGTGGTCTTATAACCGTCAGATATATTTCATATGTTGATTTCAGTGTTTGGTTATCATTTATAGAGTACTATTCAGTTTTGATGAGTCTATTCAATGGCAGTTATTATTATTTTGTTGATTTTGTGACACCCCCAAATCTGGGTACTTCCTTCCCCTAAGACTTGGTGTTCACTTTCCATACATCCATACTATCTACCTAAATAAAATAACATTTATACCATAAATCCTCCCTATAAAATGGTTACATCATTAAATCTAAAAATATCCCAGGTTATCTAACCTTAAACATCATTCAATTACGGAAATAAAATAATTACATCACATCATTAAATAAAAGTTTATTATCATAACCGTAAATGAAATTACAAGTCTTCATCACTTGTACATTTTTCCCTTTCCTTTGCTATTTGAAGGCTAATCGACCTTCTCAACTTTAGCTGCAATAATTATATTTATAAAAGAGTGAGCAAAACAAATGCTCACTAGATATAACAATGAGCAATAATAGAATAATAACTGCCAATGAATAGGATCATCAATACTGAATAGTACTCTATCAATGATAACCAACAACAAGAGTCAAAATAAGAAATAGGTCTGAGGGTCGTAAGACCACGAACTATGTCCACGGTTATAAGTAATCTTTCAACTTTAACCTTAACAATTATACTGTAGGGACTTCACGTACTTAGGGGGATCATCCGTTCGTACTATGTATTGTGCACAAACATATAAACGTATTGCGTATCCCCTATAATAGGGTTGTTCTTCTCAGTTTTAGAGTACAAGTCCCCACCAAAGAAAGTTTGGTTTGGATAAGCTTCAAGGGTAATTTAGAGCTTAACGATCATCAACTAAAGGATTAGTTGAATCAACAAGATTTGATAACATTACAGTTCATCACCAACAACATATTATGGAACAATGAATAATCATAGATGAATTAACTACTTATTAAACTTATGCTTGCAAACAACTAAAACATAAGTATTAAATGAAACAGTAAACCTTGCTTGAACAATAATTAGCTAAGGTTATGATCTTATAAAATTAGAAACGAAATTACTGAACATACATTAACTCATAGCAAGCTGAAAATAAAACTTGCTCAACATGGTAATAAATGATGCAAAGTAATTGAAATACAACAGTTTAATATTGGAGACGAGAATTCAAGAGTTTGCATTTATCATAAAAGAATAGAACTTAAGAAAACTTGCTTACCTATAAACAAGTTAGAACAACTCAACCATGACTTGAATTCAAAGCTTGCTTGAATAACATTAGAATTAGAGCTTGCTTGAATAAAGATTAAGAATAAAAGAATTTGCTTAATCAATGTTTAGAATAAGAAACTTGCTCAATGTAAAGAGTAAAAATTAGAAACCTGCACAATTGTAAAAGTAGAGTTAGACAACTTGCCTCAAGTGTAAGCTATAATATTAAAACTCACGTTCACCTACACATTTTAGTGGAATCACAATATTTATTAGATATACTAACATACCATAACATATAAATTTCTAGTTAAACTTGTTATTTCAGTACAAGTCTTACATTACCATTTACATTTCAGAATTTCCAAGTGTTAACCTCACAACACTTATCTAACATTCATTGTGTACATTAAATCATAACATGTCATTTCCATAACTTACTAAACCTTTAACAACTTTAAAAGTATCAATAACATGACACGGTTCTATTTTAACCACCTTAATACATGTTTATTACATTAACACATCACTAACTAAGTTATAATGAGTGTCCAAGGTCTGCAGAAATAGCAGACTTTACTGTCTGTGATTGGCTACTGGCGCGGCCGCGCCAGTTTTACTTTAGGTTATCGTGCAGCTGAGCGCTCGCGCTACGCACCAGTTTTAGTTTTGCAAAATATATTTTCGGTACTGTTCTTAAGCCAACTAACACGAATTTCACCCACCAAACAGTAATATTAATATAGACAATTGGTATAGAACTAACATAAACATGTTTCCTCACATATTCATCCACTTAGAACAATTTAACAATCACTTTAACTAATTTAATTCCTTAAATTTCATGTTTTCATATAAAAACTCAATTTTTGACATCCTCTACAAAAATCAACACTGTGATTTCAATTCTTCACCAAATCATTTCGTTCAAACTATATTATCTTCGTTTCTTAATGAACTAGCATAAACAAGCTTCAATTTGCAGTTTAACATATGAATTGACCATCAAAATTGATACTTACACAAGCCATATGACAAATATATACACTGTCATTATTTTTCTACTTTTAACTATAATTAGCATAGCAAATTCTTGTTTAAACATAAACTCTAATCATCATAAACACACGTATAATCACCATAATCAATTGTATAGCAACATTTTGAAAGAGATAGAATTCACAGAACTTAGAATCTTATGCCGTAAATTCATTTATATATATATATATATATATACATATATGTATAATATTAAAGATATGAGCAATATCTTCAATAAGCTTGATAATTCTTGATAATCAACCGAAGTTGTTATGAATTTCTTAGGTTTCCTCTCAATATCTCTCAATTCTCTCTGTCTCGGTATTCTTACGCTTTCTATCTTTGGCTCAGACTTAGACCACAGACGTAAACAAACAAGTATGCGTAAACACAATAAAACTAATATGGCCTTAATAATTATAATAACTAACGTATAGATTAAAATTATATTTTATTTATTATTTTATTTTATTTTATTTATAATTCAAAATTCAAAAATTAATAATCCAAAAGCCATAAGGCTTTATTTGGCAAAACCTTTTAAAAATTTAAAGACTTAATATATTTAAGCCTTGTTTGGCAAAAACTAAATTAAACTCTCTTAATTTATTTTAATAAACAATTTAGTTTATAATTTATAATTACATCTTTTTTATTTAGATTTCCATATCCAACATTATTCAAAAATTAATTAAACACTATATTTTAAATAAATTTCCCACTTTATCAAATATCACAAAATTATAATTTTATTATAATTTTATTTTATAATTTAACATACCAATTTAAATTATTAATCAACAACATAACACCTCATGTCATATTACAACTCTCTAAATTATAAATTAATTTAATTTAAAATATTATCTAATAAATTTAGATTCATAAATATTTACTAAATACCATCACATCAATAAAATATTTGTTCAAAAATTTTAACAATAAACACATCAAATAAATATTTATATAATCCAATAAATATTTAAAATTACAGTTTGAAATTTCGGATTGTTACAAATTCATTGCTATATCTAGCGAGCACTTGTTTTGCTCACTCTTGCATATATATACACTCATTGCAGCTAAGGTTGAGAAGGTCGATGAACCCACCACTAGCAAAGAAAAGGAAAAAATGTGCAAGTGATGAAGACTTATAATTTCATTTATTGTCATGATGATAGACTTTATTTAAATAATGTAATATAATTATTTTATTTTCGCACTTGATTTATGTTAAAGGTTAGATAACCTGGGAGATTTTATTGAACTTAATAATGTAACCCTTTTAAGGGGAGGATTTATGGTTTAAATTCTATTATATTTGGGTAGTAAGTATGAATGTATGAAAAGTGAACACCAAGTCTTATGGGAATAAAGTACCCGAATTTAGGGGTGTCACAGTCCCAGCTGGAATTGACTTCTTTGCATGAAAAAATCGAGCTAAATGACCTTCCTTTCCGCAATTGTAACACAATTTGGGTTGCTATGTACAGTTTGGACTGATGTGTCCTTCCTGTCCGCATTTGTAGCATACGACCGGTGGTCGTCTTCCTTCCTTGAAAATGGGTGCTGGTGTTGCTGTCTTTCCATCATTATTGAATCTCCTCTTTTTGAAATTTTCACTTCTATTATCTTGGCCAAGATTACCACCGAAGTGGTTATCATTTCTTGCATGTTGATTTTCTCCGCGTTTGTTGTCACCGCTTCGATGACTGCTACCACTGGTATTATCGTTTTGTCGAGTGATATCTCTTGGTCGGGTTGACTCATTATCGCGCTCCAATAACTGTACCCTATTCACAACATCTGAATACAAGCAAAGTTTATGAGAAATGAGGTATTGACATATTTTGTGTTTCAAACCTCTTAGAAACATTCGCGTCATACGCTCCTCATTATCTACCAAATGGGATGCAAACTGGGATAACTCGACAAATGTAGCCTCGTATTACGATACGGTCATATTGTTTTGCTCCAGCTTGATAAATTCTACCTCCTTCATGTGACGAATACTTTCGGGAAAGTACTTGTCGTTGAACAATTCTTGAAACTTCTCCCAAGACATCTTTAGTGTGGCAAGTTGAGTACATTTTATAGATTCCCACTAGTAATCTGCCTCTCCTCTCAACATAAAGATGACAAAGGGAACCTTTTGCTCCTCAAAGCATCCCAAGACATCAAATATCTTGGTGATCTGCTTAATCCACGTCTTTACCTTAAATAGTTCTGGCTTTCCCAAAAACTCTGGTGGTCCCAGCTCCTTGAATTGCTTAGCGGTTACCAATAGTGAGTTGCCATTGTTCCCACCTGCATTTTGAACAGGAGACTCTCTCTCCTGATCTTGCATGAATTGCAGAAAGCTTCTAAACATCCCATCGTTTATCATTTGGCCGGTGATGTTGTTTACATGAGGATTATTGTCTTCCTGATGCACATTATCCTGGTTATTGATCGTCGGTGACTCGATGGTCTCATGTACTCCATTACTTATCTCAACATTTTCAGATGCTATTTTCAAACACTGTCACAAAACAAGGGTTAATTGACATGCCATATATTATCCCTATATTCTGACCGACCAATTAAATAACAAATAAACTTAGGTGGGTCATACTAGCGAAGGATTTACCCGTCTCTCCCCTCCTAGTTCTAGCCTCAAATCTCAGCCAATGATCATATCCCTAAGCTTTGATACCAACTGTGACGCCCCTAAAATAGGTATACACAACCCATTCTGAGTCACAAACTACATGGTACAGAATTTAAATAAAAACTTAATAATACAACTGTCGTGCAAAATACAACAAAACATAAGCTGAGAGTTTTAACACGAATATTATCTTGTAAACAATATCCAAACTTAAATGGAGTCCTCATTATAATTATTATCACACTATTTTATAAAATAGTGAGGACTACTACAACCACCATCTCGCACCGTCTCTTCATTCCCCGACTAGTCCTAGCTATGTTCTCATTTCCTGAAGAGAACAATGAAAGCAAAGGGTGAGCTCAACTAGCCTAATAGAGAATATTATTATGACACCCCCAAATTCGGGTACTTCAATTTCCACGGGATTTGGTGTTCACTGTCTAAACATCATGTATCTATCTACCCATAATAAATGAAAAACCATAAATAGAAATAAATAAATCCTCTCCTTATAGAGTTACAACATCTGAATGTAAATACATCAATCCCAAGTCATACTAACCTTAAATCTCAAATGCGAAAACATAAACAAATAATAAGTCTTACACAACTTTAACATAAGTCTAAAATATAAATACATCAAATAAACAACAAGTCTTCATCACTTGTTAACTGTGCCCTTGTCTTTGCTAGTAGAAGGCTCGTCAGACCTTTCGTTCTTAACTGCAATGCTATTATTACGCAAGAGTGAGCACGATTGCCCACAAGTATAATAATATAACAATAAAATAATAACATGCGAATGAATCAAAGACTTCTAAAATAAGAAAACTCGGCTTTTGAATCAAGAATGAATAACAAGAATCAAAAGAACTTCTGAGGATCATAAGACCTTGAACTATGTCCTAAGTTGTCAAGTATTTATACTTGAAACCTTTAACAGTCATAAGACTATAGACTCTTCTTCTCGTACTTAGGGGGATCAGCCCTTAGTACCATACTGTGCATAATATCTTAATACTAAAGCATAATTAATCCCCTATAACAGGGTTGTTCATCTCAATTTGACATTAGAGTCCGCACCAAAGGAAGTTTGGTTTGGATAAGCTCAACAATGGTTCTGAAATTTAGAATGTTCATCAACTATGGACTAGTCGAATCAATAAGGGTTCGCTAGTCTTACAAGGTTCAACAATAATTGATATTCAATTTGAATAATAAAGTTCAAAATGTATACAATCGAATAAGTATTGTATAACATGAATCATGCTTTTAAAGAATGATAACATCTAATATGAAATCTTGACTTGAACAATAATAAACAAGATAGAATAAGGAACTTGCTTTATGTAAAGAAACAAGGTTTAGGAACTTGCCTCGTGCGTAGGCTAAACGATTACTATTTTCGTTCACCAAAAGTCCTACACACATACTATATGTATTAACGATATTCATTAGTTATATTTTCACTTAATTATTTAATATAACTCCACTTTATTTAACAAATCGTTACCCTTCTAATTTAATTACTTAATTAAATTAGAATATTTTCATTCCTTTATTATTATTACACTCGAATAAATTATTTCATAATAATTTTCATCGAATATTTATTTTATTCATAAATATCTCAATTAAAATATTTATTTTATTTTATAAATATTTTAATAATAATTTACATCGAATATTTATTTTACTCTATAATATCTCAATTAAAATATTTATTTTATTTTATAAATATTTTAATAATAATTTATATCAAATATTTATTTTATTCTATAAATATCTCAATTAAAATATTTATTTTATTTTATAAATATTTTAATAATAATTTCTATCGAATATTTATTTTATTTTATAAATATCTCAATTAAAATATTTATTTTATTTTATAAATATTTTAATAATAATTTCTATCGAATATTTATTTTATTCCATAAATATTTCAACTAAAATATTTATTTTATTTGATAAATATTTTAATAATAATTTTCATCAAATATTTATTTTATTCTATAAATATCTCACTTAAAAAAATATTTATTTTATTTGATAAATATTTTAATTATTTAATTTTTTTTATTTTTTTTTTGGCCGCCGGGGCGGGGTAATTTAGTTTAATAACGCTCGCCGGGGGCGGGGTTACCCAAACTCAGTTTCTGTAGTTTTTGCAGTTCGCAAACATAACAAGGCCAAATTAGGCCAAAAAATCTCTCACAAGTTCAATTATATGTTCTGTGAAGAACACCGAATATGGTCATAACTTCCAATTTCCTTGTCCATACATTAATTTAAGCATACCCAAATATTATAATTCATATATGATCATTACTCAACCTTCTGAGAGTGATTTTAACAAGTTTAAATACACAATTACTTGAATCAAATTATATAATTTCATTGTTCTTGATGTTCTTGAAAGTTTTGAAAACAAAACATGAAGATTAACACTACGGGTTCGTTATAACACCAAATCTGTCCATTTGAAGTTTGATTTCTTTGTTTTAACATACATAATCATATGCAAGTATAAATTTATGATGCAACATATGATTTAACAGATAAAATTCGTGCGTAAGGACCATATGGCCATATTTCTATACTCTGTATTTTTGAAGAACAATATACGACATATTTTATGAAACTGATGTTATGAAAATATACAATATATATAGTAATACATGGTATAGTAACATCTTATCACATATATAACACACTCATTACTCTTTTTCAATTACAGAGCTTTTAACAGA
Source organism: Panax notoginseng (assembly GCA_016801055.1). NCBI lineage: Eukaryota > Viridiplantae > Streptophyta > Magnoliopsida > Apiales > Araliaceae > Panax > Panax notoginseng. The sequence goes on along the minus strand of CM029023.1, from coordinate 113,378,354 downwards.
CCTTGAAAACCATTTTCATGAAAACTTAAACAACGTAATTTGAAACTTGAGTTTAAGGTTTTTACCCTTGATTGCTCTGCTTGGATTACATAAGGTGATGACAACTTCCAATTTCCCACAAATCTTCTCCTTTAATCTCACTGATTCTCAAAATTCTCTCTGATTTATTTTTCCAGACTTAGCAAAATAATGGAAAAGAAGACGTATATAATAAAAGAAACTGACGTTGTGTGGTCAGTTAACCCAATTCGTGGTTAACTGCCCAAACTCCCAATAGGGCTCCGTTTGGCTAGCCTTAAAAGGCTCAAAACCATTTAATTTCATTAATCATTTATAGTATAGTTTAATAATGTCACACCCAATTATACAATAAATCAAATATCTTATTTAATTTAATTTAAGTAAAATATAATAATTTCTCATTAATTCACTTAGTCACATAATTAATTTTCTCATTTATTAATTATGTCAAATTATTAATTTTCTCATTAATTAAAATAATATTAGGCTTATTAAATATTTCTTTTAATTCAATAAGCTTACATAATTACATACTTTAAATAATAAAAATTTTCCACATTAATTTAATAAATATAACACATATAATTAAATTAATCTACCACAACTTCATCAATTAATTATTTAATCTAATAATTAAATCATCAAAAATATTTATATTATTCAATAAATATTAAAATTAAATTACAAAATCTTATTTGTCACAATTATGACTAAGATAATGTAGAATAAATTATCGTTAGGCTTCAACAGTGTAAAACTGATAGAATACAATAAACAACAAGTTTAACTGTAGCAGAACAAATAATTCATTTGAAGAGTCAAGTAGAGCATGATATCTACTATCTTCTATGATATAAAAGTTCATCATCAATATTTTATCTCTGCAACACATCTCAATAACTAATCCATATCACTGAATTATCCATGCACTACGGGTCAATGATATTCATTAGTATCACATCCACGAATCAATCATGCACTACGGGCCAAGGATATTCGTTAGTATTACTAATAGTCTTGATCATGCCAACAACTGTCCATCAATGCACTATGGGCCAATGAGGACTTTTACTACATTATTTGTAACATTACAGGTCATGATTATACCAATACATATTTCCTGGTCTTAATCATACCAATCAACAGTCCATCTATACACTACGGGCCAAAGATGACTTTCATCACAATATAAGCATGAGGATGATAACGATGATATAAGAATTCAATTAAGTGAAAGCAAGGATAAATTTTAAATATTTATAATTCAATTTATCCAGAGTTCAAGAATGTCCAAATTATCAACATGATAACTGCTTTGTGGAGTAAAATTCAAGAATAATATTCATATATAAAAAATAATTTGGACAGAAAAGAAATTAATTTTTATCGTGAATAGTACCCCCGGGTGAATAATACTCAAATGAATAGTATCTTGTGAATAGTATCCCATGAATAGTATCTTGTGAATAGTACCGTATGTATGAATAGTGTCGTATGTATGAATAGTATCCATAAATAGTACTCCGTCATAAAAAGATTAAAATTTAATAAGAATGTCCAGAAAAATATTCCAGTGAAACGATACTAGATGAAGCACAAATTTCAATTATATTATACTAATTTCAAGGAGTATAGAAGCAATACTTATCAAAATAAGTGTAGAATTAGGAATATGAAACGAAATAATTTTACTTACATACTACAGAGGATGGAAAAAAATATTATTTCTTACGAATACTGAACAAAATAATATCTCTTACCTTAGTAGGAGAGTAATTCCGACTGGTATAGCGGAGACATTCTTAAAGAAATTTTGTACTGTTTTCTACACCCAAAGTTTTCTTAACTCAAAAGAAATACGCTCAATATTATAGAATAAGAATTCTCTGATTCTGGTGTGATTTTCATTTCTAAACTAAGCATCCTATTTATAGGATAATGGAATGATACTATTTAAGAAAATAATCACGGGCTGCACATGAAAAAAAAATTGGGTGCAATTTATCAGCACACCATTTGATCAACCAATAAGATAATACCATCTTGTGAAGGTAATTAGAAATTGGGAGAGATAGACCAACGGGAGAACGCCCTTATTAACAAGTTGGTGAATAGTACTGAGAGTTGGTTAATAATAACAAAACTAGCCAATCACAGAATTACCTCCTTTGAGGGTAATTGGGGCCACGGAAGAATTATGTATCCTAAAAAACTAAATGAACAAACACCAATTTAAAAGGATAATTGAAAAAATATTTTCCACTCATCAATTATTATTATGAGGGCCCCGAATCCAGGTCCCAAATCACCTCGGATCCGGTTCGATCATTCTATACAACTATTACTATTTGCGGAAGATATAAACATAAATTATTTATACAATACGTACACTCACTATTCCTCAAGGTCGAGTAACCTTAACTTAATACACATTTCATAACTTAACTAACACATTAAAATACAACACTATACAATTTAGCTGCACACATATCCTAACGCTGGAACTGTCTTTAACCTTTCCTTGTATCCGACGCATTCATCTTAATCTGTAATGTTTTATCATGATATAGCAAGGGTGAGCATAAGGATTGCCCAGCAAATTTAAATTCAACAATATAACGATATATCATGATTGAAGAGTTTGAATAATAAGCTAGCTATAATTCAACAATATAATTATGAACTAGCAGGAACAAGTTTATGACTGAACAAGTATATAACATGAACAAATATTTCTGAACCGAAGAGTAATGAAGGTGATCAGCCGTTCATACCTGACTTATACATGCAATATGTACAGAGTACAATTATACATGACAATCAGCAATGATTAACCATAAGCTTATCCGAACAAAACACTCTTAGTAGAGTTAAATAAATACAAACTTGCCTGAACCGTTGATTACCGCAACACAATTTATAACGCTTTATCGAAGACCTAAAATTAGTAATATAGATCTCTAATATTAGAATAATATCATCACAATATAATACTACTATATATAAAAACATAGAATAACCTAAACACATAACCCTATCAGTCTATAACACACATAAAACTCAATATCAAGTCAAACTATTACAATCTATCTTGATTCTGACAAAATTCTAACGTCCCGACGGTCTAGTCGGACATTTATCGAGTCTAAGTTCAATTAAACTCAGACTAAACACTTAACAATTATCTTAGATAATTTTCTAAGCAGTCAAAATAATTTTCATAAGCTCGTAATAATTTTCAAATAATTAATAACATTTATCAACATTTTTCAATCATTAATACCGTATTTAAATGAATTAAATACCACATAATACCTTAATCATTAATATTTATTTAATATTAAATATTAATGAAAATCATAACATAATATTATAATGTAATTATAATATCACAAAGAATTTGTAATACTTTAAAATCACCTTTATATGATTTTTAAACACTTAAATCCATTATCCAATAATTTTTTTTAATATTAAAATATTAATATTTTCATGACAAAATATCAAAAGTTATATTTTATAACTTAAAATATTTTTATAACACTTAAATCATTTTTATATGATTTTTAAATCATTAATTCTATTTTTTTCTTAATTTATTTAATATATTTATTAAATAAACTAACTATCATTAATATTAATTAATTAATAAAATTCATCACAAAATATTAAAAGTCACTAAAAATAACTTAAAATATTTTCTTTTACCATAATATTATTTTTCATGATTTTTCATGAATTAAAACTATTTTTAAATAATTTATTTAATTTTATAATTAAATAAATTAAATACCATTTATATTCCAAAAATATTAAATATTTATGAAATATACTCAAAATAATTAAAAACTATTTTTCAGACTTTAAAATAATTTTTTAGAATTTATTTTGAATTTTTAATAATTAAAAACCATTTTTATCGATTTTTAAATAATTTTCAGAAAATAAAAATAATAAACTGTCGCTAAAGGGCCCTATAGCGACAGAACTGTCACTATAGGTGTTCTTGAGCCAACCCAGAAATAAAGTCAGAGTTCGAGTGGGCAGGTTTGACCGGATACAATTCTTTGTTCAAGCATGATCTGTCCAATCTAAAACTTAGATATTGTAGTGTTTGAGTAGAACTACAATTAACACCAATAAATTCAGTTCATATATCAACGTATCATGAAGATCAGGCTATGCAAAGTCACTGTCAGACTTAATCTGGGTTTTCTGGGTAACCCAGAAACTCAGACAGTGTCGAGTTGACACTTTCAAGCTCGATTTCCTTAATGTTCGGATCATGTTTTATGACGTTTAATGATTCACATCTATAGTATACATAACAAGGAACATTACCATATCAACAAATAAGTTTAACAACAACAGATCCACAAGCTACGACTCGGTCAAAACTTGTCAGAAAAACATTCATATCCTTTTCTGGAAATTCCAGAAATGCAAGAATCAGTGCACGTAGTCTACTTTGACCATTTGCTACGATCGATACGTTGGTTATTTAAGAGTTATAAGGCCATGGATCTATAGTTAAGACAACAGGCTACACATGTATTACCACAAAAACAACCAAACTTGTAAAAACTGACAGATCTATGCATTACAAAACCTTGTCAGACCCATTTTTACACTTTCTGGGTTACCCAGAAAGTGATTGGTCATGCTCAGTCAACCCTCTTTGACCATGAATAACAACACATGTAGACATCTGATAGCTATAAAACTAGTTGCAGGTGGAAGACCTCATACCAGGCTATAGATCTAACATATCAAACAATAAAAATCATAAATATACAAAGATCTACAACCACTGACATTCGGTTGTCAGACCATTTCTTGAATTTTTTTTTTCTAGATTTCAAAAATGCTTAATTCGTGCATCTAAGTGTTATGAATCCATGATCCAATAACCCAGATCTCTAATTGACACCTTAATACACATATCTAACCAATCAATTACAACTTTTAACAACAAAACATAAGATTTTAAAAATTAGGGTTCTTTACCACTTTGAAGCTTGATTTCTTGATTCTGACTCGTGGGATCTGATATTGTTTAGCTAAGAAGTATTCTTGGTTTATCTTTTCTCTCTTTCTCACTCTACATTTCGGATTTCTAAAGAGAGAAAGTGTAGGAGAAAAATGAAAATGAAAGTAACTTTTTCTCTCTCCTTTTAATCTTATATGTAATAATGCAATGCTATGTGGCTGTCAAATTCGGCTGGTGTGTTTGATATTGAGCATGTGGAGTTGGTAGAGTAGTTGGCCAACTCTCTTATTTAGCTAAATTTGCAAGCAACGCTAAATAATACAACCAAGGGCATTTTAGTCATTTCTATTTAATTTCTAGAATTTCCATTTATTGTAAACCCTTAAGGTTTAGGGTTTGAGCAAGCTAGGGTTTAGGGTTTGAAACATTTAGGGTTTATAAATTTAATTTTTTTCTAAAATTTCTAATTTAGGTTTTAAAAATAGAAAATTACTATTTCTAAATTGTAATTAGAATTTTCTAATTATATTCAAATTTCATAATCACAAATTAAATCTTGCTAATTAGGATTAATAATACCTAATTAAAATTGCTAATTACGCAATTAGGGTCAAAATTGTCATTAGAGTTTATAAACCACTAATTAGAGTTTCTAATAGAAAAATAATTTTCTAATTTAGAAATTAGATTTTCGTAATTAGATTAGGGTTTTCTAATTACTTTAACTTGAAAATTAAGATTAATATATCCTAATTAACATTAAAACTATTTAATTAACACTTAGGTTTCCCTAATTATAAAATTAGGGTTTCTAACCCATAAATTAGGGTTTAACAAATTTTAGGGTTTGCTAACTAATTAAGCGTTACCCTAATTAATATTATAATTAGTTACACCTACGCCATTAGGTTCCCGATTTAGGGTTTCATGCATCGAATTAGGATTTCGGATTCCCGGAACTGAAATTTGGGTTTCAAATTAGGAGTTAGGGTTTTTAACCAATTTGTTAAGATTAACCCTAATTAATCTTTTAATTATTTACACTTACGTCATTAAGCTCCCGATTTAAGGTTTATACACCGAGTTAGGGTTTTAAATTCCAGAAACAGAAATTAGGGTTTCTAGAACCGATTTTAGGGTTTCTTATTAAACACTAGGGTTTTCTAACCGAACGTTGACGTTCTTAAAATATACTTAGGGTTTATTACAGATATCGTTTATCTGGTCAACCCTTGACCCTTAACCACATACTGTACACATATACACATAATATATTCACATATTACTTAATCCTGAATAATTCACTTAAATCCTTCACATAATTTTGAAATCCTCAAAATTCCATCTTAAAAACATCATACGCATACACTTATTTTCTGCCTAGGTTCTAATTTTGAACCTTAAATCAATAAATAAAAATTTTAAAAAAATTCAAAATTCTCGGGTTGTCACAATTATTCTTATCTTTAATTAACACGATCTTTATTCATCATTAATATTATAACTCAAAATATTAACAATTAGATCATTCCTAAGAAAGAGAGAGCTTTCTGATAAGGATTTCTCCTTATTGGCGCGCAATTAGGTGACCAAACCCCTTTCCTCGACAGAACTTTTTAGACATTGTCAATAATGTAAATAATAATATGAATAACTTTGTCGTCTCAATTATTAATTTAATAATATAAAATAGTGTGCAGATGATACTGTGACAATAATTGAATCAATAATGTGAGATACTATGCAGCAACTACTGTTGTAATAATTGAATAAAACTGAGTGACTTCTCACGTAAGCATCAATAATCAAAGATACTGTATAATATCATGTGCTACTATGCAACCACGCATATTACTGTACTTTTATCACCGGATATTTCAACAGTTAACGGTAAAAGTCTTGCCGTTATTTTTATAAAAAGGTTATTTCTGTCGCTTTCTAAATTCGACAGTAATTCCGTTGTGGGGTCCACCAATGATTGTGCCGTCGTATGAATATTCCCCGACTAAATGAATATTTTATGACAACTTGTTTACTTTGCAAAATTTGTAAATATTACCCACAACTATAACATTATATCAAATCCACACTTTATTACTCAAAATGATATTTAGAGAAAATTAAATCTTTATTCATAAAAGTTGGGGTCTTACATGATATGTGAAAATTTTACAAAGTAAGCAAGTTGTTATAAAATATTCGTTGTATCGGAGAATATTCGTTTTGTCGAAGAATATTCTTTTTGTCTGGGAATATTCGTACGACGGTGCAATCATTGGGGGACCACATAACGGAATAACTGTCGAATATAGAAAGCAACAAAAATAACCTTTTTATAAAAATAACAGTAAAACTTTTACCGTTAAACTGTTGAAATACCCGGTGATAAAAGTACAATAATACTCGTTGTTGCACAGTAGCACACGGTATTGCACAGTATTTCTGATTATTAATTCTTACGTAAGAAGTCACTCAGTATTCAATAATTACCACAGTAGTTGATGCATAATATCTCATATCATTGATTCAATAATTAATACAGTAACATCTGTATAATATTTTATATTATTAAAATAATATTATTAGATAGCATTATTGACAAGGTCTAGAAAGTTTTGCCAAGAAAATAGGTTAGGTTATTTAATTGCACGTCAATAAGGAGAAATTCTTATCGGAAAGCCCTCTCTTTCTTGGAAACGATCTGGTTGTCAATATTACGGTTCTATAATATTAATTAGGAATAATTATTGAAGGATTGAAGAGTTGTAAATAATTGATGAATAAAAATTTTGGATAAATATGACAAATAAATATTTGTTCAATTTTAATATAAATGGAGGAATTTTAGCATGAAACATTTGTTGAAAGTTTGGCATATTTTCTATGAAATCATAAATATTTTCTCTGATAAAATATTCACTCAAATATATTATTATAATATATTATAATTGTTTGAATAATAATATTATTATAATATATATATATATATATATATATATATATATATATATATATATATATATATATATATATAAGCATGTGATTAAAGGGACGGTGGTGAGTGAATGCTTTGTTTTCAAAAGCAGTATAGCCTTGTCCTTTTTTTTCTTAAGTTGATTGGTTGAGAAATTCTCCTGCAATTCTTTTCTTCCAAGATGTGGACCCTCAACCAATAAGAAATGAAGGTTAGGCAGAGAAAGAAAGAAAAAAAGAAAGTTAAGCGGAGAAAGAGAAAAGTTAGGCAAGTTAGGCAAGTTAGGCAAAGAAAGAAATGAAAATTAGGCAGGTTGTTTATAATTTTCCTCCGTGCTGCACTATAAAAGGGGCGGTAACCCTCAATCCTAAACACACCAGAATCAGAAATTTTTTTTCTCTATAATATTGAGCGTATTTCTTATAAGTATAAGGATATTTTGAGTGTTGATAACAGTGCAAGATTTCCTTAATATAATCTCCGTTATTCTAGTCAGAACTACTTTCCTATTAAGGTAAACGATATTATTTTTCTCGTAAAGGATGTTATTTTCCTTTAATACTCGTAAGGGGTATCATTTTCTTTCATACTCTATATTATGTAAGTGATATTATTATATTTCATATTACTATTCATACGGTACTATTCTCGGATACTATTCATGAGTACTATTCACAACAGAATTTAATTTCCTTTTCTTTGTCCAAGTTATCTTTTATGAATCTTATCGTTGAAATTGAATCCATGTTATGATCTTCATGTTGATAATTTGAACATTCTTGAACTTTGGATAAATTAAAATAGAAATCTTTAATATTTATCTTTGATCTCACTTGATTCATTCTTTATGTCATTGTCATAATTCTTAGACTTAAATTATGTTGAAAGTTATCTTTGGCCTGTAGTGCAAAGATGAACTGTTGATTGATGAATATCTTTGGCCCGTAGTGCAAAGATGAACTGTTAATTGATATATTTGGCTCGTAGTACAAAGATGTACAGGTGTTTTGCATGATCATGACCACTGATGATACAAATAAATCTTTGGCTCGTATTGCAAAGATAGATTATTATTTGGCATAATCATTGGTTTTACAGTTAAACATCTTTAGCCCGTAGTGCAAAGATAGACAATTATTTAGTATGATCATGACTATTATTATTACATTTGAATATCTTTGGTGTAGGGTGTAAAGACGATATGATTATTGAGTGTCTTTAGCCTTTGTGGCAAGAACATTGAGTGAAAGTTCTATTAAGCCTTTTTGGCAAGGAGAAACTGTTGATTTACATTATTATAAACATGAATTGTGAATTTAACTATAATCTTTGGTGGTTCAGGTGAAGATATGTGATGAAAGTTCTTTTTGTCTTAGGTACAACAAAGAACTATTGATGGGTATTACAGGAATGAAATATTAATGGTGGACTTTTAAATTGGAAGAGATAGTAAACATTATGTTCTACTTGACTCTTCTAATGGATTGTTGACTCCGCTGCAATTATGGTTGAAAACTTTTATCATCTACCATATGTTCTAAATATCTGATTTATTACTGATGAAGGCTATTGATAATTTAATTATCTTTAGTAATAATATTCTTTACTGGGCTATTTGTGCTCACCCTTTTACTTCACAATTCCTTTCAGGTAGTAAGAGTGTAGCTGAGTCGAGCGGGGATAATAGGGAAATAGTGTGATGGTCTATGATTGTGGAAGTTTCTCAATATATTATAAAACAGCATGATAATATATAATTTTATTGAGTACTTAAAATGTGTGTCATATTTTATACGTCATTTAATAGTTAATTTTGGTGAACAACAATAGGGTGATGAGAACCCGACTTTGGAAGCGTCAAAAATATACCCCACTAGATTGAGGAGGACAGAATTGTATTGAGAGCTTAAAGGGTGTGTTGCCACTATCATACACGATGTCTAATCACATACAAATTCGTGTTATCATAAGATATGGTTGTGCACATCCACTTGCTGATTATATCTATGAGCACTACCTATATAATCTTGGAGTATGGTTGGAATATAATTCTCAGTTTAAGACAATGGAGATAATTATATGGCAAGAAGATACACACCATTAGAATGAACAAGATAGTGATATTCTCGTTATTCTTTGGGGTCTATTGGGTCAACCCAAGTTAATCCTCACGTCATATGATATATATTATAACTTAGATGCATGGCCTCCCATGTATGAAGGCTTCCTTGAGAATTTTTCAAAAATTTTAATTCCTAAAACAGTTATCGATTGTACCTTTATGTAAAGTATTATTGGTTTGGATTGTGAGTGTTGTTATTTATATTGAAACTCACAGCTTATGTGTTGACATATTTTGTACGGCAGTTTAATTGTTGTAAATAGAAAGTTTGTATTTGGATTCTGTGGTATGTATTTGGCGACTCAAAATGGGTTGTGTGGACCTATTTTAGGGACGTCACAATATAAATATATAAAGATAAATTGTTATACACACACACACACACACACACACACACACACACACATATATATATATATATAATCTATTTAATATAATATAAAAAGTTAGTACTTAGATACCGATATAATTCGTAAGTAATTTCTCTGAAATTCTCCGGACGGTCTTTAAAATCCTAAGTGGTTTTTTGTTGATATAGATACATTATATAAATATTAAAAAATATTTATATAATTATCAGATTGTGAAACAAACAATTTGGTTCATAATTAGATACCGATATAATTCGGATATTATTTATCTGAAATTCTCCGAACGGTCTTTAAAATCCTAAGTGGCCAAATTTTCACAACATAGATTAAATATAATATAATATAATATATATACGTGAGTGAAACAAATTTTATCACACTTGTTCATATATGCTAGTTTTTATTATTGGTGATTTTAATAATGACAATATATTTATACATGTTGGTTATTTTATGAATTGCATGTATTATATTTTGGGTTGATATAATATTTGTACTGAATATAATTCTATGAACTTGGTTATTTTACTGGAATATATTTTAGCTGAGATTTTAATTCAAATTCGAATTGGAGCTTTTTAAGGAATTGATTTTGCTAAAGAGTATGTTTATATTTAAAAAGGAGTCTATCATGGAAACCCATTTAATTAATTAAGGTTGAATATGACTTTAACAGCTTTATTTTAGTTATTCCAATTTTTACTTGGATTGGTTGTTAATTTAAAGTTTATATTATATTCGTTATTTAAGCTTTTTATTTCTTTCCTTTTATTAAGTAATTTAGTTTGCTTTGGAAACCCATATAGTTGTTGAAGATTATCTCATATCTATTTATTTATACAAAGCTGCTGAAATCATGGGTCCTTTCAACAGGCAAGAGGCTTTTTAGCTAACAGTTTTATAGTCGTTGCTACTCATGTTATTTATTCTCCTTCTCGACTAAAACAGGAATAGGGACTTGAAGCTTATATCAATATCAGTACAGAGATTATCAAGAACTATTGATTGTATTGTTTATTAATTATCTTTAGTTGATAATCAAGAGTCCATTGTATTCTAATATCCTTTATACTATATTCTGAGTGTAAGTCGTGTGTGGCTTGGTCTATCTAGTAGTAGATAAGATCTGTTCTTAGAGAGTTTTCAAGGTTACAATGGTGCAAAGGTCTCAGTGGTGAGAAAGGTTGTAGAAGTGCAAAGTGCCAGCGGTGTCCATCTGTAAGACTCCAACTTATTCATAAATAAAATTAAATTTTCTCTATTCATTATTTTGAATTAATAAGGTGTTAATTTGATATAATGCTTTGGTTATGGGTAAAATGTGCAAATTTTACAAAATAAGCAAATGGTTATAAAATATCCATTGTTATCGGGGAATATTCATTTGGTCGTGGAATATTCTTGTTGTCAGGGAATATTCGTACGATGGCGCAGTCATTTGTGGGCCCCATAACGGAAAACGGTCGGATAAAGAAAATTACAAGTTTGAGTTTTTATAAATAATGGCGCAGTTGTTATCGTTAACACTGTTGAAATACCCGGTGGTTAAAATACAGTAATACAAATGGATACACAGTAGCACACGGTATTGCATAGTATTGTTGAATTATTGATCCTTACGTAAGAAGGCATTACTCAATAATTGTTACAGTAATTACTGTTCAATATTTTACTTTATTGATTTAATAATTGCTACGTTGATATTTTATATTATTGTTGTTTCAATAATTGTCAATGCACAGTATCTCCATTATCAGATCAATAATTTATATTATTTGAATAATATTGTTAGATAGCATTATTGGCAATGTCTATGAAAGTTCTGTCTGAGGAGAGGTTTGGTCACCTAATTGCGTACCAGTAAGAAGAAATCCTTATCGGAAAGCTCCCTCTTTCCTGGGAACGACCTGGTTGCCATAATTGTGATTCTTTAATATTATTTGTGAATAATTAATTATTGATTTATTAAGTAATTTAGTTTGCTTTGGAAACCCATATAGTTGTTGAAGATTATCTCATATCTATTTATTTATACAAAGCTGCTGAAATCATGGGTCCTTTCAACAGGCAAGAGGCTTTTTAGCTAACAGTTTTATAGTCGTTGCTACTCATGTTATTTATTCTCCTTCTCGACTAAAACAGGAATAGGGACTTGAAGCTTATATCAATATCAGTACAGAGATTATCAAGAACTATTGATTGTATTGTTTATTAATTATCTTTAGTTGATAATCAAGAGTCCATTGTATTCTAATATCCTTTATACTATATTCTGAGTGTAAGTCGTGTGTGGCTTGGTCTATCTAGTAGTAGATAAGATCTGTTCTTAGAGAGTTTTCAAGGTTACAATGGTGCAAAGGTCTCAGTGGTGAGAAAGGTTGTAGAAGTGCAAAGTGCCAGCGGTGTCCATCTGTAAGACTCCAACTTATTCATAAATAAAATTAAATTTTCTCTATTCATTATTTTGAATTAATAAGGTGTTAATTTGATATAATGCTTTGGTTATGGGTAAAATGTGCAAATTTTACAAAATAAGCAAATGGTTATAAAATATCCATTGTTATCGGGGAATATTCATTTGGTCGTGGAATATTCTTGTTGTCAGGGAATATTCGTACGATGGCGCAGTCATTTGTGGGCCCCATAACGGAAAACGGTCGGATAAAGAAAATTACAAGTTTGAGTTTTTATAAATAATGGCGCAGTTGTTATCGTTAACACTGTTGAAATACCCGGTGGTTAAAATACAGTAATACAAATGGATACACAGTAGCACACGGTATTGCATAGTATTGTTGAATTATTGATCCTTACGTAAGAAGGCATTACTCAATAATTGTTACAGTAATTACTGTTCAATATTTTACTTTATTGATTTAATAATTGCTACGTTGATATTTTATATTATTGTTGTTTCAATAATTGTCAATGCACAGTATCTCCATTATCAGATCAATAATTTATATTATTTGAATAATATTGTTAGATAGCATTATTGGCAATGTCTATGAAAATTCTGTCTGAGGAGAGGTTTGGTCACCTAATTGCGTACCAGTAAGAAGAAATCCTTATCGGAAAGCTCCCTCTTTCCTGGGAACGACCTGGTTGCCATAATTGTGATTCTTTAATATTATTTGTGAATAATTAATTATTGATTTATATGATAAGGAAATATTTATTTGATGTGGATATAAATGATGGATTTATTTATTTTATGTGGTTATAAATGAAGGAATTAATGTTGAGGTGTTTTATCAGTATTTTATCGGATTGAAGGTATTAAAAAATCAAATCGGTGTTTTTAAAGCTCTATTGCGTGAGTTATAATTTTAATCCGACCATTGGATCGTTGTGATTTTTGAATATGTTATACATATATAAGTTGAGTATATGTCCACAAATTTTGAACCGTTAAAAATTAACGTATGATTTGTTATGAATTTTAAGAGGTGTTGAAAATTGTCCGTTTGTGGAATTCAGATATTTTTTGCTTGGAATTTGGAAAATTTTAATGCTACAAAGTTATAGAGAATTCGATTTCGTATGAAATGGACATAAAATTTGTATTTTTCTGATAAAAAGGCTATTTATTATGAATTGTTAAAGTTTCGGAAATTAAAATATTTTTATTAAAATTATGGGTGGGACCCACTTTTGTTTTTTTCAAAACATGTGGGCTAAAAATTCTTCAAAGATGGTTGCCCAACAATTCAAAATGGGCATGCGTAGAATGAACAAAAAATAATAATAATATTTTATTATTTTAGTCTCATATGGCGTTCTAACATTTTCCTATAAATAGGCGCTTAAGTTAGAATTAAAAATCACACCAGAAACATAAATTTTCTCTCTCTATATTATCGAGTATATTTTTGTGAGTATTTAGATACTTTGAGAATTGCTATTCAGTGCAAGTTTCCATCGACTTTACATCCAATATTCCAGTCAGAAATACTGCTCTTTTGAGGTATGGGATTGTAAGGGTTATTATGTTTTTCAGTTTTGTAATATTTTCGACCCTCAAAAATTTTGAAAAAATTTGAAATGATAATCTGATGAGTTTTCTAGATTGCGTCCAAAAATGGCGATTTTTGGATGTATAGATTAGGAGTTATGAATTTTATGGAAAAAACTATTTTAAAAATAAACCATTATAACTCCTTGTGATTAACTCCAAAACTGGTGAAATTTTTATTGGGAGTACATGTATATAACAGCAGTATACTCTGTAAATTTTGAAATTTTTGGACAAAAGTACAGTTTATGATAAATGTCTAAATATTCGGCAGGTTTGGCCATATGAAAAATAGTAAATGAATTTTAAAAATTTCGAAAAAAATATATGCTCAATATGGGACTATATTCTGCTAAATCCCAGAAGAAAAAAATTTGGATTGATTTGGTATTTTTCATGAAAATGGACTAGTTATGAGTAAATGAATTAAATATGTTATGTGAAGTAAGAAAATTGAAAAATAGGATTTTATGGCTTGAGAATCCTATATAAGGTATATGCATATTTTTTATGAGGGTTTCGGTTATTGGTGACGAAATCTTATGAGATTGGCATTTTAAGATGATTAAATGCATTAATTAGTATAGTGTAAACAATTAGAATAAATTGTTTATAAGTTTAATAAATGATTAAAATATTATTGTAATATTAATAATATTAGATTATTAGATTATTAAGTGATTTATAACATTTGGATTAAGGTGTTATGAAATCATTGATTTAAAATATTATTTAATGATTAATAATATTAGTAAATGAATTTAATGTTATTATATAATGAATAATATTAAATGAAGTTTATAATATAATGAATAATGTTATTATCTTCGTTGAAATATTATTTTCTATTAAAATTATTTTTTGATATAATATTATTCTTGAATTTTACTCCACAAAGCAGTATCATGTTGATAATTTGGATATTATTGAATTCTGGATAAATTAAATTGTTAAAGTCTTTAAAATTTATCTTTTATCTCATGTGATTGATTCTTTATATCCTTGTCATGATCCTCATGTTTATATTGTGATGAAAGTCATCTTTGGCCGTAATGCATAGATGGACTGTTATTTATTAGTTTTACAGTTGTATGCCTTTGGCCTGTAGTGCAAAGAAGAACTAGTGATTGATATCTTTGGCCTGTAGTGCAAAGATGACCTGTTATTGAATATATTTGGCCTGGAGTGCAAAGATGAACTGTTAATGAATATCTTTGGTCGTAGTGCAAAGATGAATTTATTAGTATAATTATGAAAAGGAACTGTGATTTGGTATAATCATGATCTTTGATGTTTCATGTAAAGACATGTGATGAAAATTATCTTCGTCCTAGATGAGAAGAGGAATTTAGAACCACAATTATGATTATGAGTTATTCATATGATTGTGGACCAGAACTGTTGATTGTTATTACAAGGATAAAACATTGTTGGTGGACTTTTAACATGGAGAAGATAATAGACTTTATGGTCTATTTGACTCTCCTAATGGATTGCTCGTTCCGCTACAACTATGGTTGAAAAGCTTTATCATCTACCATATGTTCTAAATCTCTGATTTAATACTGATGAAGGCTATTGATAATTTAATTATCTTTAGTCATGATCGAAATTTTTTACTGGGCTAGTTTTGCTCACCCTTCTGCTTCATAATTCCTTTCAGGTAATAAGAGTGTAGCTGGGTCGAGCGGGGCTAACAGGAGAATAGAACAGTAGTCTCCAGCTGTGGAGGTTCTCCCTAAACAGTATGAAAATAATTTTATTGAGAATTTTAGAATAGTATGTTGTACTTTATACATCATTTAGTAGTTATATTTGGTGAATCAAATAGGGTGAGGCGAACCCAACGTTGGAAGGGTGTTTTGCCACTATCATATAAGATGTCTAATGATCTACGACTTCGTGTTATCATAAGGCAGGGTTGTGCACATCCATTTGCTGAGTATATCCACGTGCACTACCTATATAACCTTGGAGTTTGGTTGAAATATAATTCACAATTGGAGACAATGGAGATAATTATACGTCAAGAGAAAACTCACCATTAGAAAGAACATGATAGTAATCTTCTCATTTTTCTTTAGGGTTTATTAGGTCAACCAAGGATAATTCTATGGACACATGATATCTATCATAACCTAGACGCATGGCCTCCCATGTACGAAAGTTTCCTTGAGCACTTCCCAAAGATTTTAATTTCTAAAACAGTTATTGACTGTACCTTTATGTAAGGTGTCATTGTGACGTGCTATCCAAGGTTGGGATGAGAGTCACAGTTGTTATATATTTGTATCAAAACTCACAACATATTTGTTGTTTTATTTTGCACGACAGTTGTAGTAATAAAGTTGTAGTTATTTTTTGTACCATGTATTTGGCGACTCAGAATAGGTTGGATGGATTGAACCTATTTTGGGGGCGTCACACCATCACTGTGAAGCTACTTTGAACAGGGAGTTCTTTTTATTTGTACTCAATTGCGTATTAAAGTTTAATAAAAAGAGTCTACAATAACGTTTGGTATTGGACGTGGATTAGGCCACTAGATTATAGGATAGGGGTTGAACCACGTAAAAATATTGGCATGATTTACTATTTTTTTGTTTTCTGGTATATGCTTTAATCTGCACCATATGGTTTAACTCGTGGTCAAAATTATACTAAAATAGACAGGTATTAGCTGTTTGATTATAACAGATGAAGAATATATACAAATACAGATAGGTAATAGCTGTCCGATTATAACAGACGAAGAACATGTACTAATATGAATAGGGTTAACCCGTTCAATTATAGTCTGCAGTTATAAACTTTAAAATTTAACTAATGTAGATCACTTTTGGGTATTTACACCTATTCAGCCCCCTCCCTCTAGGTATGCTTAATTACGGAATTTCATTTGGTATCAGAGTAAGGCTCTATTAATATTGATCTTTGCAGGTCGTAGAGAAAGATCCTATGGCATACCTCTATTTTCAAGAAGGTCAATCTACAAGCCGACCACCTCTGTTGCTTCGGAAGCGAGAACTTCAACTTTTTAAAATTCAGAATGAAGATTTATCTCAAGAGAGACCTATGGAAAAGGTGGGTAGTTGAAAATGGACATGTTATTCCTAGACATGATGATGATAGACTCAAGACTCTCATGGACATGGATGAAAATAAAAGCTACATGTTTTCTTACAACTCAAGAGCTATGAACACCTTGCTAAGCGGAATGGTCCAAGCTGAAATTGATAAAGTATCATCGTGCAACACAACACAAGAAACGTGGTATACTATCTTGACAAGCCATGAAGGTACTTCCAAAATAAAAAAGGTGATGTTAAGTATGCTAATGTATGACTATGAGCTATTCAAGTTAGAAACTGATGAAACAACTAATGAAGCTCAAGGGAGATTTCTCACTCTAATGAACTCTCTAAGTATGCTCGGACAGAAAATTGATCAAAGGGAGATAAACAAAAAGATACTTAGAGTCATGCATAAACGATTCGCACAAAAAGTTATAACTCTTCAAGACTCAACTACAATCAGTACTATGGAAACTCTCACTTTATTTGGAGAGCTTAAAGAATTTGAAAATCAGTTAAGAAGGTATGATGGTGAAGATGAAGCACCAATAAAGAATACATTGGCACTTCAAGTCGGGAGAAACAATGAAAGTGATCACGAAGATTTTGATGAAGAAATTGAAATGCTCTCAAGAAAACTCGAGAGACTACTTCAAAGAAAGAAACAAAGGAGAAATCAAAAAGGTAGCTCAACTCCAGTGAGTAAGTCCAAAAAGGAACAAGAAGAAGAAACTGTTCAAATCTGTTTCATGGGACTAGAAGATGATGATCAACTTGAGGTAACAAATTTTCATGAAGCTTTAGAAATATCTATGCCTGATTATATTGCTTTACAAAATGAAAATCAACAGCTCAAAAAGAAAACTACCTATTTTAAGAATTGTGTAAATGTGCTAATGAATGAAGTTAAGTCGTTTGTTAAAGAGAGAAAAGAAAATGAATATCTTAAAAATGAAAATAAAGTGTTAAAAGAAAATTTGAAAATGAGATATGCATGCATAGATGCTTTTAATGATGGAAAAATGATGAATGTTCAATATGATGATAATATAACAAATGCAGAAATAACATCTTTAAAAAATGATCTTGCTAAATTTGTGCAAGGAGAAGAGAACCTAAATGTTTTGTTAGGGGCACAAAGGTCTAGTCTTGATAAATAAGGAATTGAGTATAATCTTATTAAAAATATGAAAAATAGAACTGATGATAATACTAGAATGATTAATAGTAAATCAAGATATAAACCACTTTATTGTTCACCGTTTGTTACTTGTAAAAAATGTGGTTTTAAAGGTTATTTTGATTCTAATTGTAATACAATAAATTTGGGTAAAAAAATGTGATTTATATGCTACTAACACAAAAGGACCCAAGAAGATTTGGGTACCAAAAAGGTAGAGACAATTTGTTTGTTTTGTAGATATCTCAAGGTAAAAATGGAGACGAATAATACTTTACTTTGAGAGACTACACTAAGGAGCTCAACTATCAAGCTTATTATTGGTAATAAAATTTTGATATATATATATATATATATATATATATATATATATATATATATATATATATGTAACAAATCGCAAAGGTATGATCATTTTGTTTATTTGTTATATGTGATTTTGTTATAAGCTTACTAAATTGATATGAATTAATTTTTGTTGATGACAAAGGGGGAGAGATATGATAGTTGGGTAATGATGATTATGATTATGTTATAATCAACTTGTGCTTAATGATTTCTTTTTGATAATGACAAAGGGGGAGAGATATTTGGTATTTGAATTGGTATTCATGTTAATAGTAAGATACTATATTGCTACTGAAATATGCAATGATGATTATTTGGATCAAGTCATTTTAGTCATTTTTTGCTCCTTAATATGCATAAATTTAGGGGGAGCCATATACTTAGAGGGAGCATGTTATTATAAAGTTTAATACATTGTCATCATCAAAAATGGGGAGAATGTTAGTTTTTATTATTGGTGATTTTAATAATGACAATATATTTATACATGTTAGTTATTTTATAGATTGCATGTATTATATTTTAGGTTGATATAATATTTGTATTGAATATAATTCTATGTACTTGGTTATTTTACTGGAATATATTTGGGAATTTATTTTAGCTGAGATTTCAATTCAAATTCGAATTGGAGCTTTTCAAGGAATTGATTTTGCTAAGGAGTCTGTTTATATTTAAAAATGAGTCTATCATGGAAACCCATTTAACTAATTAAGGTTGAATATGACTCTAACAACATTATTTTAGCTATTCCAACTTTTGCTTAGATTGGTTCTTGATTTAGAGTTTATATTATATCCGTTATTCAAGCTATTTATTTCTTTCCTTTTATTAAGTAATTTAGTTTGCTTTGGAAACCCATATAGCTATTGAAGATTATCTCATATCTATTTATTTATACAAAGCTATTGAAATCATGGGTCCTTCCAATGGGTTAGAGGCTTTTTAGCTAACAGTTTTATAGTCGTTGCTACTCACGTTATTTATTCTCCTTCTCGGCTAAAACAGGAACTTGAAGCTTATATAAATTTCAATACAGAGATTATCAAGAGATATTGATTGTATTGTTTATTAATTATTTTTAGCTGATAATCAAGAGTCCATTGTATTCTAATATCATTTATACTAAATTATGAGTGTAAGTCGTGTGTGGCTTGGTCTATCTAGTAGTAGATAGGATCTGTTCTTAGAGAGCTTTCAAGGTTGCAGTGGTGCAAAGGTCTCAGTGGTGAGAAAGGTTGCAGAGGTGCAAAGGGGTAGTGGTGTCCATCAGTGTGAAGCTACTTTGAACAGGGAGTTCTTTTTATTTGTACTTAATAGCGTATTAAAGTTTAATAAAAAGAGTCTCCAATACCGTTTGGTATTGGACGTGGATTAGGCCACTAGATTAGAGGATAGGGGTTGAACCACGTAAAAATCTTGGCGTGATTTACTGTTTTTTTATTTTTTGTTATATGCTTTAATATGCAGAATCTGGTTTAAATCGTGGTCAAAATTATACTAAAACAGACATGTATTAGCTGTCCGATTATAACAGACGAAGAATATATACTAATACAAACATGTATTAGCTGTCCGATTATAACAGACGAAGAACATATACTAATACGGATAGGGTTAGCCCGTTCGACTATAGTCTGCAGTTATAAACTTTAAAAATTGACTAATGTAGATCACTTTTGGGTATTTACACCTATTCACCCCCCCTCTAGGTGTGCTTAATTACAGAATTTCAATATATA
This sequence comes from Panax notoginseng, assembly GCA_016801055.1. Classification (NCBI taxonomy): domain Eukaryota; kingdom Viridiplantae; phylum Streptophyta; class Magnoliopsida; order Apiales; family Araliaceae; genus Panax; species Panax notoginseng. The sequence goes on along the minus strand of CM029023.1, from coordinate 113,357,517 downwards.
TATATATATATATATATATATATATATATATAGAAAGGATCAAGAACATAATTCTTAAATAACATAATACCTTAAGTAGCATAATTTTATCAAAACGACGCCGTTTTATAGGGACGCGATGGCATTTTTGTAAATACCATGCCACCGCGTATTTACAAAAATGCCACCGCGTCCCTATAAAACGGCGTTGTTTTGACAAAATTCTGCTACTTAAGGTATTCTGCTATTTAAGAATTCTGCTCTTGATCCTTCCTATATATATATATATATATATATATATATATATATATATATATATATATAATTGTTATAAACATACACACACACACACACATATAATATAATATATAGTCGGTGAAACAAATATAATATAATATATACATAGGTGAAATAAATTTCTTCAAGTATTATTTAAATTGATTAATCTATCATACTTGATAACTGTCATTACAAGTATCCTGCTCACAAACTTACTTATTCGCAAGGTACTTATTTCATTATAAAATTGAGTGACTTAGTCAAAGATATATTTGTTTAATCATAGAAACACACTCTTTAATTATAAAGAAAATCTTTTCTATACCTGTTTAATCCATAGAAACACATTCTTTATTAAAAGAAAAGAAAACTTTTATAAAAGTGCATCAATTTTCATATTTGCTTACCTGAAAACATCCCACATAAATGTCTTAAACTTTTATTTGATATTTGATCTTTAACTGCATATCTGCTTATTTGAGAAGTATCAACTATAAAAGTTATTTAAACTTTTATAAATCTGTACTAACTTTTGTCTACTTACTTAGAAGCAAAGTCAAAACTAATCTTTTGTAAAAAGGAAAAAGGATAGAGTTGGTTTATTTTATGTATTTGTGTGAAAGACAAAAATTCTTTGATCGAGACCAGAGTCTTAGAGAGGTCAGCTGGGAGTTGGATCTCTAGTGTACTTGTGAGGTAAGGAATAGATTGTTGTTTCAAGACCAGATCATAAAATAGTTCTGAACTCAAAAGGAATGTACAACTAAGTTTGAGGAAGGAGTTGGGAGTTCATTGTCCGAGACAGTTAGTTGTTGATATTTGTAAGTTAATTTTTAAATTTTGTAAAGATTTCCCCGCCTATTGAAAGAGCATTTATTACTGGGAGTAATAGGATCTCAAGTCCTGAAGAGGGGCTTGAGACTAGACGTAGCAATATACCCGAGTTGTATATCGTGAACCATATAAATCTATGTGCATTGTGTGATTGAATCTTTCTTATCTTGCATATTAATTTCTTACACTATAAATTAATTTGCTAAAGAATCAAAAAGACCTACGATAATTTTTTTAAACGGTAATAATCTATTCAACCCCCCTTCTAGATTATTATTGGATTTTCAAGATAGATTCAAAAAATAAAACAAAGTAATAATTATTTTTTCAAGAAAAATATAGAATTTTTATTTTTTTTAAAAATGAGTAAAGTTTCATAAAATATAGATTCAAATAAAGAAAACAAAAAAACTATATTTTCAAAAAAACACTAAAATCTTTATTTTTTAAAAAACGAGTAAAGTTTCATAAAATATAGATTCAAAAAAAATATAAAATTAAAAAAGTAAATAAATTAAATGAGTAAAACAATTAAATAAAGTAAATGTTTAAAGCTTCATATAATAAATTTACACATCTTTTAAAAAATACAAAAAACTCTATTTAATTTTTTTGAATATATATTTTATGAAACTGTACTCATTTTTCAAAATATTAAAAATTTATATTTTTTCTGAAAATAAAGCTTTACTTTTTTTTTTATTCTTTTTTTTAAAATATATATTTTATTAAAATTTAATTATTTAAAAAAAATCTATTTTTTTCTGAAAATAAAGTTTTAAATTTTTTTGTTTTACTTTTTTTGAATCTATATTTTATTAATATATGAAACTTTACTTATTTTTTTAAAAAAAAAATTTCTATTTTTTTCTAAAAATAAAGTTTTATTTTTTTGATTATATATTTTATTAAACTTTAATCATGTTTTAAAAAATAAAATTTCTATTTTTTAAACAATATAGTTTTATTTTTTTACTTTACTTTTTTGAATTTATATTTTATGAAACTCTACTTATTTTAAAAAAAACAAAAATTCTATTTTTTCCTGAAAATAAAATTTTATTTTTTTTATATTTTTTGAATCCATATTTATGAAACTTTACTCATTTTAAAAAAAAATTCTAAAACTAAAATTTTATTTTTTTTGAATCTATATTTTATGAAATTTTAGCCATTTTTTTTTTAAAAATCTATTTTTTTGTAAAAATAAAGTTTTATTTTTTTGAATATATATTTTATGAAATTTTACTATTTTTTATATAAAAATTTTTCTATTTTTCCCTTGAAAATAAATTTTTTTTCCTAAAAATAAAATTGGATAACTTAGAGAGACAGAAGTGCAAAAAATGTCAAATCAGGTAAACGATAAATGGTTTGGGTTGGGTCGGGTTACAGTCAAATCCGATAAAAAGACTGGAATCGATAAAAAGTGTAACTTTAAAAACCTAATTGACGAAAAATAAACTTTAAGTACGACTTTAAAAGTGAATGACAACTTAGAGGAATAAAAGTATCATTCAACAATATAAAAAATTAAGTCATTAATTTTTCTCATATCTTACAAACTACATATTAAAAAAAAATCTCTGAAAAGAGTTGGAATGTAACCAAGGGAGTAGTAAAACAGAAACTTCTAAAACTTCAAGAAGTGTTATTTAATCATCCTTTAAGTTCTGTTGTTTTCTTATGCTTAAAAAACAAATTAATTTCTTTTTCAATATTTTTAAAATATCAATAACTATATAAAATAATACTTTATCATATCTTATCACAATATTTTTATAATTTTATTGAGTCATTTTAATTAGTCATGAGTCAATATCGAGTATTTCAAGACTCTATTTTTTTAGTACGATGTATAAACTCTTTGTAAAAATATATACACTGATTATATATATACACGTGCATGCATGTAGTGTAAGACCCCGAATTTTATGAAATAAAAGTATTCAATTTTTCTTATAATTACTATTCAGTAAATGGTTAAATTGATAAAAGTTTAAAGTTATGGGTGAAATATGAAATTTTTTTCAAAATAAGCAAGTGGTTATAAAATAATCATTGTTGTCGGGGAATATTCGTTTGGTCGTGGAATATTCTTTCTGTCGGAGAATATTCGTACGACGGCGCAGCTATTTGTGGGCCCCATAACGAATAACTGTCGGGTGAAGAAAAATGACAAATTTGAGTTTTTACAAATAACGGCGTAGTTGTTATCATTAATACTGTTGAAATACCCGGTGGTTAAAATACAGTAATACGCGTTATTGCACAGTAGCACACGGTATTGCACAGTATTTTTGAAATTATTGATTCTTACGTAAGAAGGCACTACTCAATAATTGTTACAGTAATTACTGTTCAATATTTTATTTTATTGATTCAATAATTGCTACGTTGAAATTTTATATTGTTGTTGTTCAATAATTGTTGCTGCACAGTATTTCCCATTATCAGATCAATAATTCATATTATTTGAATAATATTATTAGATAACATTATTGGCAATGTCTAGAAAGTTCTGTCTAAGGAGAGGTTTGGTCATCTAATTGCGCGCCAGTAAGGAAAAATCCTTATTGGAAAGCCCCCTCTTTCCTGGGAACGGCCTGGTTGTCATAAATGTGATTCTGTAATATTATTTGTGAATAATTAATTATTGATTCGTATGATAAGAAAATTTTTATTTTATGTGAATATAAACGAGGGACATATTTTTGTGGTTAAAAATGAAGGAGTTAATGTTGAGATTTTTATCCGTATTTTTGTCGGAATGGAGGTATTAAAAATCAGGGTTTTTGAGATATTTTGCGGGGGTTATAATTTTTAATCCGACCGTTGGATCGTGGTAATTTTTGGATATGTTATACATATATAAGTTGAGTATATGCCCACAAATTTTGAACAGTTAAAAATGAACGTATGATTTGTTATGAATTTTACGAGATGACTGGTTCAGAAATTGTTGAATTTTCGGAGTTTATCATTTTGGTAGAAAATTCTAGAATTGGTGGGCCCCACTTGTGGTTGGTGAAGAAATGTGCTGAATTATATTTCAAATGTGGTGGGTGGGAATAGTAGCAGGTAAAGCCATCAGGTTGCAGGTCAAACCTACCAAAATTTTCCTATAAATAGAGGGCTAAGTTAGAATTGAAAATCACACCAAAAATATAAGCTTTCTCTCTTTCTCTCTCTATATTCTGAAGCATATTTTGTGAGTATTTAGATACTTTGAGAGTTGCTATTCAGTGCAAGTTTCCTTCGGCTTTGCATTCCAGTCAGAAATACTGCACTTTTGAGGTAAGGGATAGTAAGGGATATTAAGGGATTTTAAGGGTTGTTATGATTTTCAGTTTTGTAATTTTTCTGATCTTAAAAAATTCTGGAAAAATTTGAAATGATATTTTGATGAGTTTTCTTGATTGTGTCCAAAAATGGTGATTTTTGGATGTATAGATTGAGAGTTATGAATTTTATGAGAAAAGACTATTTTAAAAGTAACAGCTTATAATTCCTTGTGGTTAACTCCAAAATTGATGAAATTTTTATTGGGAGTACATGTATATGATAGAAGTATACTCTGTAAATTTCAGAATTTTTAGACAAAAGTACAATTTTTGATAAATGTCTAAATATTCGGCTATTTTGGCCATATGAAAAATAGTAAATGACTTTTAAAAAATTCTGAGAAAAATATATGTTCACTATGGGACTATATTATGCTAAATCCCAGAAAAGAAATATTTTTGGAACTGATTTGGTATTTTTTATGAAAATGGTCTAGTTATGAGTAAATGAATTAAATATGTTTTGTGAGGAAAGAAAATTGGAAAATAGGATTTTATGGCTTGAGAATCCTGTATGAGGTATATGCAGATTTTTGATGAGGGTTTTGGCTATTGATGATGAAATCTTAAGAGTTGACATTTTATGATGATTAAATGCATTAATTAGTAAAGTGTAAACAATTTAAATAAATTGTTTATAAGCTTAAGAAATGTTATTCTTTCAATATCATTATACCGAAATATTGGTATAGATTTTATTGTGGAATTTCTACCTTTTTGAGTCGAGGTTACTATTCATGAGTTACTATTCACGACAAAATTGGTTTCTTTTTCTAACCAAATTATAGTTGATTTATGAATATTGCTCTTGAAATTAAATCCATGTTTTGACCATATTATTTTTATAATCATATATAACATTTTTATAACCTTGATGTTGAAATTCTCTTTCGCTTGAGTGTAAAGATGGGTAAATTATTGGTATGATCATGACTATGAGTTCTCTTTGGCCAGTAGTGCAAAGTTGAATTGTTGACTGGTATGATCATGACCATTGAATTTATAATTGAATATCTTTAGCTTAAGTACAAAGGTGAAATGATCAACATGGTTATAATTATTGTTTATATAAATTCTTAAATGATTATATATTCTTTGAGGTATTAATATATTTGGCATGTAGTGCAAATATGAATTGTTGAGGAATATCTTTGGCCTGTAGTGCAAAGATGAATTGTAGATGAATATCTTTGGCCCGTAGTGCAAAGATGACCTGTTGTTGAATATCTTTGGCCAGTAAGGCAAAGATGAACGGTTGAGGAATATCTTTGGCCTGTAGTGCAAAGATGAATTGTAGATGAATATCTTTGGCCTGTAGTGCAAAGATGGTCTGTTGATGAATATCCTTGGCCCGTAGTGCAAAGATAAACTGTTGTTGAATATCTTTGGTCGTAGTGCAAAGATGGATTTATTAGTATGATTATGAACAGGAACTGTGATTTGGTATAACCATGATCTTTGATGTTTCAGGTAAAGACATGTGATGAAAATATTCTTCGTCCTGGGTGCGAAGAAAAATTTAGAATCACAATTATGATTATGAGTTATTCATATGATTGTGGAAAGGAACTGTTGATTGATGTTACAGGGATAAAACATTGTTGATGGATTTTTAACATGGAGAAGATAATAGACTTTATAGTCTATTTGACTCTTCTAATGGATTGCTCGTTCCGCTGCAACTATGGTTGAAATTTTTATCATTTACCATATGTTCTAAATCTCTGATTTATTATTGATGAAGGCTACTGATAATTTAATTATCTTTAGTCATGATATACTTTACTGGGCTAGTTGTGCTCACCCTTTTGCTTCACAATTCCTTTCAGGTAATAAGAGTGTAGCTGGGTCGAGCGAGGGTAACAGGGAAATAGAACAGTGGTCTCTAGCTGTGGATGTTCTCCCGAAGCAGTATAGAAAAGTTCATTTAGTAGTTATATTTGGTGAATCCAATAGGGTAAGGTGTACCCAACGTTGGAAGGGTGGTTTGCCACTATCATACAAGATGTCTAACGACATACAACCTCGTATCATCATAAGACAGGGATGTGCTCATCCACTTACTGAGTATATATACGAGCACTACCTATATAATCTTGGTGTTTGTTTAAAGTATAATTCTCAATTAGAGACAGTAGAGATAATGATATGTCAAAAGAAGACTCGCCATTGGGAAGAATATGATAGTAATCTTCTCGTTTTTCTTTGGGGTCTATTGGGTCAACCAAGGATAATTCTGTGGCCATATGATATCTATCATAACCTAGACGCGTGGCCTCCCATGTACGAAGGTTTCCTTGAGCACTTCCCAAAGATTCTAATTTCTAAAACAGTTTTTGACTATACCTTTATGTAAGGTGTTATTGTGAAGTGATGTCCACGGTTGGAACATGAGTCACATTTGGTATATATTTGTATCCAAACTCACAGCATATGTGTTGTTGTATTTTGCATGACAATTGTTGTAATAAAGTTGTAGTTATTTTCTGTACCATGTATTTGACGACTCAGAATGGGTTGGGTGGAATGAACCTATTTTGGGGTCGTTACAGTTGGTATCAGAGCTTAGGGATATGATCTCTGGCGGAGATCGGGGAATATAACTAGAAGGGGAGAGATGAGTAAATCCTTCGCTAGTGTGTCCTACCTAAGCTTATTTGTTAGACAGTCATAATATCGGGATATTATGTGATATATTAGTTTGTTAAATTAACCCTTATTTTAAAACTGTATTCTAGAATGATATTTGAAATACAGGAGATGAGCAATAGAAAAATTATGATGACAGGAAAGATGGAATCTGAAATGGAAGCAAGGTATTCTCAACTCTTCGAAATACCAGGTACGTAAATTTCGGGGACGAAATTTCATAAGGAGGGGAGATTGTAAGACCCCGAATTTTATGAAATAAAAGTATTCAATTTTTCTTATAATTACTATTCAGTAAATGGTTAAATTGATAAAAGTTTAAAGTTATGGGTGAAATATGAAATTTTTTTCAAAATAAGCAAGTGGTTATAAAATAATCATTGTTGTCGGGAAATATTCGTTTGGTCGTGGAATATTCTTTCTGTCGGAGAATATTCGTACGACGGCGCAGCTATTTGTGGGCCCCATAACGAATAACTGTCGGGTGAAGAAAAATGACAAATTTGAGTTTTTACAAATAACGGCGTAGTTGTTATCATTAATACTGTTGAAATACCCGGTGGTTAAAATACAGTAATACGCGTTATTGCACAGTAGCACACGGTATTGCACAGTATTTTTGAAATTATTGATTCTTACGTAAGAAGGCACTACTCAATAATTGTTACAGTAATTACTGTTCAATATTTTATTTTATTGATTCAATAATTGCTACGTTGAAATTTTATATTGTTGTTGTTCAATAATTGTTGCTGCACAGTATTTCCCATTATCAGATCAATAATTCATATTATTTGAATAATATTATTAGATAACATTATTGGCAATGACTAGAAAGTTCTGTCTAAGGAGAGGTTTGGTCATCTAATTGCGCGCCAGTAAGAAAAAATCCTTATTGGAAAGCCCCCTCTTTCCTGGGAACGGCCTGGTTGTCATAAATGTGATTCTGTAATATTATTTGTGAATAATTAATTATTGATTCGTATGATAAGGAAATTTTTATTTTATGTGAATATAAACGAGGGACATATTTTTGTGGTTAAAAATGAAGGAGTTAATGTTGAGATTTTTATCCGTATTTTTGTCGGAATGGAGGTATTAAAAATCAGGGTTTTTGAGATATTTTGCGGGGGTTATAATTTTTAATCCGACCGTTGGATCGTGGTAATTTTTGGATATGTTATACATATATAAGTTGAGTATATGCCCACAAATTTTGAACAAGTTAAAAATGAACGTATGATTTGTTATGAATTTTACGAGATGACTGGTTCAGAAATTGTTGAATTTTCGGAGTTTATCATTTTGGTAGAAAATTCTAGAATTGGTGGGCCCCACTTGTGGTTGGTGAAGAAATGTGCTGAATTATATTTCAAATGTGGTGGGTGGGAATAGTAGCAGGTAAAGCCATCAGGTTGCAGGTCAAACCTACCAAAATTTTCCTATAAATAGAGGGCTAAGTTAGAATTGAAAATCACACCAAAAACATAAGCTTTCTCTCTTTCTCTCTCTATATTCTGAAGCATATTTTGTGAGTATTTAGATACTTTGAGAGTTGCTATTCAGTGCAAGTTTCCTTCGGCTTTGCATTCCAGTCAGAAATACTGCACTTTTGAGGTAAGGGATAGTAAGGGATATTAAGGGATTTTAAGGGTTGTTATGATTTTCAGTTTCGTAATTTTTCTGATCTTAAAAAATTCTAGAAACATTTGAAATGATATTTTGATGAGTTTTCTTGATTGTGTCCAAAAATGGTGATTTTTGGATGTATAGATTGAGAGTTATGAATTTTATGAGAAACGACTATTTTAAAAGTAACAGCTTATAATTCCTTGTGGTTAACTCCAAAATTGATGAAATTTTTATTGGGAGTACATGTATATGATAGAAGTATACTCTGTAAATTTCAGAATTTTTAGACAAAAGTACAATTTTTGATAAATGTCTAAATATTCGGCTATTTTGGCCATATGAAAAATAGTAAATGACTTTTAAAAAATTCTGAGAAAAATATATGTTCACTATGGGACTATATTATGCTAAATCCCAGAAAAGAAATATTTTTGGAACTGATTTGGTATTTTTTATGAAAATGGTCTAGTTATGAGTAAATGAATTAAATATGTTTTGTGAGGAAAGAAAATTGGAAAATAAGATTTTATGGCTTGAGAATCCTATATGAGGTATATGCAGATTTTTGATGAGGGTTTTGGCTATTGATGATGAAATCTTAAGAGTTGACATTTTATGATGATTAAATGCATTAATTAGTAAAGTGTAAACAATTTAAATAAATTGTTTATAAGCTTAAGAAATGTTATTCTTTCAATATCATTATACCGAAATATTGGTATAGATTTTATTGTGGAATTTCTACCTTTTTGAGTCGAGGTTACTATTCATGAGTTACTATTCACGACAAAATTGGTTTCTTTTTCTAACCAAATTATAGTTGATTTATGAATATTGCTCTTGAAATTAAATCCATGTTTTGACCATATTATTTTTATAATCATATATAACATTTTTATAACCTTGATGTTGAAATTCTCTTTCGCTTGAGTGTAAAGATGGGTAAATTATTGGTATGATCATGACTATGAGTTCTCTTTGGCCAGTAGTGCAAAGTTGAATTGTTGACTGGTATGATCATGACCATTGAATTTATAATTGAATATCTTTAGCTTAAGTGCAAGGGTGAAATGATCAACATGGTTATAATTATTGTTTATATAAATTCTTAAATGATTATATATTCTTTGAGGTATTAATATATTTGGCATGTAGTGCAAATATGAATTGTTGAGGAATATCTTTGGCCTGTAGTGCAAAGATGAATTGTAGATGAATATCTTTGGCCCGTAGTGCAAAGATGACCTGTTGTTGAATATCTTTGGCCAGTAAGGCAAAGATGAACGGTTGAGGAATATCTTTGGCCTGTAGTGCAAAGATGAATTGTAGATGAATATCTTTGGCCTGTAGTGCAAAGATGGTCTGTTGATGAATATCCTTGGCCCGTAGTGCAAAGATAAACTGTTGTTGAATATCTTTGGTCGTAGTGCAAAGATGGATTTATTAGTATGATTATGAACAGGAACTGTGATTTGGTATAACCATGATCTTTGATGTTTCAGGTAAAGACATGTGATGAAAATATTCTTCGTCCTGGGTGCGAAGAAAAATTTAGAATCACAATTATGATTATGAGTTATTCATATGATTGTGGAAAGGAACTGTTGATTGATGTTACAGGGATAAAACATTGTTGATGGATTTTTAACATGGAGAAGATAATAGACTTTATAGTCTATTTGACTCTTCTAATGGATTGCTCGTTCCGCTGCAACTATGGTTGAAATTTTTATCATTTACCATATGTTCTAAATCTCTGATTTATTATTGATGAAGGCTACTGATAATTTAATTATCTTTAGTCATGATATTCTTTACTGGGCTAGTTGTGCTCACCCTTTTGCTTCACAATTCCTTTCAGGTAATAAGAGTGTAGCTGGGTCGAGCGAGGGTAACGGGGAAATAGAACAGTGGTCTCTAGCTGTGGATGTTCTCCCGAAGCAGTATAGAAAAGTTCATTTAGTAGTTATATTTGGTGAATCCAATAGGGTAAGGTGTACCCAACGTTGGAAGGGTGGTTTGCCACTATCATACAAGATGTCTAACGACATACAACCTCGTATCATCATAAGACAGGGATGTGCTCATCCACTTGCTGAGTATATATACGAGCACTACCTATATAATCTTGGTGTTTGTTTAAAGTATAATTCTCAATTAGAGACAGTAGAGATAATGATATGTCAAAAGAAGACTCACCATTGGGAAGAATATGATAGTAATCTTCTCGTTTTTCTTTGGGGTCTATTGGGTCAACCAAGGATAATTCTGTGGCCATATGATATCTATCATAACCTAGACGCGTGGCCTCCCATATACGAAGGTTTCCTTGAGCACTTCCCAAAGATTCTAATTTCTAAAACAGTTTTTGACTATACCTTTATGTAAGGTGTTATTGTGAGGTGATGTCCACGGTTGGAACATGAGTCACATTTGGTATATATTTGTATCCAAACTCACAGCATATGTGTTGTTGTATTTTGCATGACAATTGTTGTAATAAAGTTGTAGTTATTTTCTGTACCATGTATTTGACGACTCAGAATGGGTTGGGTGGAATGAACCTATTTTGGGGTCGTTACATGTAGTACATAATTTAAAAATCATTTGTGGTAACTAATAGACCTATTAAATGTTATCTGTTTTGTTAAAGTTTATTTATGCATATATGAGTATTTTCATACAATATATAAATTTGAAAAATACAAATTTGTTAGTTCTATAGCTTATGCATATGTTTGATTTGATAATGAAATCATAACTTAATGTATATTTGTAAACCAATAACTTTTGTAAAATCTTTAAAAAGACAATTTATATAAAAGGATTTAGTGTAGGGATAAATTTTATTAGGTTGATACATCCTTAATGTAAATGTATTGTTCAAAAAATCTGAAGACTGGTCGTAGAGTTGAAGACTATGAAATATTTTGAGATCGTAGAACATTCAAATCGTAGAGCGTGGAGAATAATCGTAGAGTTAAACTGTAAGACCCCAACTTTTATGAATAAAGATTAATTTCTCTCGAAATATATTTTTGAATATTATAGTGTGGATATAATATAATGTTATAGTTGTGGGTAATATTTATAAATTTTGCAAAGTACTTATATAATATTCGATTGGTCAGGAAATATTCGGACGACGGCACAATTATTGGTGGACCCCACAACGGAAGTATTGTCGTAGTAAGAAAACGACAGAATTATCTTTTTATAAAAATAACGGCGGAAGTGTTACCGTTAAAACTGTTGAATTACCCGGTAGTATAAGTACAGTAATACGCGTGGTTGCATAGTAGCACACGGTATTGGTTAGTGATGCTTACGTGAGAAGTCACTCAGTAATATTCAATTATTGCTACAGTAATTGTTGTATCATATCTCTCATATTATTGATTCGATTATTGTCACAGTATCATCTGCATAATATGTTATATTATTAAATCAATAATTGAGACGACAAAGTTATTCAAATTATTAAGTTGCAATATTTACAATGTCTAGAAGTTCTGTCAAGGAGAGGTTTGGTCACCTAATTGCCCGCCAATAAGGAGAAATCCTTATTGCAAAGCCCCCTCTTTCCTGAGAACGACCTGGTTGTTAAATATTGTGAGTTATAATATTAATGATGAATAAGTTCGTGTTGATTAAAGATGAATTTGATAGTTCCATTGTGTTGAAATTATTTGTGTTAGTGGAAATGGACATTTATTTCGATAATAATTGATGTCTGGAGGTTATAGTGTTTAATCGGGTATTCGGAACACTTTTCATGTCGGAGTACTATTCACAAGTTACTATTCATGAGTTACTATTTACGAGTTACTATTCACGGGATACTATTCACCCGAAAGATATATTTCTTTTCGGTCCAAATCATTTTTGGGTACAATATTTTTCTATGAGGATATGTGCTAATTTTCAGACCGTTGGTTGAAATTATAATAGTAAATCAATATGGATCGTTGATTTAAAGTTTAAATAGTAACTTGTCCCTTCAGTTTTTCAAGAGTTATTTGTCCCTTCAGTTTTCCAAGAGTTATTTGTCCCTTCAGTTTTTGAAGAGTTATTTGCCCCTTCGGTGTTTCAAGAGTTAATTTCCCCTTCGCAAATAGTAGTTGTCTCTTCAATATTACCAAGAGTCATTTTAACCCTTCGTTAAGACCAAGAGCCACTTTCAGTTCTTCTATAAATAGAAGCTCATTCCTTCATTATTTCTTACGAATTCACTAAAACTCTAGAGAGAGAAACTATAGAGAGAAAGAAGAAAAGTATTCTGCTACTTCACTTTTCCAATATCCAGTTTCTTCTAAGGTAAGGGATATTATTTGTTGTACTCGTAAGGGATATTATTTGTTATACTCGTAAGGGGTATTATTTCTTTCGTATTCATGAAGAGAACTTCTATTATTCCATTCCTCATTATTATGTTGGAATAACCTGTTTACGCGAAGTACCGTATACATGATAAAATTCTTCTGTTATTCCATTCCTCATTATTATGTTGGAATAACTTGTTTAAGCGAAGTACCGCATACATGGTGAAATTCTTCTATTATTCCGTTCTTTATTATTCTGTTGAAATATCCTGTCAGTGCGGATTACGCATGACCTGGTTCCATTCTTTATTATTCTGTTGGAATATCCTGTCTGTGCGGATTACGCATGACCTGGTTCCATTCTTTATTATTCTGTTGGAATAACATGTCTGTGCGGTCTATCGCATGCATGGTGAATTCTTCTGTTATTCCATTATTTATTATTCTGTTAGAATAACTTGTCTATGTGAATTACCACATGCATGGTGAATGATCATTTGTATTCATTCCTTATTAAATTGTGAAAATGATCTGTATACGTGGATTACCGCATGGCGGGTGAAAATCTATTTGCAGTTTTATACATTCTATTATACTCAGTTGGTTAAAGTTTTGGCTTCTATATTCCTTGAAATTAGTGAAATATCCTGGATATTTACGCTTCATCCAGTATCTTTTCGTAGAAATATTCTTTTGAGCATTCTTGAATTTTACTCCATAAAGCAGTATCATGTTGACAATTTGGATGTTATTGAGTTCAGGATAAATTAACTTATTAATCTTTAAAATTTATTCTTGAACTTGTTTTATTGAGTTATTATGTCATTGTCATCATCCTCACGCTTATATTGTAATGAAAGTCATCTTTGGCTTACGTGCATATATGAACTTGGTATGATTATGACCAGGGATTATTCGGTATAATCATGACCGTAATGTGACGAATGATGTGGTAAAAGTCCTCATTGGCCTGTAGTTCATTGGTGGACAGTTGTTGATATGATTATGACCAGGGATTATTCGGTATAGTTAAGACTATTGATGATTACATGAATATCCTTGGTCGTGGAGCAGGGATGATTCGATTTTATTTATTAAGTTGAGTCTCAGCGATAGAGTTAATGAAAAACTTTTTAAATCATAGAAGATAGTAGATTTTATACTTTACTTGACTCTTCTAATGGATTGCTTATTCCGCTGCAGTTGTTAATCTAAAACTTGATGTCTATTATATTTTATCAGTTTAACATTATTGAAGACTATTGATAATTTATTCTACATTATCTTAGTCATAATATTTCTTACTGGGCTAGTTGAGCTCACCCTTTCTTTCACTGTTCTCTTCAAGAAATGAGAATATAACTGGGACGAGTCGGGAAAAGGAGTAACGGTCCAGATGATAGCATTAGTAGTCCTCACTATTCTGTTAAATACTGTGACAATAAATGTAATGAGGACTCCTTTGAGTGTGGATATTGTCTAGATGACAATATTCCTATTAAAACTCTCAGTTTATATATTGTCGTATATTACACGACGGTTGTATAATTAAGTTTGTATTTATATTTTGTACCATGTATTAGGAGACTCAAGATGGGTGATGTATACTTATTTTGGGGGCGTCACATAAACCTTTAGGACAAGCCACTATGTAAGACCCCAAATTTTATGAATAAAGATTTAATTTTCTCTGAATATCATTTTGAGTAATAAGGTGTGGATTTGATATAATGTTTTAGTTGTGGGTAATATTTACAAATTTTACAAAGTAAGCAAGTTGTCATAAAATATTCGTTTTGTCGGGAAATATTCGTTTTATCATAGAATATTCGTACGACAGCACAATCATTGGTGGACCCACAACAAAATTACTGTCGAATTTATAAAGCGACAGAAATAATATTTTTATAAAAATAACGACAAGACTCTTATCGTAACTGTTGAAATACCCGATGATAAAAGTATAGTAATATGCATAGTTGCATAGTAGCACACGGTATTGTACAGTATCTTTGATTATTGATGCTTATGTGAGAAGTCACTCAGTTTTACTCAATTATTGCAACAATAGTTGTTGCATAGTATCTCACATTATTGATTCAATTATTATCACGGTATCATCTACATAATATTTTATATTATTAAATCAATAATTGAGACAACAAAGTTATTCATATTATTATTTGCATTATTGACAATGTCTAGAAAGTTCTGTCGAGGAAAGGGGTTTGGTCACCTAGCACACCAATAAGGAGAAGTCCTTATCGGAAAGCCCTCTCTTTCCTAGGAATGATCTGGTTGTTAATATTGTGAGTTATAATATTAATGATGAATAAAGATCGTGTTAATAAAAGATAAGAATAATAATTGATGAGTGGAAGATGTTTGTTCAATTATCCTTTTAGATTGTGTTTATTCATTTAGCTTTTTTAGGATACATAATTCTTCCGTGGCCCCAATTACCTTCAAAGGAGGTAATTCTGTGATTGACTGGTTTTGTTATTATTGAAAAAACTCTCAGTACTATTCGCTAATTTGTTAATAAGGGCGTTCTCCTATTGGTCTATCTCTCCCAATTTCTAATTACCTTCACAAGAGGGTATTCTCTTATTGGTTGATCAAATGGTGTGTTGATAAATTGCGCCCGAAATTTTTTTCGTGTGCAGCCCATGATTATTTTCTTAAATAGTATCCTTCTATTCTCCTATAAATAGGATGCTTAGTTTAGAAATGAAAATCACACCAGAATCAGAGAATTCTTCTTCTATAATATTGAGCGTATTTCTTTTGAGTTGAGGAAGCTTTGGGTGTAGAAAATAGTACAAAATTTCTTCAAGAATATCTCCACTATACCAGTCAAAATTACTCTCCTACTAAGGTAAGAGATATTATTTTATTTAGTATTCATAAGAAATAATATTTTCTTCCATACTCTATACTATGTAAGTAATATTATTTCGTTTCATATTTCTAATTCTACACTTATTTTGATAAGTATTGCTTCTATACTCCTTGAAATTAGTAGAATATCCTTGAAATTTGTGATTCATCTAGTATCGTTCCACTGGAATACTTTTCTGGACATTCTTGTTAAATTTTAATTTTTTTCATGACGGAGTACTATTCATGAATACTGTTCATACATACGGCACTATTCATACATACGGTACTATTCATACATACGACACTATTCACGGAGTACAATTCACGTGATACTATTCACGAAGTACTATTTATGGGGTATTATTCATTCGAGTATTATTCACCCGGGGTACTATTCACGACAAAAATTGATTTCTTTTCTATCCAAATTATTTTTGATACATAAATATTATTCTTGAATTTTACTCCACAAAGCAGTTATCATGTTGACAATTTAGACATTCTTAAACTCTGGATAAATTGAATTATAAATATTTAAAATTTATCCTTGCTTTCACTTAATTAAATTACTATATCATTGTCATCATCCTCATACTTATATTGTGATGAAAGTCATCTTTGGTCCGTAGTGCATAGATGAACTGTTGATTGGTATGATTATGACCAGGAATTATGTATCGGTATAATCATGACCTGTAATATTACAAATGATGTGGTAAAAGTCCTCATTGGCCCGTAGTGCATTGATGGATAGTTGTTGGCATGATCATGACCATTGGTAATACTAACGAATATCCTTGGCCCATAGTGCATGGATGATTCGTGGATGTGATACTAACGAATATCTTTGGCCCGTAGTGCATGGATAATTCAGTGATGTGGATTATTTATTGAGATATGTTGCAGAGATAAAATATTGATGATGAACTCTTAAATCATAGAAGATAGTAGATATCATACTCTACTTGACTCTTCTAATGGATTGTTTGTTCCACTACGTTAAACTTGTTGTTTATTGTAGTCTATCAGTTTTACACTGTTGAAGGCTAACGATAATTTATTCTGCATTATCTTAGTCATAATATTCTTTACTGGGCTAATTGAGCTCAGCCTTTGCTTTCATTGTTCTCTTTAGGAAATGAGAACATAGCTGGGACTAGTCGGAGAATGGAGTGACGGTCCGAGATGGTGGCTGTAGTAGTTCTCACTATTTTATAAAATAGTGTGATAATAATTATAATGAGGACTCTATTTAAGTTTGGATATTGTCTACAAGACAATATTCGTGTTAAAACTCTCAACTTATGTTTTGTCGTATTTTGCACGATAGTTGTATAATTAAGTTTGTATTTAAATTTTGTACCATGTATTTGGTGACTCAGAATGGGTTGTGTATACCTATTTTGGGGGCGTCATACACTCTATAATCAGATATATAACTTTGCGATTAAGCAAAATCGTAGAGTTCTTTTCTGACATTTTATGACAATGCCGTACACCTAGGACTGAAAATCCCAAGGATGATCCTCCTAAAGGTTGTCGACAAGGATAAGATGTGACACCCCCAAATCTGAGTACTTCATTCCCACAAGATTTGGTGTTCACTGTCTAAACATTCATTTCTAACTACCCAAATATAATAAAATTTAACAATAAGCCTTCCCATTAAAGGATTACATCAATAAGTTCAATAAAATCTCCCAGGTTATCTAACCTTTAAATACAAACATAAAGTGCGGAAAATTAAATAATTATATCTCAACAATTAAAACAAAATATGACAATATAGAAATCAAAAGAATTACAAGTTTTCAACACTTGTTCATCTTTTCTTTTCCTTTACTGGTGGTAGGTTCATCGACTTTCTCAACTTTAGCTGCAATGGTTATATAAGCAAGAGTGAGCAAACAAATGCTCATTTGAAGTGACAATGAATAAAAATATTATAACAACTGCCAAATGAATAGGCTCAATAGAACTGAATAATATTCCCTATCAATGATAATCAGGAATATAATTTGAAATATATGTATCTAAGGGTCACAAGACCACGAACTATGTCCAAAGTTATAAGTATTCTTTCAATTTAAACCTAATCAATCATAAGACTGTAGGGACTTCTCGTACTTAGGGGGATCAGCCCTTCGTACAATGTATTGTGCACAAACATCTAAACGCTTCGCGTAATAATCCCCTATAATAGGGTTGTTCTTCTCAGTTTTAGAATACAAGTCCGCACCAAAGTAAGTTTGGTTTGGATAACTTCAAGGGCATTTTAGAGTTCAACGAATATCAACTAAGAATGAAAAGTGTGATAACAATATGCTACGGAATAATCACGAGTCATAAGAGAAATCAACATTATACATCGCAACCATGTTTTAGAAATGAACTAGCAAGTGTAGGCATTGAATATTATAACAACCTTGCTTGAACAACAATAAGCTAAGGCTATAATCTTACTCAATAAAAGAAGTGAGTTAATTAACGTGCATGATTAATAACAAGTTGAGGAATAAAACTTGCTTAACATAAGAATAACAGAATTTAAGAATTTGCGTAATAAGAAGCGAAATAAAGGTGGGAATATGTGCAAGGTAAAGTGTATGTATATATGTGATAAATAAATATTTATTTATTACATGAATATTTACAAATAAAATTTTTAAGAACTATTGATCATTATAAATTATATTTTTATTATAAAGTAATTTTGTAGTAAAAATATTTTTATTAATTATTTTCTATGAAAAATATGAATATTGTATTATTTAAATAATATATGAAATGATTATTAGAATTATTATAATAAATATTTTATTATATGAATTTATTCATAATAGTTATGTTAATTATTCTAACTTAATTAATAAGTCAGATATGGATTCAAAACCCTAATTCCAGATTTTGAATAAGGTGTGAGGATAATAATATAATATTAATTATATTTCAGTGCTATAAATATGTACCGTATGTATAGATTGATAATGGTTGGTCAATTATGTTATATCATGACAAAACACTAGCATTAATTTGTTTAACCCTATTTTGAAACTCAAATAGGAGTTCAAGACTGTGTAGTAATTGGGTTATATAATTTATGTCGCGTATTATAGAATTTAATATTAATTAGAGAAACCCTAATTAATATTTAGAAACCCTAATTGTTAGAAATCCTAATTTCTAAATTAGGAACCCTAATTATCAAATTAGAAACCCTAATCGCTAAATTAGAAAGCTAAATGCTAATTAGTAAAGCTTAAACCTAAATTACATGTTCTATGTAATTAGGAAATTAAACATAATTAAGAAACCTTAATTTGTATTTTTAGAAACTAAAATTTTTATTTTAAAGCCAAATTAGAAATCCTAGAAACTAATAATATTTTTTTAACCTTAGGGTTAAATCCTAAGGGTTTGCCAAGTTACATGTTTGCCATTAAAATCATAAGGCAAATGACTAAAATGTCCCTCTTACATAATTGAAGCTAACTTGTAAATCTAGCTACGATAATGAGTTGGTGACCAAACCAGATTACACATGTGCTACAAATCTCAACATATCAGCCTTTATAACACAGCCATATACATTACAACATCATATATATAGACTATGAGAGAGAAAAGTCACATATTTTGCCTCATTTATTCACCAACACTCATCCAAGACCCTCTCTCTCTAAAATCCATGAAATTTATAAGTATATCAGTCCCAAAAAAACAAGCCCCACTACCTCCACTAATAAATCAGAAGCCAAGAATCAAAATTGATCAAAGAAAGGTATAAAACCCTAAACCAAATCTTATCATTAAAGTCATGTTAGATGATATGATTAAGTGTTTAAATATGTTGTATAAAGTGTAAATAGGTGATCTGGGTTGCTAGATAGTGAATTCATAACATCTTGATACACGAAATAGATGTTTTCAAAAATCTGGAAAATTTTAAAAAGTGGTCTGACAAGCGAATGTCAGGTCTTCTAGATCTCAGTCTGTTTATGTTTTTGGTTGTTTAAATGTTTGAACATGTAGTATGCTATGAGATCTGTGTTCTGGAACTTGATTCAGGGTCATATCGTGTACAGGTTGAAAGTTATGGGTGGTCAAACCTCGTTGACCGACCATGACTTTCGATTTTCTGAGTAACCCAGATCTTGCCCAGAATCGTCTAACAAGATGTTTAGGGCTCCAAATCTTTCTTGTATTTGTTTCTTTGTTATTGTTGTTGCATCTAAGTTGTTATATGTTGTTTGGACTACATTCTTATGTCTTAATATCACTAAAACATCAATTATGTTGGATTCAGTGGTCGGTCAAAGTAGCAGGGTTGAGCACGAAAACGATTTTCTAGGTAACCTAGAAAACTTATGATCACGGTTTCTGACAAGCTTTGACCAGCATAGATCTGATGATTGTGTTGTTGTTAGACTAGTTTTATGTAATAGATCTATACCTTGTCATGTTGGCTACATACTGAAACTCTTTAATCACAAAATCATCACACGAACAACAAGTAGTGGAAGCCCAAAGTAGGCCTCACGAACTGTTCTTCATTTCTGGGTAACCCAGAAAATGAAGAACATCTCTGACAGCTTGTTCAAGGCCCCAGATCTCACTCGTGTTATGCTATTTGGCCATGTTTGTTGTTGGATCATGTAGTATTGCACTAGTACTACAAGATCTGAAGATTATCTTGCCTAGGAACATCATAGGTTAAGAATTAATGTTGATCAAAGTAACTAACTCGAAACTATCATATGAATGTTCTTGGTGCTCAAGAACACTATAGGCGACACTTTCTGTCGCTATACTAAAGGCTATAGCGACAGACTTTTTTATTTTAATTAATTTAATTTCTAAAAATCATTTAAAAATAGAAAATAATTTCTAAAAACTACAAAAATAATTTTAAAAATTATTTTAAGTTATAAAAATTAACTTTTAATAATTTGGCATATTTTTCATAAATATTAATATTTATTTGAATATTATTGATATTTTATTTATTTAATAAATGTATTAAATAAATTTGTTAAAAATGATTAAATTATATTAAAAATCATTTTAAAAGATATTAAAGTATTTAAAAATATTTTAAGTTATAAAACATAATTTTTAATATTTAAAGGCAAATTTTATTAATAATTTAATATTAATGATATTAAACTTTTTTAATAATTATATTAAATAAGATTGATTAAAAATGATTTCAATATTATAAAAATCATTTTAAATGAGAATAGATAGTTAAAAAATATTTTAAGTTATAAAGTATAACTTTTAATATTTAAAGGTAAATTTTATTAATAATTTAATATTAATAATATTAAATTTATTTAATAATTATATTAAATAAATAGTTAAAAAATGGTTTTATTGATTTAAAAATCATTTTAAAAGGATATAAATGATTTAAAAATATTTTAAGTAATAATAAGTAACTTTTAATATTTTGATAAATAATATATTAATATTTAAATATTAATAGTAATTATTTAAAAATGATTTTAAATGTTTTAAAAATTATTTAAGGGTAATATTAATGTTTTAAAAATATTTTGAGTTATTATAAATAATTTTAATATTTTGGCAATGGTTTCATTAATAACTAAATATTAATGATAATAGAATTATTTAATATTTAAATCATTTAAAAATGATTCTAGTGTTTGAAAAATCATGATAAATTATAATAATTACTTAAAAATTATTATAAGTCCATGAAAAATAATATGACTAATATTTAAAATATCTAAAGGAATATTGAACTACAGAATAGAGTTTTAGACTCGATAAATACCCGATAAAGCCGTCGATACACCGAAATATTTCAGAAATTGATCTGGACTTATATAATTTATCTGTATAAGTGTTTTTTTATGTCCTAATGACTGCTGAACATATGTGACAATGTGATTAGGTTATGTGTTGACTGTAAATAGCCATACTATGTGTTACGATATGTTATTCTAATCGATAGAATGATCTTATTAATAATAGGTTGCTATATAAAAGATAAAACTAAGTTGTGTAAGTAGCCGATCAGGAAAGTATCTAACCCTTGTATTTACTTTATTCAATGGACATGTGTAAGCCAGTTTCAAAAATATATTGTTATTATTATTGTTATTGTTATTATTCATGTATCTATACCTTTGTAGATATGTCAGTTCTTAAATTCTATCCGATCATTATTTATCATTACGGTATTATTATATAATTCAGATATATATTCTATTCGTTAATTTCTAAATATTGTTATACAGGTGTCCTCACTTGGATAATTGTTATACTTATTGATACATACCTATTAAATTTCGGTAGGTATACATTGATTAAAAGATGTCTAAGCTATTTGACTCGGCTAGACATAGATTTAAAAATATTTTTGAACAAGATAGAACTTTATTGTATCCAATCAAATTATTTTGGTTCGGATTCCTGACTAAGTATGAACATCCCGAACATGGAAAAACTTTTATGCGCCTAAGGCAAATATGATGAACGAAAATATCGTTCTTGTATGTAGTATTGATCAATATAGGGCATAACGGGCTGATCACCCCCCGTGCCTGTAAGTTATGACGGTTTGCAGATGAAGTTCTGATAAACCTTATCGAAAAATGAAAATAAAGTTCATAATTTGTCGACTGCTCTCCATTTATAGTCAGTACGTAGTTTCAAAATTTTGAAATAGAATTATTATGTTGTTTAGAATTGTATCAGCTTACTTCACAACTGTTGATTCATTGTAGAAGTGTCGTTCAAAGAAAATATTTACTTCTTTCAGCTAATATTTATTGTTGATATTACTTGTTGGGCAATCAAATGCTCATTCTTGCTTTAAATTTAAATATTTTCAGCTAAGCATGTTCAACCTGAAGGGTCTGCCAAGAACAAAGGGAAAGGAAAGCTGACCGAATAAGTTTTATAATATTCTATGTAATAGTTAAACTCTATTAAGACAATGATATTATTAATTATCATGTAATGAATGTTTTAAAGGTCGCGTACCTGGGATTAGACTCTGATATATGTAAATTAAGTTTGGTATTTATATTATTGTTATTATTCCGCTCAAAGAAAAGGTATCGTGAAGCACCGAGTTTGGGTTTCAAGTACCTAAATTTGGGGGCGTCACATAATCAATTTAGAACAAATATATATAAGAAAGGTTAAGAACTTGCTCAATGTATCAATAAGGTTTAAGCACTTGCACAATTGTAAAAGTAGAGTTAGAGAACTTGCCTCATGCGTAGGTTAAATAATCACTACTCACGTTCACCACAAGTCCTACACATACCTTATTTATTGACAATACTCATTAGTTACACTAATATTAGCTTCATGAGTTTATTTCCCACTTTTATTATAGCTCACTAACTAAGTTTAAGTTTAAACATCACATCTTTTCATGAGCATCACATTTTAGCTCTATTACAACTAATTAAATTATCATGTCATTGCACCATATACACATTAGCAACTTGATACAACATCCTATTACATATCCAACATGTTATCATTCTCTTTAGATTAGGTTATACTAACACACAAAGGACTGCACTTGCATTCGTGCATCCCGACGCCCTCCGATTGCCTCCAAGTGCACAACAGTCCAAAAAGATTTCCATTTTGACCCCTAATAACGACATCAAATTGAAAAACTTAAAGAATAAAAGTTATAAGTCTACTTGTCCTCGTTCTGGATCATTTTAAATCGCATCAATCGAAGTCCGTATGAAAAAGTTATGTCCATTTTAGTAAAATATGTTCGATCAGATTTTCTCAATATTTGTAAGTCAGACTACCCCCCCCCCCACCGAGGCGGGGGTGTTGCACTATAATAGCCCGCCGAGGCGGGGGTGCCTTCTACAGTTCGCGAATGAACACTGTAGAAAGCCAAGTTAGGCCTAAAAACTCCTTTCTAACAACTATACCAACTTACCCAAGTTGTAATATGTTTACAAAAACATAATCTAATGTTTCTAACACGTTTTTAACCACATAAACAGCATAAATATCAAAATTACAACCTTTAATTTCACTATTTCTATTATTTCTTCTTCTTTTGACATTCATAGCGAAATTCCTCACTGTGAATTCGTTTTACAACCAAAACAGTTAGTTTCAATTACTTTGTTTTCATTTCTTCATGTACTTTCACAATCAATAGGCAATTTATACATTATACTATGAATTAAACATCAATTTTGACTTCAAAATAAGTCATATTCATATATATTTCACTGCTAAATAACTTTTTCCATATACATCATATTTACATGAAGTAAACTACTATAAATCATATACTAACATATAAAACAGTTTATAAATAATTATTATATATACAAATTATATAATCACAATTAACTACTCATATAACTTTTACAAAGAACTTTTCATACAATAGAAAATTCGAACTTTAGAAGAAAACTAGAAATAAGAAAAGTAGGGTTATACATTTGCTAAAAGATGATTACAACTACTACTTCTTCTAAATTCTCAACTCACAGATAATTTTCTCTTCTTCCTTCTCTCTTTTCTTTCTTCTCTCTTTTCTGTTCTTTCTCTTCTTCTTTGTTCTTTCTCTCTTTTCTAACTTACGTAACTTAGAAAATATAGCGTATAATATAATACGTATTAATATATAATATAAATATATATGTAACTGATGTCAGTTATATATTTTTGAAAATTAAAAGCCAAAAGGCTTGTTTGGCTAAACCACTTTAAAAATTAATAACTTAAAATACTTATATCTTGTTTGGTAAAACCTATTTAAATTAAAGACTTAACATTCATTAAGCCTTGTTTGGTAAAACTGAATTAAACTCCTTTAATTTATTTTAATAACTCCTTTATAATATAGTTTATGGTCACACTTTATTTAATTAAATTCTCATATTCAAATTTAATTAAACTAAAGCCAATAACAACTTATTAAATCCATTTGTCACATAATCATATTACTACAAAATTATAATTTTTATTATAATTTTATTTAATAAATTAATACATCACTTTAATTACCAAATTAAATTAAAAATATTATAATAATTCATTTAATCCCTATCAACTCTCTAATTTAATTATTAAATTAAATTAGAATATTATCTCATAATAATTAATTCTCTTAACTCATAATTCATTTATTTAACAAATAAATAATCAAATCAAATCAAATTAAACAAATATTTATTCAACAATAAACACATCAATTAAAATATTTATATAATTCAATAGATATTTGGAATTACAATTTAAAATTCTGGATTGTTACATAAGACATTCCTGAAGTTGAGTCTAACAACTATATCTGTTAAGGACAAAAACATACGGCTACATCTGCACCTGACAGAGTACGACGAAAGCGACCTAAAGTGGTCATAGCCGACAACATTTCAAAGTCAAACTATTGAAAATCGGCAGGTGCCCAAGTCAGAATGGAATAACAATCAAATCTCAACGGGAAGATTCCAAGATGAATCTATAAAAAGGCTAGCAGTATCAAACAATCCATGAATACATAAAGATAAATCGATCAAGTTGAAGTGTTGATTATCTGGGCTTATAATCTACTCAAACTACGATTTATAAATCTCATCGGCTGCTAAGTCATGTGATCAAGAAGCTTAACGTTACTTAACAGTGTTTCAAATCATTCAATTTCTTTATAATTGTGATCTTAGTGATCAGTGTAATCCAAGTTTGTGTCTTGAGGGATTCATAGTGAATCAATTGTAAAACAGTTCTTTGTGAACTGTAATTTGAATGATTACTCTTCCTTAGTGGAATATCCCTACTCGCGAAGTAAAATAGAGGACTAACAGACAATTGTACTCCGAATCTTTTAAAAAAAATTGTGTTGTTTATTTTACTGCACTTACTTTCCTACACTCTATGTTTTATCTCTATGATTTGTTTACACTTTCTTACACTAAATTTAGAACTGTAATTTCTTATTAATCTTTGAAGGAATTTTTTATAACATCATTCCGCTGTGCATAATCAATAAAGTAATTTGTTTAATTTAACATTGGTAATAATTTTTTATGTTAAAAATTTTAAAGGATCTATTCAACTCACCTTCTAAATTTCTTAGTGCCTTTGAGAATAACAAAATTTTATAAATAAAAAAAATCGTGCCTTACATGAATTATGAAGATAGTATTTTATAAATACACGTCTATTAACATTTTTACAATTATTTTGTTAATATAATTTTTTTTGATAAGTTTCCATGGATGACATTGGTCGGATATACTCAAGTGACTAGTGTTATTGTATAATGCAACTCCCGCCATTCATGACTAATACACTTGATACATTACGTAAAGTATAAACTATTAATTTATTTAATTTTTGAAAAGACAAAAAATATAAACTATAAACCATATGATTCACGATTTGATTAATAAAATGTTGCACCAACAAAACAACTTGGGCATTACTGTCGGCCTTGACTCGTATGCCATCCACCGATTAAGACAATTCATATTGAGTGATGTATATAGGGTATGAAAATGGTGCGATTTGAAATTTAAATCACACTCGAAATCGTTTAGGTGCAGTTTGATAAATCCAAAACCGCACATGAAACCACTTGTGATTAGTACGGTGCGGTGCGGTTTCATTCGGTAAGGTTTCGATTCCAAAACCAATTGAAATAACAAAATTTTATACAATCTATAGAAAGGCCAAAAGAATCAAGATTCATATAAGTTATTCCTTCTGAGAAAAGGTAACATATAATTAGCTCACCATATGTTCTCTAAAACTCATAATTCATTCATAATAAGTCTTTAGCTGCCAACCAAAATAACCAACTTTCTTTCCATAGGCTATTTCTGAAGGCCTTAACCATTCTTTAAAAGAATTTATTGAGGTTGAGACAACAACAATCTCAAGTCTCAACTCCACTAGATAATGTTCCCTTATACATAGTACAGAAAACATGAGTTTCAATTATGTTGCTAAAATCCTCACAGGCAGTTCCTAGCTCAGTCCAGTTATGAGATTGCCCTTGTACTCCATCTACCCCTACATACATACATACACATACATGGTGCGGTTTCGATTTTATGCGTGAGGTTTTGGTTAGTAACCAAATCGAAACCGTAAATTTGATTTTTCAACTCACCTAAAACTACCACATACGCCGGAACCGTTGGTGCGGTTTTAATTGGTGCGGTTTTTACGATTTTTGGTGCGATTTCGATTCCAATTTAGTTACTTGTTCAGCCATATATGTAAACGAATGATGTTATGTATTGTGATAAATTTATGCCGAATTATAATTGTAAAGTTTTATTAATATATGAGATTGGTAAGAATACTAGGAAACCCCTACTTATTACATATCTTTCTTAAAAAGTTATCATTAATACTTATTATAACACCCCCTTCCCGAAAAGGAAAGGGAGGTCACGTGCAAAGCACAACAAACCTCAAAATAAGTAAACAGAGCACTAATAAATACAAAATAACAATAGTGGTGATCCATTATTAAAGTACTAAATGCAATTCTCCAAACATAGTCAAAAATAATCAAAACTTAAAATCAAATTAACTTAGATGGTCAAAGGCAACTCTCTCATCACACTAGCCCTGAATCACCCTTACAAACCTGCCGGAAGAAATACACAGCATGAGCCAATTGTCCAGTACGGATATAAAGATACAAAAGATATAAAACTGAAATACAAAATCAACAAAGGCAAAATATTGCCTCTGATGAAAAAAAAGTCTCCAAAGATTTGAATAGAATATATCTGAACCAACAGAATTAACGAAACAAACAGAAGAGTAAAGAAAATAATGAACTGAAATAACTAATCCAATTAATTGAACCGAACATGAAACCAACGAAACTAATACAATAAAATAATAGGCTGAAACAAATGGCTGGGGTTATTTCATACCTATTGAGCTCAGAAATATACCTTGCCACCCAGATAAGTCAAAATAATGCCAAACAGGCAAACCAAATGATGTCACACAGGCAATCAAAATAATGTCACACAGGTAAATCAAATGATGCCACACATCCAATCAAAATAATACCACACATGCAAATCAAATGATGCCACACAGGCACTCACACATTGAACCGCGAATCCAAATGTATGCAAATCGGATAGGTGTGTTTGGCACAACATCACAGATCCGCAGAACAGAAACGAGGGTTAACCCATACGCCTCCCATAACAAAACACTAAATGGCCCACTTCCTCCGGAGCCCAGACGGAGACGCCGTGGACTAATCACACCGTCACGGAAAGTGTCATGTCTCTCGTGCCAAGACGACATGCCTGTGGTACCCCCACAGGTGGTTATAGCTCAGGTATACCCTACGGTATATTCTAACGAAAATACCATGTCACAACACATGCGACATAATACCAACAAAAGGGTTCTATATGTACATGTTGAACCAAATCAAATTATAGTCACAATATCTCAAAAAGAAGGTAGCAACATATACCGCTCTACAATTATCAAAAATAAATACTAAACATGATAACCTAATTCAAAGAGTACAAATACAAGTCATATGTATTAACTCCAAAATGAAACTAATATATGAATTTCACAAGAAACAATTATGTAAAATCATAACAGAATTCGAAACAAAAGACAAAATGAACAAATTAAATTTAACAAGAGTATCGCTGAAAGAGTACGAAATCCGTACCTTAATATAGTATCAAAATAATTCATCGAAGCCAAATATCACTTGTTACTCCCTCAATCCGATCTATATAATTACCACATTAATACAAAACCAAAAATTAGATTACTAACATGCAAAATTTTCATTTCCGTAAATTAACCATTTTAATGTAATAATATTATGCACATTCTGTAATTAAGATATATATTTTACTATAGTGTAATTACATTTTACAACATTATAATGTTATTATATTAACTCCACATTCCTTGTTTAAAACTTCATGTATACAAGTATTCTAAATTAATATACAAATATGTAAGCAATTCTTTTTTTTTTCTTTTATTTATAAAAGGAAGTTTTAAATTTATGAAATAATTCCCCACTACATGTATAAGTAATCGGTAATTAAAATAAAATATGTTCTTATATATGTATAAGTAAAAGTTTAGTTGCATAATATTATAAAATCTCTTTATTCTGAAATTCCATTTGCATAAATGTATCATATATATATAACTAATTATTGTAATGAATAAGATCTAATATCCAAAGCTTTTGATTAGTTGCTTTCCAAGTATCAAACAAACCCAATCATGGAGCTTTCAATTTCATACACAGTGCGGCACTTAAATCCCCCCCCCCTTTTTACGAAAAACTCCCACAATGCAAATCTATTATGAATATAATATACAATATATTATCCCATTCATACTATAACATAAGATTAATTTTATGGTTAACATACCAAATTGTTACCGTAAACAGTGTGATCATAATAATAAAATAAATATTTTTCTTTATAATCACATAAATTTAATAATTACCTTTTGAAAATACAATTATGTTGAATGTAATCTCACGAACTTCTTCCTCAAATTTTCCTTTTGTTTCACAACCCTCTCTTCTACCTCTTCTTCGTTTCTCGTTGCGTCAAAACCCTCTCCTTCTTTCGTTTAGTCGATTAATTCCAATATATATATATATATATATATATATATATATATATATATATATATATATATATATATATATATATATATCAGTTAATCCAATATATGTATTAGGGAGGGCTTTGACCTAATATATTAATGTTACTCCTATTTCAATTTGGTTTTTTAAACCCAACACTTTAAAATTGGGCTCAAATAGGTTTACAATCCCGAACTTAAATAATTAAAAATTAGTTTGACCCAATTAGTATAAATGCCCAAATTAATGTAACCACATACATATTATGGTCAACATAAATTAAATACAATTTGACTAAAACTGTCAAACATAAGAAAATTCTAATTTTACTAAGTTAATTTATCCATCACTTATTAATACTTATTAGCTCAAATAAATTAAATAACAAGTTTGACTCAAATAAAAGACAAAGTCCAAACAATATGTTTTAAGAATATAAAATTTTATTTATTTATTTTTTTTTCGGGTATTATATTACCTACCCCTTAAAAAGGATTCCGTCACCGGAATCAAAAGAATGAACGTACCTAATTATCAAAAAGATGTGGATACTCCGCTCGAATAGACCCTCCATCTCCCAAGTAGCTCCCCGCTCCGATTAATTTTAGGAGAAAAAAAATTAATATTTAATTATTAACAAAATTCATATTATTACATTTTTCCCTCCTTAAAAATAATTCCGTCCTCGAAATTCAAATAAGTTACAAAAAAAATTTTAGTTAACACGTAGCATCACCTTTTGTAACAATCAACGCTGGTAAGTCCATCGGTCCACACAATTATCCATGTACTCGTAAAAGATTCGTCAGCTATCGTGTCAATCTCCGTTAAGATTCTTCGCGTTAAATCACATGATCCACTGTTGGTGCGGGGTAGGGGTGCTCATCGGTAAAATACCGGCCCGAACTGAACCGAACCGAACCGATTACCAAAACTACTGATAATTGGGTACCGATACCGGAACCGAATGAACCGGTAAACCGAACCGAATAGCCGGTTCGGTACCGGACCGGTTCCGATTTTTACCGACTTGTACCGAAATTTCAACCCAACCAATTTCAGCCCAAAAACAAGATTTTTAGCCCAAAAACTTTCAACCCAAAACTTTAAATACTGACTTAAATTTTTAAGCCCAAAATTATGTCAGCCCAAAAACTTAGTATTTAGTAAGATAAACCTATTACAGCCCAAACACAAAATTATAAGCCAAAAATTGGCCCAATTGGAATTTATTGTTACATGGTAATCGGTAATCATTTTATAAGGAGAATCTCCTTAAAGTTTTACCAATTTAACCAATATGGGACTTGGAGACAACTAAATAGTAAAGGTTTCACTTGGTAGTGTTTTTATAAAGAAAACTTTCTTAAATTTTTATAATCTAATCAATGTGGGACTTAGAAACAAGTTATGTAAGATGGTGCCATAAGTTCCCTTATGTGATTTTCTTGGCATTCATTAATCATTAGTGTCATTATAGTTGGTTTGATTTGATGAAAGTCTAAGTTTGTAAATTTATTTAAAGTTTTAGCAATGGTATTTTTATAAAGAAAACTTTCTTAATTTTTTATAATCTAATCATTGTGAGACTTAGAAACAAGCAATGGTGCCATAAGTTCTTCATTAGTGTCATTCATTATAAGGGTTAAGTTATTTACATTCTTATTATTAATAATGCATTGATTATTTGTTATCTTAAATTCATTATTACATGATAATCAATTTATAAGAAAAATTTCCTTAAAGTTTTACCAATTTAGCCAATATGGGATTTGGAGACAACTAAATAGTAAAGACTTCACTTGGTAGTGTTTTTATAAAGAAAATTTTCTTAAATTTTTATAATTTAATCTATGTGGGACTTAGAAACAAGTTATGTAAGATGGTGCCATAAGTTCCCTTATGTGATTTCCTTGGCATTCATTAGTGTCATTATAGTTGGTTTGATTTGATGAAAGTCTAAGTTGGTAAATTTACTTCAAGTTTTAGCAAATGGTATTTTTATAAAGAAAACTTTCTAAATTTTTTATAATCTAATCAATGTGGGACTTAGAAACAAGCAATGGTGTCATAAATTCTTCATTAGTGTCATTATAAGGGTTAAGTTGTTTACATCCTTAATACTAATAATGATTTGATTATTTGTTATCTTAAATTCATTAAGACATAATAATCAATTTATAAGGAAAATTTTCTTAAAGTTTTACCAATTTAGCCAATATGGGACTTGGAGATTCACTTGGTAGTAATGTAGTATGCCATCTCTTGTTTAATAAGTCCCACATTGAATACATCCCACATTGTCTAGTATGTCATCTCTTGTCTTACCTCTATTCTATAAATAGAAGAGACTTTCAAGTTAATTTTACATGGCTAGACAACTAAACATCCCACATTGTCTAGTATGCCATCTCTTGTCTTACCTCTATTCTATAAATAGAGAGACTTTCAATTAATTTTACATAGTTAGACAAAAGAGTCTTAAAACTTTTACATAGTTAGACAAATGAGTCTTAAAAAATTGGTCCTTCAAGTTATTTTTTAATTTATTATTTAAATAATCGGTACGATCGGTTCGGTTCGGTATTTACCGACCAAGCCAAACATCCAATCGAAACCGGAACCGAAAATTCGGTATGTACCGATTTTTTGTACCGGTACCGAACCGGTTCAACTTTGTACCGAACCGATCGGTTCGAACCGGTTCGGTTTCCCTAAAAACCGAAAAAACCGACCGGTTTGAACACCCCTAGTGCGGGGCCCCTGTTAATATCCTTGAGTTTCATTCTTGCAAACGTACATACTCTTCAGAACATAATTCGAAAATACAAAATTTCTTTTCATCTAAATACGAT